>LR989927.1:70900245-70942408 GCA_905146935.1 Scaeva pyrastri
AACTAATATATACCAATATGAAATAAAAATAGAATTTTGTAAATAATTAGCCAAGTTTTTAATGAACGGAGTTCTGAAACTAAGTGTTTTATGCACTTAGGTAAGCTCATCAGAAATAATTTAATTAAGCTGAAAATAAAATTTTTGTACCTTTTTGCTTATATTTATTCATAAAAGTTATAGTTAAAAACAGATTTTCAATAAAAATGTCTTTAAAAGTCCAAAATCGAGAAAAAAGAAAGAAAACCTTTAAAATAGTATTTATTTTGAAAATTGTTTTTTTTATTGAATTATAACTTTTTTATTTTTAGTTCTACATAAAAAAGTATATTAACATAAATTGTAGAGAATTTAATGATCTACAAGATGATGTTAGTATTTTTTGCGAAAAAATAACTGTTTTCAAAATATCACGTAAGACTCTTAACACCCCTTTATAGAAGATGGCTCCTCAATGAGAGGGGGTTGGGGTGGTGGGTTCAGTTCCAAAAATCGAAAATTATATTCACACTGAACTCCCCTATACATACGCAAAAAAAAAATCTTGTCAATGTAGCACTTCATGGTAATATAAGTACAATTACTATTATTTTGACATTTATTTTTTTGCTGAAGGCCAGTTCAAAAATTTAAAAAAAATGTATGGGCGTCGCAAATATGCGCAGCAACTTAAAGCGTTTAATTATAGCAGACATATCAGGCTTTAAAATGCATATAGTCTCACATCCGAATAACACGGAATAATTTGATTTTTTCTCTATTGAATGTACAAATTGAATAAAATTACGCTTTTTTTTTGTACCCCATCCACCAAAAAATATATTTAAACACCATATAAATTAAAATTTTCTTTAGTTTTCAATTCTCTGATATCCTGTTAATGAAATAAGAGCAAAACTTTCAATAAAAATTGAACCACGCACTCAAAAAAAAAAAATAGCTAAAACACCTTCACTCGCCAATTGCCACCGAAAAAATTACTAATTCCAACTTTGACATCAATTATCTCTGTTCTACATCACTCCTTCATAACAGTTCTTTCTAAATCGGTTAGCAGAAGGTTTAGGCTTCTAGGAAAACCAAATTTTACATCAGTTTGTGCATATCATTTTTTTAATTAAATTCCACTAGATTTGCGAATTCTCACACTGTGCGTTGGAAAGAGGAGAATTCCAGCATCAGAATAGTGAAATTTCAGCGTCCTAGGTGGAAGGGTTGCAGAGATATGCGCCGTCAAAAAATGGGAAAATATGGCAATTTTGGACCCTCTAGGAGTTGATTTGACTGAGATACAGCCATTTAAAGTGTAAACGTGGATTTTCATCGATAACTTCTCGTAAACATTTTTGTATGCAAAGATGGTTACACCGTTGGAAAGAGGAGAATTCCAGCATCAGAATAGTGAAATTTCAGCCTCCTAGGTGGAAGGGTTGCAGAGATATGCGCCGTCAAAAAAATGGGAAAATATGGCATTTTTGGACCCTCTAGGAGTTGATTTGACAGAGATACAGCGATTTAAAGTGTAAACTTGGATTTTCCTCGATAACTTCTCGTAAACATTTTTGTATGCAAAGATGGTTACACCGTTGGAAAGAGGAGAATTCCAGCATCAGAATAGTGAAATTTCAGCCTCCTAGGTGGAAGGGTTGCAGAGATATGCGCCGTCAAAAAATCGGAAAATATGGCATTTTTGGACCCTCTAGGAGTTGATTTGACAGAGATACAGCGATTTAAAGTGTAAACTTGGATTTTTCCTCGATAACTTCTCGTAAACATTTTTGTATGCAAAGATGGTTACACCGTTGGAAAGAGGAGAATTCCAGCATCAGAATAGTGAAATTTCAGCCTCCTAGGTGGAAGGGTTGCAGAGATATGCGCCGTCAAAAAAATGGGAAAATATGGCATTTTTGGACCCTCTAGGAGTTGATTTGACAGAGATACAGCGATTTAAAGTGTAAACTTGGATTTTCCTCGATAACTTCTCGTAAACATTTTTGTATGCAAAGATGGTTACACCGTTGGAAAGAGGAGAATTCCAGCATCAGAATAGTGAAATTTCAGCCTCCTAGGTGGAAGGGTTGCAGAGATATGCGCCGTCAAAAAAGGGAAAATATGGCATTTTTGGACCCTCTAGGAGTTGATTTGACAGAGATACAGCGATTTAAAGTGTAAACTTGGATTTTCCTCGATAACTTCTCGTAAACATTTTTTGTATGCAAAGATGGTTACACCGTTGGAAAGAGGAGAATTCCAGCATCAGAATAGTGAAATTTCAGCCTCCTAGGTGGAAGGGTTGCAGAGATATGCGCCGTCAAAAAATGGGAAAATATGGCATTTTTGGACCCTCTAGGAGTTGATTTGACAGAGATACAGCGATTTAAAGTGTAAACTTGGATTTTCCTCGATAACTTCTCGTAAACATTTTTGTATGCAAAGATGGTTACACCGTTGGAAAGAGGAGAATTCCAGCATCAGAATAGTGAAATTTCAGCCTCCTAGGTGGAAGGGTTGCAGAGATATGCGCCGTCAAAAAATGGGAAAATATGGCATTTTTGGACCCTCTAGGAGTTGATTTGACAGAGATACAGCGATTTAAAGTGTAAACTTGGATTTTCCTCGATAACTTCTCGTAAACATTTTTGTATGCAAAGATGGTTACACCGTTGGAAAGAGGAGAATTCCAGCATCAGAATAGTGAAATTTCAGCCTCCTAGGTGGAAGGGTTACAGAGATATGCGCCGTCAAAAAATGGGAAAATATGGCATTTTTGGACCCTCTAGGAGTTGATTTGACAGAGATACAGCGATTTAAAGTGTAAACTTGGATTTTCCTCGATAACTTCTCGTAAACATTTTTGTATGCAAAGATGGTTACACCGTTGGAAAGAGGAGAATTCCAGCATCAGAATAGTGAAATTTCAGCCTCCTAGGTGGAAGGGTTACAGAGATATGCGCCGTCAAAAAATCGGAAAATATGGCATTTTTGGACCCTCTAGGAGTTGATTTGACAGAGATACAGCGATTTAAAGGGTAAACTTGGATTTTCCTCGATAACTTCTCGTAAACATTTTTGTATGCAAAGATGGTTACACCGTTGGA
Organism: Scaeva pyrastri; assembly: GCA_905146935.1. Lineage (NCBI taxonomy): Eukaryota > Metazoa > Arthropoda > Insecta > Diptera > Syrphidae > Scaeva > Scaeva pyrastri. The sequence continues at coordinate 70,903,344 of LR989927.1, forward strand.
AAGAGGAGAATTCCAGCATCAGAATAGTGAAATTTCAGCCTCCTAGGTGGAAGGGTTGCAGAAGATATGCGCCGTCAAAAAAATGGGAAAATATGGCATTTTTGGACCCTCTAGGAGTTGATTTGACAGAGATACAGCGATTTAAAGTGTAAACTTGGATTTTCCTCGATAACTTCTCGTAAACATTTTTGTATGCAAAGATGGTTACACCGTTGGAAAGAGGAGAATTCCAGCATCAGAATAGTGAAATTTCAGCCTCCTAGGTGGAAGGGTTGCAGAGATATGCGCCGTCAAAAAATGAGAAAATATGGCATTTTTGGACCCTCTAGGAGTTGATTTGACAGAGATACAGCGATTTAAAGTGTAAACTTGGATTTTCCTCGATAACTTCTCGTAAACATTTTTGTATGCAAAGATGGTTACACCGTTGGAAAGAGGAGAATTCCAGCATCAGAATAGTGAAATTTCAGCCTCCTAGGTGGAAGGGTTACAGAGATATGCGCCGTCAAAAAATCGGAAAATATGGCATTTTTGGACCCTCTAGGAGTTGATTTGACAGAGATACAGCGATTTAAAGTGTAAACTTGGATTTTCCTCGATAACTTCTCGTAAACATTTTTGTATGCAAAGATGGTTACACCGTTGGAAAGAGGAGAATTCCAGCATCAGAATAGTGAAATTTCAGCCTCCTAGGTGGAAGGGTTGCAGAGATATGCGCCGTCAAAAAATCGGAAAATATGGCATTTTTGGACCCTCTAGGAGTTGATTTGACAGAGATACAGCGATTTAATAGTGTAAACTTGGATTTTCCTCGATAACTTCTCGTAAACATTTTTGTATGCAAAGATGGTTACACCGTTGGAAAGAGGAGAATTCCAGCATCAGAATAGTGAAATTTCAGCCTCCTAGGTGGAAGGGTTGCAGAGATATGCGCCGTCAAAAAATGGGAAAATATGGCATTTTTGGACCCTCTAGGAGTTGATTTGACAGAGATACAGCGATTTAAAGTGTAAACTTGGATTTTCCTCGATAACTTCTCGTAAACATTTTTGTATGCAAAGATGGTTACACCGTTGGAAAGAGGAGAATTCCAGCATCAGAATAGTGAAATTTCAGCCTCCTAGGTGGAAGGGTTGCAGAGATATGCGCCGTCAAAAAATCGGAAAATATGGCATTTTTGGACCCTCTAGGAGTTGATTTGACAGAGATACAGCGATTTAAAGTGTAAACTTGGATTTTCCTCGATAACTTCTCGTAAACATTTTTGTATGCAAAGATGGTTACACCGTTGGAAAGAGGAGAATTCCAGCATCAGAATAGTGAAATTTCAGCCTCCTAGGTGAAGGGTTACAGAGATATGCGCCGTCTAAAAATGGGAAAATATGGCAATTTTGGACCCTCTAGGAGTTGATTTGACTGAGATACAGCCATTTAAAGTGTAAACGTGGATTTTCATCGATAACTTCTCGTAAACATTTTTGTATGCAAAGATGGTTACACCGTTGGAAAGAGGAGAATTCCAGCATCAGAATAGTGAAATTTCAGCCTCCTAGGTGGAAGGGTTACAGAGATATGCGCCGTCAAAAAATCGGAAAATATGGCATTTTTGGACCCTCTAGGAGTTGATTTGACAGAGATACAGCGATTTAAAGTGTAAACTTGGATTTTCCTCGATAACTTCTCGTAAACATTTTTGTATGCAAAGATGGTTACACCGTTGGAAAGAGGAGAATTCCAGCATCAGAATAGTGAAATTTCAGCCTCCTAGGTGGAAGGGTTGCAGAGATATGCGCCGTCAAAAAAATGGGAAAATATGGCATTTTTTGGACCCTCTAGGAGTTGATTTGACAGAGATACAGCGATTTAAAGTGTAAACTTGGATTTTCCTCGATAACTTCTCGTAAACATTTTTGTATGCAAAGATGGTTACACCGTTGGAAAGAGGAGAATTCCAGCATCAGAATAGTGAAATTTCAGCCTCCTAGGTGGAAGGGTTGCAGAGATATGCGCCGTCAAAAAATGGGAAAATATGGCATTTTTGGACCCTCTAGGAGTTGATTTGACAGAGATACAGCGATTTAAAGTGTAAACTTGGATTTTCCTCGATAACTTCTCGTAAACATTTTTGTATGCAAAGATGGTTACACCGTTGGAAAGAGGAGAATTCCAGCATCAGAATAGTGAAATTTCAGCCTCCTAGGTGGAAGGGTTGCAGAGATATGCGCCGTCAAAAAATCGGAAAATATGGCATTTTTGGACCCTCTAGGAGTTGATTTGACAGAGATACAGCGATTTAAAGTGTAAACTTGGATTTTCCTCGATAACTTCTCGTAAACATTTTTGTATGCAAAGATGGTTACACCGTTGGAAAGAGGAGAATTCCAGCATCAGAATAGTGAAATTTCAGCCTCCTAGGTGGAAGGGTTACAGAGATATGCGCCGTCTAAAAATGGGAAAATATGGCAATTTTGGACCCTCTAGGAGTTGATTTGACTGAGATACAGCCATTTAAAGTGTAAACGTGGATTTTCATCGATAACTTCTCGTAAACATTTTTGTATGCAAAGATGGTTACACCGTTGGAAAGAGGAGAATTCCAGCATCAGAATAGTGAAATTTCAGCCTCCTAGGTGGAAGGGTTGCAGAGATATGCGCCGTCAAAAAATCGGAAAATATGGCATTTTTGGACCCTCTAGGAGTTGATTTGACAGAGATACAGCGATTTAAAGTGTAAACTTGGATTTTCCTCGATAACTTCTCGTAAACATTTTTGTATGCAAAGATGGTTACACCGTTGGAAAGAGGAGAATTCCAGCATCAGAATAGTGAAATTTTCAGCCTCCTAGGTGGAAGGGTTGCAGAGATATGCGCCGTCAAAAAATCGGAAAATATGGCATTTTTGGACCCTCTAGGAGTTGATTTGACAGAGATACAGCGATTTAAAGTGTAAACTTGGATTTTCCTCGATAACTTCTCGTAAACATTTTTGTATGCAAAGATGGTTACACCGTTGGAAAGAGGAGAATTCCAGCATCAGAATAGTGAAATGTCAGCCTCCTAGGTGGAAGGGTTACAGAGATATGCGCCGTCTAAAAATGGGAAAATATGGCAATTTTGGACCCTCTAGGAGTTGATTTGACTGAGATACAGCCATTTAAAGTGTAAACGTGGATTTTCATCGATAACTTCTCGTAAACATTTTTGTATGCAAAGATGGTTACACCGTTGGAAAGAGGAGAATTCCAGCATCAGAATAGTGAAATTTCAGCCTCCTAGGTGGAAGGGTTGCAGAGATATGCGCCGTCAAAAAATCGGAAAATATGGCATTTTTGGACCCTCTAGGAGTTGATTTGACAGAGATACAGCGATTTAAAGTGTAAACTTGGATTTTCCTCGATAACTTCTCGTAAACATTTTTGTATGCAAAGATGGTTACACCGTTGGAAAGAGGAGAATTCCAGCATCAGAATAGTGAAATTTCAGCCCTCCTAGGGTGGAAGGGTTGCAGAGATATGCGCCGTCAAAAAATGGGAAAATATGGCATTTTTGGACCCTCTAGGAGTTGATTTGACAGAGATACAGAGATTTAAAGTGTAAACTTGGATTTTCCTCGATAACTTCTCGTAAACATTTTTGTATGCAAAGATGGTTACACCGTTGGAAAGAGGAGAATTCCAGCATCAGAATAGTGAAATTTCAGCCTCCTAGGTGGAAGGGTTGCAGAGATATGCGCCGTCAAAAAATCGGAAAATATGGCATTTTTGGACCCTCTAGGAGTTGATTTGACAGAGATACAGCGATTTAAAGTGTAAACTTGGATTTTCCTCGATAACTTCTCGTAAACATTTTTGTATGCAAAGATGGTTACACCGTTGGAAAGAGGAGAATTCCAGCATCAGAATAGTGAAATTTCAGCCTCCTAGGTGGAAGGGTTGCAGAGATATGCGCCGTCAAAAAATCGGAAAATATGGCAATTTTGGACCCTCTAGGAGTTGATTTGACAGAGATACAGCGATTTAAAGTGTAAACTTGGATTTTCCTCGATAACTTCTCGTAAACATTTTTGTATGCAAAGATGGTTACACCGTTGGAAAGAGGAGAATTCCAGCATCAGAATAGTGAAATTTCAGCCTCCTAGGTGGAAGGGTTGCAGAGATATGCGCCGTCAAAAAATGGGAAAATATGGCATTTTTGGACCCTCTAGGAGTTGATTTGACAGAGATACAGCGATTTAAAGTGTAAACTTGGATTTTCCTCGATAACTTCTCGTAAACATTTTTGTATGCAAAGATGGTTACACCGTTGGAAAGAGGAGAATTCCAGCATCAGAATAGTGAAATTTCAGCCTCCTAGGTGGAAGGGTTGCAGAGATATGCGCCGTCAAAAAATCGGAAAATATGGCAATTTTGGACCCTCTAGGAGTTGATTTGACAGAGATACAGCGATTTAAAGTGTAAACTTGGATTTTCCTCGATAACTTCTCGTAAACATTTTTGTATGCAAAGATGGTTACACCGTTGGAAAGAGGAGAATTCCAGCATCAGAATAGTGAAATTTCAGCCTCCTAGGTGGAAGGGTTGCAGAGATATGCGCCGTCAAAAAATGGGAAAATATGGCATTTTTGGACCCTCTAGGAGTTGATTTGACAGAGATACAGCGATTTAAAGTGTAAACTTGGATTTTCCTCGATAACTTCTCGTAAACATTTTTGTATGCAAAGATGGTTACACCGTTGGAAAGAGGAGAATTCCAGCATCAGAATAGTGAAATTTCAGCCTCCTAGGTGGAAGGGTTGCAGAGATATGCGCCGTCAAAAAATCGGAAAATATGGCATTTTTGGACCCTCTAGGAGTTGATTTGACAGAGATACAGCGATTTAAAGTGTAAACTTGGATTTTCCTCGATAACTTCTCGTAAACATTTTTGTATGCAAAGATGGTTACACCGTTGGAAAGAGGAGAATTCCAGCATCAGAATAGTGAAATTTCAGCCTCCTAGGTGGAAGGGTTGCAGAGATATGCGCCGTCAAAAAATGGGAAAATATGGCAATTTTGGACCCTCTAGGAGTTGATTTGACAGAGATACAGCGATTTAAAGTGTAAACTTGGATTTTCCTCGATAACTTCTCGTAAACATTTTTGTATGCAAAGATGGTTACACCGTTGGAAAGAGGAGAATTCCAGCATCAGAATAGTGAAATTTCAGCCTCCTAGGTGGAAGGGTTGCAGAGATATGCGCCGTCAAAAAATCGGAAAATATGGCATTTTTGGACCCTCTAGGAGTTGATTTGACAGAGATACAGCGATTTAAAGTGTAAACTTGGATTTTCCTCGATAACTTCTCGTAAACATTTTTGTATGCAAAGATGGTTACACCGTTGGAAAGAGGAGAATTCCAGCATCAGAATAGTGAAATTTCAGCCTCCTAGGTGGAAGGGTTGCAGAGATATGCGCCGTCAAAAAATGGGAAAATATGGCATTTTTGGACCCTCTAGGAGTTGATTTGACAGAGATACAGCGATTTAAAGTGTAAACTTGGATTTTCCTCGATAACTTCTCGTAAACATTTTTGTATGCAAAGATGGTTACACCGTTGGAAAGAGGAGAATTCCAGCATCAGAATAGTGAAATTTCAGCCTCCTAGGTGGAAGGGTTGCAGAGATATGCGCCGTCAAAAAATCGGAAAATATGGCATTTTTGGACCCTCTAGGAGTTGATTTGACAGAGATACAGCGATTTAAAGTGTAAACTTGGATTTTCCTCGATAACTTCTCGTTAACATTTTTGTATGCAAAGATGGTTACACCGTTGGAAAGAGGAGAATTCCAGCATCAGAATAGTGAAATTTCAGCCTCCTAGGTGGAAGGGTTGCAGAGATATGCGCCGTCAAAAAATCGGAAAATATGGCAATTTTGGACCCTCTAGGAGTTGATTTGACAGAGATACAGCGATTTAAAGTGTAAACTTGGATTTTCCTCGATAACTTCTCGTAAACATTTTTGTATGCAAAGATGGTTACACCGTTGGAAAGAGGAGAATTCCAGCATCAGAATAGTGAAATTTCAGCCTCCTAGGTGGAAGGGTTGCAGAGATATGCGCCGTCAAAAATTCGGAAAATATGGCATTTTTGGACCCTCTAGGAGTTGATTTGACAGAGATACAGCGATTTAAAGTGTAAACTTGGATTTTCCTCGATAACTTCTCGTAAACATTTTTGTATGCAAAGATGGTTACACCGTTGGAAAGAGGAGAATTCCAGCATCAGAATAGTGAAATTTCAGCCTCCTAGGTGGAAGGGTTGCAGAGATATGCGCCGTCAAAAAATCGGAAAATATGGCATTTTTGGACCCTCTAGGAGTTGATTTGACAGAGATACAGCGATTTAAAGTGTAAACTTGGATTTTCCTCGATAACTTCTCGTAAACATTTTTGTATGCAAAGATGGTTACACCGTTGGAAAGAGGAGAATTCCAGCATCAGAATAGTGAAATTTCAGCCTCCTAGGTGGAAGGGTTGCAGAGGTATGCGCCGTCAAAAAATGGGAAAATATGGCATTTTTGGACCCTCTAGGAGTTGATTTGACAGAGATACAGCGATTTAAAGTGTAAACTTGGATTTTCCTCGATAACTTCTCGTAAACATTTTTGTATGCAAAGATGGTTACACCGTTGGAAAGAGGAGAATTCCAGCATCAGAATAGTGAAATTTCAGCCTCCTAGGTGGAAGGGTTGCAGAGATATGCGCCGTCAAAAAATCGGAAATATGGCATTTTTGGACCCTCTAGGAGTTGATTTGGCAAAGATACAGCGATTTAAAGTGTAAACTTGGATTTTCCTCGATAACTTCTCGTAAACATTTTTGTATGCAAAGATTGTTACACCGTTGGAAAGAGGAGAATTCCAGCATCAGAATAGTGAAATTTCAGCCTCCTAGGTGGAAGGGTTGCAGAGATATGCGCCGTCAAAAAATGGGAAAATATGGCATTTTTGGACCCTCTAGGAGTTGATTTGACAGAGATACAGCGATTTAAAGTGTAAACTTGGATTTTCCTCGATAACTTCTCGTAAACATTTTTGTATGCAAAGATGGTTACACCGTTGGAAAGAGGAGATTTCCAGCATCAGAATAGTGAAATTTCAGCCTCCTATTTGGAAGGGTTGCAGAGATATGCGCCGTCAAAAAATGGGAAAATATGGCATTTTTGGACCCTCTAGGAGTTGATTTGACAGAGATACAGCGATTTAAAGTGTAAACTTGGATTTTCCTCGATAACTTCTCGTAAACATTTTTGTATGCAAAGATGGTTACACCGTTGGAAAGAGGAGAATTCCAGCATCAGAATAGTGAATTTTCAGCCTCCTAGGTGGAAGGGTTGCAGAGATATGCGCCGTCAAAAAATGGGAAAATGTGGCATTTTTTGGACCCTCTAGGAGTTGATTTGACAGAGATACAGCGATTTAAAGTGTAAACTTGGATTTTCCTCGATAACTTCTCGTAAACATTTTTGTATGCAAAGATGGTTACACCGTTGGAAAGAGGAGAATTTCAGCATCAGAATAGTGAAATTTCAGCCTCCTAGGTGGAAGGGTTGCAGAGATATGCGCCGTCAAAAAATGGGAAAATATGGCATTTTTGGACCCTCTAGGAGTTGATTTGACAGAGATACAGCGATTTAAAGTGTAAACTTGGATTTTCCTCGATAACTTCTCGTAAACATTTTTGTATGCAAAGATGGTTACACCGTTGGAAAGAGGAGAATTCCAGCATCAGAATAGTGAAATTTCAGCCTCCTAGGTGGAAGGGTTGCAGAGATATGCGCCGTCAAAAAATCGGAAAATATGGCATTTTTGGACCCTCTAGGAGTTGATTTGACAGAGATACAGCGATTTAAAGTGTAAACTTGGATTTTCCTCGATAACTTCTGGTAAAAATTTTTTTATGCAAAGATGGTTACACCGTTGGAAAGAGGAGAATTTCAGCATCAGAATAGTGAAATTTCAGCCTCCTAGGTGGAAGGGTTGCAGAGATATGCGCCGTCAAAAAATCGGAAAATATGGCATTTTTGGACCCTCGAGGAGTTGATTTGACAGAGATACAGCGATTTAAAGTGTAAACTTGGATTTTCCTCGATAACTTCTCGTAAACATTTTTGTATGCAAAGATGGTTACACCGTTGGAAAGAGGAGAATTCCAGCATCAGAATAGTGAAATTTCAGCCTCCTAGGTGGAAGGGTTGCAGAGATATGCGCCGTCAAAAATCGGAAAATATGGCATTTTTGGACCCTCTAGGAGTTGATTTGACAGAGATACAGCGATTTAAAGTGTAAACTTGGATTTTCCTCGATAACTTCTCGTAAACATTTTTGTATGCAAAGATGGTTACACCGTTGGAAAGAGGAGAATTCCAGCATCAGAATAGTGAAATTTCAGCCTCCTAGGTGGAAGGGTTGCAGAGATATGCGCCGTCAAAAAATCGGAAAATATGGCATTTTTGGACCCTCTAGGAGTTGATTTGACAGAGATACAGCGATTTAAAGTGTAAACTTGGATTTTCCTCGATAACTTCTCGTAAACATTTTGTATGCAAAGATGGTTACACCGTTGGAAAGAGGAGAATTCCAGCATCAGAATAGTGAAATTTCAGCCTCCTAGGTGGAAGGGTTGCAGAGATATGCGCCGTCAAAAAATCGGAAAATATGGCAATTTTGGACCCTCTAGGAGTTGATTTGACAGAGATACAGCGATTTAAAGTGTAAACTTGGATTTTCCTCGATAACTTCTCGTAAACATTTTTGTATGCAAAGATGGTTACACCGTTGGAAAGAGGAGAATTCCAGCATCAGAATAGTGAAATTTCAGCCTCCTAGGTGGAAGGGTTGCAGAGATATGCGCCGTCAAAAAATCGGAAAATATGGCATTTTTGGACCCTCTAGGAGTTGATTTGACAGAGATACAGCGATTTAAAGTGTAAACTTGGATTTTCCTCGATAACTTCTCGTAAACATTTTTGTATGCAAAGATGGTTACACCGTTGGAAAGAGGAGAATTCCAGCATCAGAATAGTGAAATTTCAGCCTCCTAGGTGGAAGGGTTGCAGAGGTATGCGCCGTCAAAAAATGGGAAAATATGGCATTTTTGGACCCTCTAGGAGTTGATTTGACAGAGATACAGCGATTTAAAGTGTAAACTTGGATTTTCCTCGATAACTTCTCGTAAACATTTTTGTATGCAAAGATGGTTACACCGTTGGAAAGAGGAGAATTCCAGCATCAGAATAGTGAAATTTCAGCCTCCTAGGTGGAAGGGTTGCAGAGATATGCGCCGTCAAAAAATCGGAAATATGGCATTTTTGGACCCTCTAGGAGTTGATTTGGCAAAGATACAGCGATTTAAAGTGTAAACTTGGATTTTCCTCGATAACTTCTCGTAAACATTTTTGTATGCAAAGATGGTTACACCGTTGGAAAGAGGAGAATTCCAGCATCAGAATAGTGAAATTTCAGCCTCCTAGGTGGAAGGGTTGCAGAGATATGCGCGGTCAAAAAAATCGGAAAATATGGCATTTTTGGACCCTCTAGGAGTTGATTTGACAGAGATACAGCGATTTAAAGTGTAAACTTGGATTTTCCTCGATAACTTCTCGTAAACATTTTTGTATGCAAAGATGGTTACACCGTTGGAAAGAGGAGAATTCCAGCATCAGAATAGTGAAATTTCAGCCTCCTAGGTGGAAGGGTTGCAGAGATATGCGCCGTCAAAAAATCGGAAAATATGGCATTTTTGGACCCTCTAGGAGTTGATTTGACAGAGATACAGCGATTTAAAGTGTAAACTTGGATTTTCCTCGATAACTTCTCGTAAACATTTTTGTATGCAAAGATGGTTACACCGTTGGAAAGAGGAGAATTCCAGCATCAGAATAGTGAAATTTCAGCCTCCTAGGTGGAAGGGTTGCAGAGATATGCGCGGTCAAAAAATCGGAAAATATGGCATTTTTGGACCCTCTAGGAGTTGATTTGACAGAGATACAGCGATTTAAAGTGTAAACTTGGATTTTCCTCGATAACTTCTCGTAAACATTTTTGTATGCAAAGATGGTTACACCGTTGGAAAGAGGAGAATTCCAGCATCAGAATAGTGAAATTTCAGCCTCCTAGGTGGAAGGGTTGCAGAGATATGCGCCGTCAAAAAATGGGAAAATATGGCATTTTTGGACCCTCTAGGAGTTGATTTGACAGAGATACAGCGATTTAAAGTGTAAACTTGGATTTTCCTCGATAACTTCTCGTAAACATTTTTGTATGCAAAGATGGTTACACCGTTGGAAAGAGGAGAATCCCAGCATCAGAATAGTGAAATTTCAGCCTCCTAGGTGGAAGGGTTGCAGAGATATGCGCCGTCAAAAAATCGGAAAATATGGCATTTTTGGACCCTCGAGGAGTTGATTTGACAGAGATACAGCGATTTAAAGTGTAAACTTGGATTTTCCTCGATAACTTCTCGTAAACATTTTTGTATGCAAAGATGGTTACACCGTTGGAAAGAGGAGAATTCCAGCATCAGAATAGTGAAATTTCAGCCTCCTAGGTGGAAGGGTTGCAGAGATATGCGCGGTCAAAAAATCGGAAAATATGGCATTTTTGGACCCTCTAGGAGTTGATTTGACAGAGATACAGCGATTTAAAGTGTAAACTTGGATTTTCCTCGATAACTTCTCGTAAACATTTTTGTATGCAAAGATGGTTACACCGTTGGAAAGAGGAGAATTCCAGCATCAGAATAGTGAAATTTCAGCCTCCTAGGTGGAAGGGTTGCAGAGATATGCGCCGTCAAAAAATCGGAAAATATGGCATTTTTGGACCCTCTAGGAGTTGATTTGACAGAGATACAGCGATTTAAAGTGTAAACTTGGATTTTCCTCGATAACTTCTCGTAAACATTTTTGTATGCAAAGATGGTTACACCGTTGGAAAGAGGAGAATTTCAGCATCAGAATAGTGAAATTTCAGCCTCCTAGGTGGAAGGGTTGCAGAGATATGCGCCGTCAAAAAATCGGAAAATATGGCATTTTTGGACCCTCTAGGAGTTGATTTGACAGAGATACAGCGATTTAAAGTGTAAACTTGGATTTTCCTCGATAACTTCTCGTAAACATTTTGTATGCAAAGATGGTTACACCGTTGGAAAGAGGAGAATTCCAGCATCAGAATAGTGAAATTTCAGCCTCCTAGGTGGAAGGGTTGCAGAGATATGCGCCGTCAAAAAATCGGAAAATATGGCAATTTTGGACCCTCTAGGAGTTGATTTGACTGAGATACAGCCATTTAAAGTGTAAACTTGGATTTTCCTCGATAACTTCTCGTAAACATTTTTGTATGCAAAGATGGTTACACCGTTGGAAAGAGGAGAATTCCAGCATCAGAATAGTGAAATTTCAGCCTCCTAGGTGGAAGGGTTGCAGAGATATGCGCGGTCAAAAAATGGGAAAATATGGCATTTTTGGACCCTCTAGGAGTTGATTTGACAGAGATACAGCGATTTAAAGTGTAAACTTGGATTTTCCTCGATAACTTCTCGTAAACATTTTTGTATGCAAAGATGGTTACACCGTTGGAAAGAGGAGAATTCCAGCATCAGAATAGTGAAATTTCAGCCTCCTAGGTGGAAGGGTTGCAGAGATATGCGCCGTCAAAAAATCGGAAAATATGGCATTTTTGGACCCTCTAGGAGTTGATTTGACAGAGATACAGCGATTTAAAGTGTAAACTTGGATTTTCCTCGATAACTTCTCGTAAACATTTTTGTATGCAAAGATGGTTACACCGTTGGAAAGAGGAGAATTTCAGCATCAGAATAGTGAAATTTCAGCCTCCTAGGTGGAAGGGTTGCAGAGATATGCGCCGTCAAAAAATCGGAAAATATGGCATTTTTGGACCCTCTAGGAGTTGATTTGACAGAGATACAGCGATTTAAAGTGTAAACTTGGATTTTCCTCGATAACTTCTCGTAAACATTTTTGTATGCAAAGATGGTTACACCGTTGGAAAGAGGAGAATTCCAGCATCAGAATAGTGAAATTTCAGCCTCCTAGGTGGAAGGGTTGCAGAGATATGCGCGGTCAAAAAATGGGAAAATATGGCATTTTTGGACCCTCTAGGAGTTGATTTGACAGAGATACAGCGATTTAAAGTGTAAACTTGGATTTTCCTCGATAACTTCTCGTAAACATTTTTGTATGCAAAGATGGTTACACCGTTGGAAAGAGGAGAATTCCAGCATCAGAATAGTGAAATTTCAGCCTCCTAGGTGGAAGGGTTGCAGAGATATGCGCCGTCAAAAAATCGGAAAATATGGCATTTTTGGACCCTCTAGGAGTTGATTTGACAGAGATACAGCGATTTAAAGTGTAAACTTGGATTTTCCTCGATAACTTCTCGTAAACATTTTTGTATGCAAAGATGGTTACACCGTTGGAAAGAGGAGAATTTCAGCATCAGAATAGTGAAATTTCAGCCTCCTAGGTGGAAGGGTTGCAGAGATATGCGCCGTCAAAAAATCGGAAAATATGGCAATTTTGGACCCTCTAGGAGTTGATTTGACAGAGATACAGCGATTTAAAGTGTAAACTTGGATTTTCCTCGATAACTTCTCGTAAACATTTTTGTATGCAAAGATGGTTACACCGTTGGAAAGAGGAGAATTCCAGCATCAGAATAGTGAAATTTCAGCCTCCTAGGTGGAAGGGTTGCAGAGATATGCGCCGTCAAAAAATCGGAAAATATGGCATTTTTGGACCCTCGAGGAGTTGATTTGACAGAGATACAGCGATTTAAAGTGTAAACTTGGATTTTCCTCGATAACTTCTCGTAAACATTTTTGTATGCAAAGATGGTTACACCGTTGGAAAGAGGAGAATTCCAGCATCAGAATAGTGAAATTTCAGCCTCCTAGGTGGAAGGGTTGCAGAGATATGCGCCGTCAAAAAATCGGAAAATATGGCATTTTTGGACCCTCTAGGAGTTGATTTGACAGAGATACAGCGATTTAAAGTGTAAACTTGGATTTTCCTCGATAACTTCTCGTAAACATTTTTGTATGCAAAGATGGTTACACCGTTGGAAAGAGGAGAATTCCAGCATCAGAATAGTGAAATTTCAGCCTCCTAGGTGGAAGGGTTGCAGAGATATGCGCCGTCAAAAAATCGGAAAATATGGCATTTTTGGACCCTCGAGGAGTTGATTTGACAGAGATACAGCGATTTAAAGTGTAAACTTGGATTTTCCTCGATAACTTCTCGTAAACATTTTTGTATGCAAAGATGGTTACACCGTTGGAAAGAGGAGAATTCCAGCATCAGAATAGTGAAATTTCAGCCTCCTAGGTGGAAGGGTTGCAGAGATATGCGCCGTCAAAAAATCGGAAAATATGGCATTTTTGGACCCTCTAGGAGTTGATTTGACAGAGATACAGCGATTTAAAGTGTAAACTTGGATTTTCCTCGATAACTTCTCGTAAACATTTTTGTATGCAAAGATGGTTACACCGTTGGAAAGAGGAGAATTCCAGCATCAGAATAGTGAAATTTCAGCCTCCTAGGTGGAAGGGTTGCAGAGATATGCGCCGTCAAAAAATCGGAAAATATGGCATTTTTGGACCCTCTAGGAGTTGATTTGACAGAGATACAGCGATTTAAAGTGTAAACTTGGATTTTCCTCGATAACTTCTCGTAAACATTTTTGTATGCAAAGATGGTTACACCGTTGGAAAGAGGAGAATTTCAGCATCAGAATAGTGAAATTTCAGCCTCCTAGGTGGAAGGGTTGCAGAGATATGCGCCGTCAAAAAATCGGAAAATATGGCAATTTTGGACCCTCTAGGAGTTGATTTGACAGAGATACAGCGATTTAAAGTGTAAACTTGGATTTTCCTCGATAACTTCTCGTAAACATTTTTGTATGCAAAGATGGTTACACCGTTGGAAAGAGGAGAATTCCAGCATCAGAATAGTGAAATTTCAGCCTCCTAGGTGGAAGGGTTGCAGAGGTATGCGCCGTCAAAAAATGGGAAAATATGGCATTTTTGGACCCTCTAGGAGTTGATTTGACAGAGATACAGCGATTTAAAGTGTAAACTTGGATTTTCCTCGATAACTTCTCGTAAACATTTTTGTATGCAAAGATGGTTACACCGTTGGAAAGAGGAGAATTCCAGCATCAGAATAGTGAAATTTCAGCCTCCTAGGTGGAAGGGTTGCAGAGATATGCGCCGTCAAAAAATCGGAAAATATGGCATTTTTGGACCCTCTAGGAGTTGATTTGACAGAGATACAGCGATTTAAAGTGTAAACTTGGATTTTCCTCGATAACTTCTCGTAAACATTTTTGTATGCAAAGATGGTTACACCGTTGGAAAGAGGAGAATTTCAGCATCAGAATAGTGAAATTTCAGCCTCCTAGGTGGAAGGGTTGCAGAGATATGCGCCGTCAAAAAATCGGAAAATATGGCAATTTTGGACCCTCTAGGAGTTGATTTGACAGAGATACAGCGATTTAAAGTGTAAACTTGGATTTTCCTCGATAACTTCTCGTAAACATTTGTGTATGCAAAGATGGTTACACCGTTGGAAAGAGGAGAATTCCAGCATCAGAATAGTGAAATTTCAGCCTCCTAGGTGGAAGGGTTGCAGAGATATGCGCCGTCAAAAAATCGGAAAATATGGCATTTTTGGACCCTCTAGGAGTTGATTTGACAGAGATACAGCGATTTAAAGTGTAAACTTGGATTTTCCTCGATAACTTCTCGTAAACATTTTTGTATGCAAAGATGGTTACACCGTTGGAAAGAGGAGAATTCCAGCATCAGAATAGTGAAATTTCAGCCTCCTAGGTGGAAGGGTTGCAGAGATATGCGCCGTCAAAAAATCGGAAAATATGGCATTTTTGGACCCTCGAGGAGTTGATTTGACAGAGATACAGCGATTTAAAGTGTAAACTTGGATTTTCCTCGATAACTTCTCGTAAACATTTTTGTATGCAAAGATGGTTACACCGTTGGAAAGAGGAGAATTCCAGCATCAGAATAGTGAAATTTCAGCCTCCTAGGTGGAAGGGTTGCAGAGATATGCGCGGTCAAAAAATGGGAAAATATGGCATTTTTGGACCCTCTAGGAGTTGATTTGACAGAGATACAGCGATTTAAAGTGTAAACTTGGATTTTCCTCGATAACTTCTCGTAAACATTTTTGTATGCAAAGATGGTTACACCGTTGGAAAGAGGAGAATTCCAGCATCAGAATAGTGAAATTTCAGCCTCCTAGGTGGAAGGGTTGCAGAGATATGCGCGGTCAAAAAATGGGAAAATATGGCATTTTTGGACCCTCTAGGAGTTGATTTGACAGAGATACAGCGATTTAAAGTGTAAACTTGGATTTTCCTCGATAACTTCTCGTAAACATTTTTGTATGCAAAGATGGTTACACCGTTGGAAAGAGGAGAATTCCAGCATCAGAATAGTGAAATTTCAGCCTCCTAGGTGGAAGGGTTGCAGAGATATGCGCCGTCAAAAAATCGGAAAATATGGCATTTTGGACCCTCTAGGAGTTGATTTGACAGAGATACAGCGATTTAAAGTGTAAACTTGGATTTTCCTCGATAACTTCTCGTAAACATTTTTGTATGCAAAGATGGTTACACCGTTGGAAAGAGGAGAATTCCAGCATCAGAATAGTGAAATTTCAGCCTCCTAGGTGGAAGGGTTGCAGAGATATGCGCCGTCAAAAAATCGGAAAATATGGCATTTTTGGACCCTCGAGGAGTTGATTTGACAGAGATACAGCGATTTAAAGTGTAAACTTGGATTTTCCTCGATAACTTCTCGTAAACATTTTTGTATGCAAAGATGGTTACACCGTTGGAAAGAGGAGAATTCCAGCATCAGAATAGTGAAATTTCAGCCTCCTAGGTGGAAGGGTTGCAGAGATATGCGCCGTCAAAAAATCGGAAAATATGGCATTTTTGGACCCTCTAGGAGTTGATTTGACAGAGATACAGCGATTTAAAGTGTAAACTTGGATTTTCCTCGATAACTTCTCGTAAACATTTTTGTATGCAAAGATGGTTACACCGTTGGAAAGAGGAGAATTCCAGCATCAGAATAGTGAAATTTCAGCCTCCTAGGTGGAAGGGTTGCAGAGATATGCGCCGTCAAAAAATCGGAAAATATGGCATTTTTGGACCCTCGAGGAGTTGATTTGACAGAGATACAGCGATTTAAAGTGTAAACTTGGATTTTCCTCGATAACTTCTCGTAAACATTTTTGTATGCAAAGATGGTTACACCGTTGGAAAGAGGAGAATTCCAGCATCAGAATAGTGAAATTTCAGCCTCCTAGGTGGAAGGGTTGCAGAGATATGCGCGGTCAAAAAATCGGAAAATATGGCATTTTTGGACCCTCTAGGAGTTGATTTGACAGAGATACAGCGATTTAAAGTGTAAACTTGGATTTTCCTCGATAACTTCTCGTAAACATTTTTGTATGCAAAGATGGTTACACCGTTGGAAAGAGGAGAATTCCAGCATCAGAATAGTGAAATTTCAGCCTCCTAGGTGGAAGGGTTGCAGAGATATGCGCCGTCAAAAAATCGGAAAATATGGCATTTTTGGACCCTCTAGGAGTTGATTTGACAGAGATACAGCGATTTAAAGTGTAAACTTGGATTTTCCTCGATAACTTCTCGTAAACATTTTTGTATGCAAAGATGGTTACACCGTTGGAAAGAGGAGAATTCCAGCATCAGAATAGTGAAATTTCAGCCTCCTAGGTGGAAGGGTTGCAGAGATATGCGCCGTCAAAAAATCGGAAAATATGGCATTTTTGGACCCTCTAGGAGTTGATTTGACAGAGATACAGCGATTTAAAGTGTAAACTTGGATTTTCCTCGATAACTTCTCGTAAACATTTTTGTATGCAAAGATGGTTACACCGTTGGAAAGAGGAGAATTCAGCATCAGAATAGTGAAATTTCAGCCTCCTAGGTGGAAGGGTTGCAGAGATATGCGCCGTCAAAAAATCGGAAAATATGGCAATTTTGGACCCTCTAGGAGTTGATTTGACAGAGATACAGCGATTTAAAGTGTAAACTTGGATTTTCCTCGATAACTTCTCGTAAACATTTTTGTATGCAAAGATGGTTACACCGTTGGAAAGAGGAGAATTCCAGCATCAGAATAGTGAAATTTCAGCCTCCTAGGTGGAAGGGTTGCAGAGGTATGCGCCGTCAAAAAATGGGAAAATATGGCATTTTTGGACCCTCTAGGAGTTGATTTGACAGAGATACAGCGATTTAAAGTGTAAACTTGGATTTTCCTCGATAACTTCTCGTAAACATTTTTGTATGCAAAGATGGTTACACCGTTGGAAAGAGGAGAATTCCAGCATCAGAATAGTGAAATTTCAGCCTCCTAGGTGGAAGGGTTGCAGAGATATGCGCCGTCAAAAAATCGGAAAATATGGCATTTTTGGACCCTCGAGGAGTTGATTTGACAGAGATACAGCGATTTAAAGTGTAAACTTGGATTTTCCTCGATAACTTCTCGTAAACATTTTTGTATGCAAAGATGGTTACACCGTTGGAAAGAGGAGAATTCCAGCATCAGAATAGTGAAATTTCAGCCTCCTAGGTGGAAGGGTTGCAGAGATATGCGCCGTCAAAAAATGGGAAAATATGGCAATTTTGGACCCTCTAGGAGTTGATTTGACAGAGATACAGCGATTTAAAGTGTAAACTTGGATTTTCCTCGATAACTTCTCGTAAACATTTTTGTATGCAAAGATGGTTACACCGTTGGAAAGAGGAGAATTCCAGCATCAGAATAGTGAAATTTCAGCCTCCTAGGTGGAAGGGTTGCAGAGGTATGCGCCGTCAAAAAATGGGAAAATATGGCATTTTTGGACCCTCTAGGAGTTGATTTGACAGAGATACAGCGATTTAAAGTGTAAACTTGGATTTTCCTCGATAACTTCTCGTAAACATTTTTGTATGCAAAGATGGTTACACCGTTGGAAAGAGGAGAATTCCAGCATCAGAATAGTGAAATTTCAGCCTCCTAGGTGGAAGGGTTGCAGAGATATGCGCCGTCAAAAAATCGGAAAATATGGCATTTTTGGACCCTCTAGGAGTTGATTTGACAGAGATACAGCGATTTAAAGTGTAAACTTGGATTTTCCTCGATAACTTCTCGTAAACATTTTTGTATGCAAAGATGGTTACACCGTTGGAAAGAGGAGAATTCCAGCATCAGAATAGTGAAATTTCAGCCTCCTAGGTGGAAGGGTTGCAGAGATATGCGCCGTCAAAAAATCGGAAAATATGGCATTTTTGGACCCTCGAGGAGTTGATTTGACAGAGATACAGCGATTTAAAGTGTAAACTTGGATTTTCCTCGATAACTTCTCGTAAACATTTTTGTATGCAAAGATGGTTACACCGTTGGAAAGAGGAGAATTCCAGCATCAGAATAGTGAAATTTCAGCCTCCTAGGTGGAAGGGTTGCAGAGATATGCGCCGTCAAAAAATCGGAAAATATGGCAATTTTGGACCCTCTAGGAGTTGATTTGACAGAGATACAGCGATTTAAAGTGTAAACTTGGATTTTCCTCGATAACTTCTCGTAAACATTTTTGTATGCAAAGATGGTTACACCGTTGGAAAGAGGAGAATTCCAGCATCAGAATAGTGAAATTTCAGCCTCCTAGGTGGAAGGGTTGCAGAGGTATGCGCCGTCAAAAAATGGGAAAATATGGCATTTTTGGACCCTCTAGGAGTTGATTTGACAGAGATACAGCGATTTAAAGTGTAAACTTGGATTTTCCTCGATAACTTCTCGTAAACATTTTTGTATACAAAGATGGTTACACCGTTGGAAAGAGGAGAATTCCATATTTTCCAGAAATCGGAAAATATGGCAATTTTGGACCCTCTAGGAGTTGATTTGACAGAGATACAGCGATTTAAAGTGTAAACTTGGATTTTCCTCGATAACTTCTCGTAAACATTTTTGTATGCAAAGATGGTTACACCGTTGGAAAGAGGAGAATTCCAGCATCAGAATAGTGAAATTTCAGCCTCCTAGGTGGAAGGGTTGCAGAGATATGCGCCGTCAAAAAATCGGAAAATATGGCATTTTTGGACCCTCGAGGAGTTGATTTGACAGAGATACAGCGATTTAAAGTGTAAACTTGGATTTTCCTCGATAACTTCTCGTAAACATTTTTGTATGCAAAGATGGTTACACCGTTGGAAAGAGGAGAATTCCAGCATCAGAATAGTGAAATTTCAGCCTCCTAGGTGGAAGGGTTGCAGAGATATGCGCCGTCAAAAAATCGGAAAATATGGCAATTTTGGACCCTCTAGGAGTTGATTTGACAGAGATACAGCGATTTAAAGTGTAAACTTGGATTTTCCTCGATAACTTCTCGTAAACATTTTTGTATGCAAAGATGGTTACACCGTTGGAAAGAGGAGAATTCCAGCATCAGAATAGTGAAATTTCAGCCTCCTAGGTGGAAGGGTTGCAGAGATATGCGCCGTCAAAAAATGGGAAAATATGGCATTTTTGGACCCTCTAGGAGTTGATTTGACAGAGATACAGCGATTTAAAGTGTAAACTTGGATTTTCCTCGATAACTTCTCGTAAACATTTTTGTATGCAAAGATGGTTACACCGTTGGAAAGAGGAGAATTCCAGCATCAGAATAGTGAAATTTCAGCCTCCTAGGTGGAAGGGTTGCAGAGATATGCGCCGTCAAAAAATCGGAAAAATATGGCATTTTTGGACCCTCGAGGAGTTGATTTGACAGAGATACAGCGATTTAAAGTGTAAACTTGGATTTTCCTCGATAACTTCTCGTAAACATTTTTGTATGCAAAGATGGTTACACCGTTGGAAAGAGGAGAATTCCAGCATCAGAATAGTGAAATTTCAGCCTCCTAGGTGTAAGGGTTGCAGAGATATGCGCCGTCAAAAAATCGGAAAATATGGCATTTTTGGACCCTCGAGGAGTTGATTTGACAGAGATACAGCGATTTAAAGTGTAAACTTGGATTTTCCTCGATAACTTCTCGTAAACATTTTTGTATGCAAAGATGGTTACACCGTTGGAAAGAGGAGAATTCCAGCATCAGAATAGTGAAATTTCAGCCTCCTAGGTGGAAGGGTTGCAGAGATATGCGCCGTCAAAAAATCGGAAAATATGGCAATTTTGGACCCTCTAGGAGTTGATTTGACAGAGATACAGCGATTTAAAGTGTAAACTTGGATTTTCCTCGATAACTTCTCGTAAACATTTTTGTATGCAAAGATGGTTACACCGTTGGAAAGAGGAGAATTCCAGCATCAGAATAGTGAAATTTCAGCCTCCTAGGTGGAAGGGTTGCAGAGATATGCGCCGTCAAAAAATCGGAAAATATGGGCATTTTTGGACCCTCGAGGAGTTGATTTGACAGAGATACAGCGATTTAAAGTGTAAACTTTGGATTTTCCTCGATAACTTCTCGTAAACATTTTTGTATGCAAAGATGGTTACACCGTTGGAAAGAGGAGAATTCCAGCATCAGAATAGTGAAATTTCAGCCTCCTAGGTGGAAGGGTTGCAGAGATATGCGCCGTCAAAAAATCGGAAAATATGGCAATTTTGGACCCTCTAGGAGTTGATTTGACAGAGATACAGCGATTTAAAGTGTAAACTTGGATTTTCCTCGATAACTTCTCGTAAACATTTTTGTATGCAAAGATGGTTACACCGTTGGAAAGAGGAGAATTCCAGCATCAGAATAGTGAAATTTCAGCCTCCTAGGTGGAAGGGTTGCAGAGGTAATGCGCCGTCAAAAAATGGGAAAATATGGCATTTTTGGACCCTCTAGGAGTTGATTTGACAGAGATACAGCGATTTAAAGTGTAAACTTGGATTTTCCTCGATAACTTCTCGTAAACATTTTTGTATGCAAAGATGGTTACACCGTTGGAAAGAGGAGAATTCCAGCATCAGAATAGTGAAATTTCAGCCTCCTAGGTGGAAGGGTTGCAGAGATATGCGCCGTCAAAAAATGGGAAAATATGGCATTTTTGGACCCTCGAGGAGTTGATTTGACAGAGATACAGCGATTTAAAGTGTAAACTTGGATTTTCCTCGATAACTTCTCGTAAACATTTTTGTATGCAAAGATGGTTACACCGTTGGAAAGAGGAGAATTCCAGCATCAGAATAGTGAAATTTCAGCCTCCTAGGTGGAAGGGTTGCAGAGATATGCGCCGTCAAAAAATCGGAAAATATGGCATTTTTGGACCCTCTAGGAGTTGATTTGACAGAGATACAGCGATTTAAAGTGTAAACTTTGGATTTTCCTCGATAACTTCTCGTAAACATTTTTGTATGCAAAGATGGTTACACCGTTGGAAAGAGGAGAATTCCAGCATCAGAATAGTGAAATTTCAGCCTCCTAGGTGGAAGGGTTGCAGAGATATGCGCGGTCAAAAAATCGGAAAATATGGCATTTTTGGACCCTCTAGGAGTTGATTTTGACAGAGATACAGCGATTTAAAGTGTAAACTTGGATTTTCCTCGATAACTTCTCGTAAACATTTTTGTATGCAAAGATGGTTACACCGTTGGAAAGAGGAGAATTTTCAGCATCAGAATAGTGAAATTTCAGCCTCCTAGGTGGAAGGGTTTGCAGAGATATGCGCCGTCAAAAAATCGGAAAATATGGCAATTTTGGACCCTCTAGGAGTTGATTTGACAGAGATACAGCGATTTAAAGTGTAAACTTGGATTTTCCTCGATAACTTCTCGTAAACATTTTTGTATGCAAAGATGGTTACACCGTTGGAAAGAGGAGAATTCCAGCATCAGAATAGTGAAATTTCAGCCTCCTAGGTGGAAGGGTTGCAGAGATATGCGCGGTCAAAAAATCGGAAAATATGGCATTTTTGGACCCTCTAGGAGTTGATTTGACAGAGATACAGCGATTTAAAGTGTAAACTTGGATTTTCCTCGATAACTTCTCGTAAACATTTTTGTATGCAAAGATGGTTACACCGTTGGAAAGAGGAGAATTCCAGCATCAGAATAGTGAAATTTCAGCTCCTAGGTGGAAGGGTTGCAGAGATATGCGCGGTCAAAAAATCGGAAAATATGGCATTTTTGGACCCTCTAGGAGTTGATTTGACAGAGATACAGCGATTTAAAGTGTAAACTTGGATTTTCCTCGATAACTTCTCGTAAACATTTTTGTATGCAAAGATGGTTACACCGTTGGAAAGAGGAGAATTCCAGCATCAGAATAGTGAAATTTCAGCCTCCTAGGTGGAAGGGTTGCAGAGATATGCGCCGTCAAAAAATCGGAAAATATGGCATTTTTGGACCCTCTAGGAGTTGATTTGACAGAGATACAGCGATTTAAAGTGTAAACTTGGATTTTCCTCGATAACTTCTCGTAAACATTTTTGTATGCAAAGATGGTTACACCGTTGGAAAGAGGAGAATTTCAGCATCAGAATAGTGAAATTTCAGCCTCCTAGG
Source organism: Scaeva pyrastri (assembly GCA_905146935.1). Classification (NCBI taxonomy): domain Eukaryota; kingdom Metazoa; phylum Arthropoda; class Insecta; order Diptera; family Syrphidae; genus Scaeva; species Scaeva pyrastri. The sequence goes on from LR989927.1 coordinate 70,925,922, forward strand.
TGGAAGGGTTGCAGAGATATGCGCCGTCAAAAAATCGGAAAATATGGCAATTTTGGACCCTCTAGGAGTTGATTTGACAGAGATACAGCGATTTAAAGTGTAAACTTGGATTTTCCTCGATAACTTCTCGTAAACATTTTTGTATGCAAAGATGGTTACACCGTTGGAAAGAGGAGAATTCCAGCATCAGAATAGTGAAATTTCAGCCTCCTAGGTGGAAGGGTTTGCAGAGATATGCGCGGTCAAAAAATCGGAAAATATGGCATTTTTTGGACCCTCTAGGAGTTGATTTTGACAGAGATACAGCGATTTAAAGTGTAAACTTGGATTTTCCTCGATAACTTCTCGTAAACATTTTTGTATGCAAAGATGGTTACACCGTTGGAAAGAGGAGAATTCCAGCATCAGAATAGTGAAATTTCAGCCTCCTAGGTGGAAGGGTTGCAGAGATATGCGCCGTCAAAAAATGGGAAAATATGGCATTTTTGGACCCTCTAGGAGTTGATTTGACAGAGATACAGCGATTTAAAGTGTAAACTTGGATTTTCCTCGATAACTTCTCGTAAACATTTTTGTATGCAAAGATGGTTACACCGTTGGAAAGAGGAGAATTCCAGCATCAGAATAGTGAAATTTCAGCCTCCTAGGTGGAAGGGTTGCAGAGATATGCGCCGTCAAAAAATGGGAAAATATGGCATTTTTTGGACCCTCTAGGAGTTGATTTGACAGAGATACAGCGATTTAAAGTGTAAACTTGGATTTTCCTCGATAACTTCTCGTAAACATTTTTGTATGCAAAAGATGGTTACACCGTTGGAAAGAGGAGAATTTCAGCGAATAGTGAAATTTCAGCCTCCTAGGTGGAAGGGTTGCAGAGATATGCGCCGTCAAAAAATCGGAAAATATGGCAATTTTGGACCCTCTAGGAGTTGATTTGACAGAGATACAGCGATTTAAAGTGTAAACTTGGATTTTCCTCGATAACTTCTCGTAAACATTTTTGTATGCAAAGATGGTTACACCGTTGGAAAGAGGAGAATTCCAGCATCAGAATAGTGAAATTTCAGCCTCCTAGGTGGAAGGGTTTGCAGAGATATGCGCCGTCAAAAAATGGGAAAATATGGCATTTTTGGACCCTCTAGGAGTTGATTTGACAGAGATACAGCGATTTAAAGTGTAAACTTGGATTTTCCTCGATAACTTCTCGTAACATTTTTGTATGCAAAGATGGTTACACCGTTGGAAAGAGGAGAATTTCAGCATCAGAATAGTGAAATTTCAGCCTCCTAGGTGGAAGGGTTGCAGAGATATGCGCCGTCAAAAAATCGGAAAATATGGCAATTTTGGACCCTCTAGGAGTTGATTTGACAGAGATACAGCGATTTAAAGTGTAAACTTGGATTTTCCTCGATAACTTCTCGTAAACATTTTTGTATGCAAAGATGGTTACACCGTTGGAAAGAGGAGAATTCCAGCATCAGAATAGTGAAATTTCAGCCTCCTAGGTGGAAGGGTTTGCAGAGATATGCGCCGTCAAAAAATCGGAAAATATGGCATTTTTGGACCCTCTAGGAGTTGATTTGACAGAGATACAGCGATTTAAAGTGGTAAACTTGGATTTTCCTCGATAACTTCTCGTAAACATTTTTTGTATGCAAAGATGGTTACACCGTTGGAAAGAGGAGAATTCCAGCATCAGAATAGTGAAATTTCAGCCTCCTAGTGGTAGGAAGGCAGAGATATGCGCCGTCAAAAAATGGGAAAATATGGCATTTTTGGACCCTCTAGGAGTTGATTTGACAGAGATACAGCGATTTAAAGTGTAAACTTGGATTTTCCTCGATAACTTCTCGTAAACATTTTTGTATGCAAAGATGGTTACACCGTTGGAAAGAGGAGAATTCCAGCATCAGAATAGTGAAATTTCAGCCTCCTAGGTGGAAGGGTTGCAGAGATATGCGCCGTCAAAAAATGGGAAAATATGGCATTTTTGGACCCTCTAGGAGTTGATTTGACAGAGATACAGCGATTTAAAGTGTAAACTTGGATTTTCCTCGATAACTTCTCGTAAACATTTTTGTATGCAAAGATGGTTACACCGTTGGAAAGAGGAGAATTCCAGCATCAGAATAGTGAAATTTCAGCCTCCTAGGTGGAAGGTTTTGCAGAGATATGCGCCGTCAAAAAATCGGAAAATATGGCATTTTTGGACCCTCTAGGAGTTGATTTGACAGAGATACAGCGATTTAAAGTGTAAACTTGGATTTTCCTCGATAACTTCTCGTAAACATTTTTGTATGCAAAGATGGTTACACCGTTGGAAAGAGGAGAATTCCAGCCATCAGAATAGTGAAATTTCAGCCTCCTAGGTGGAAGGGTTGCAGAGATATGCGCGGTCAAAAAATCGGAAAATATGGCATTTTTGGACCCTCTAGGAGTTGATTTGACAGAGATACAGCGATTTAAAGTGTAAACTTGGATTTTCCTCGATAACTTCTCGTAAACATTTTTGTATGCAAAGATGGTTACACCGTTGGAAAGAGGAGAATTCCAGCATCAGAATAGTGAAATTTCAGCCTCCTAGGTGGAAGGGTTGCAGAGATATGCGCCGTCAAAAAATCGGAAAATATGGCATTTTTGGACCCTCTAGGAGTTGATTTGACAGAGATACAGCGATTTAAAGTGTAAACTTGGATTTTCCTCGATAACTTCTCGTAAACATTTTTGTATGCAAAGATGGTTACACCGTTGGAAAGAGGAGAATTCCAGCATCAGAATAGTGAAATTTCAGCCTCCTAGGTGGAAGGGTTGCAGAGATATGCGCCGTCAAAAAATCGGAAAATATGGCATTTTTGGACCCTCGAGGAGTTTGATTTGACAGAGATACAGCGATTTAAAGTGTAAACTTGGATTTTCCTCGATAACTTCTCGTAAACATTTTTGTATGCAAAGATGGTTACACCGTTGGAAAGAGGAGAATTCCAGCATCAGAATAGTGAAATTTCAGCCTCCTAGGTGGAAGGGTTGCAGAGATATGCGCCGTCAAAAAATCGGAAAATATGGCATTTTTGGACCCTCTAGGAGTTGATTTGACAGAGATACAGCGATTTAAAGTGTAAACTTGGATTTTCCTCGATAACTTCTCGTAAACATTTTTGTATGCAAAGATGGTTACACCGTTGGAAAGAGGAGAATTCCAGCATCAGAATAGTGAAATTTCAGCCTCCTAGGTGGAAGGGTTGCAGAGATATGCGCCGTCAAAAAATGGGAAAATATGGCATTTTTGGACCCTCGAGGAGTTGATTTGACAGAGATACAGCGATTTAAAGTGTAAACTTGGATTTTCCTCGATAACTTCTCGTAAACATTTTTGTATGCAAAGATGGTTACACCGTTGGAAAGAGGAGAATTCCAGCATCAGAATAGTGAAATTTCAGCCTCCTAGGTGGAAGGGTTGCAGAGATATGCGCGGTCAAAAAATCGGAAAATATGGCATTTTTGGACCCTCTAGGAGTTGATTTGACAGAGATACAGCGATTTAAAGTGTAAACTTGGATTTTCCTCGATAACTTCTCGTAAACATTTTTGTATGCAAAGATGGTTACACCGTTGGAAAGAGGAGAATTCCAGCATCAGAATAGTGAAATTTCAGCCTCCTAGGTGGAAGGGTTTGCAGAGATATGCGCCGTCAAAAAATCGGAAAATATGGCATTTTTGGACCCTCTAGGAGTTGATTTGACAGAGATACAGCGATTTAAAGTGTAAACTTGGATTTTCCTCGATAACTTCTCGTAAACATATTTGTATGCAAAGATGGTTACACCGTTGGAAAGAGGAGAATTCCAGCATCAGAATAGTGAAATTTCAGCCTCCTAGGTGGAAGGGTTGCAGAGATATGCGCCGTCAAAAAATCGGAAAATATGGCATTTTTGGACCCTCTAGGAGTTGATTTGACAGAGATACAGCGATTTAAAGTGTAAAACTTGGATTTTCCTCGATAACTTCTCGTAAACATTTTTTGTATGCAAAGATGGTTACACCGTTGGAAAGAGGAGAATTTCAGCATCAGAATAGTGAAATTTCAGCCTCCTAGGTGGAAGGGTTGCAGAGATATGCGCCGTCAAAAAATCGGAAAATATGGCAATTTTGGACCCTCTAGGAGTTGATTTGACAGAGATACAGCGATTTAAAGTGTAAACTTGGATTTTCCTCGATAACTTCTCGTAAACATTTTTGTATGCAAAGATGGTTACACCGTTGGAAAGAGGAGAATTCCAGCATCAGAATAGTGAAATTTCAGCCTCCTAGGTGGAAGGGTTGCAGAGGTATGCGCCGTCAAAAAATGGGAAAATATGGCATTTTTGGACCCTCTAGGATTTGATTTGACAGAGATACAGCGATTTAAAGTGTAAACTTGGATTTTCCTCGATAACTTCTCGTAAACATTTTTGTATGCAAAGATGGTTACACCGTTGGAAAGAGGAGAATTCCAGCATCAGAATAGTGAAATTTCAGCCTCCTAGGTGGAAGGGTTTGCAGAGATATGCGCCGTCAAAAAATCGGAAATATGGCATTTTTGGACCCTCTAGGAGTTGATTTGGCAAAGATACAGCGATTTAAAGTGTAAACTTGGATTTTCCTCGATAACTTCTCGTAAACATTTTTGTATGCAAAGATGGTTACACCGTTGGAAAGAGGAGAATTCCAGCATCAGAATAGTGAAATTTCAGCCTCCTAGGTGGAAGGGTTGCAGAGATATGCGCCGTCAAAAAATGGGAAAATATGGCATTTTTGGACCCTCTAGGAGTTGATTTGACAGAGATACAGCGATTTAAAGTGTAAACTTGGATTTTCCTCGATAACTTCTCGTAAACATTTTTTGTATGCAAAGATGGTTACACCGTTGGAAAGAGGAGAATTCCAGCATCAGAATAGTGAAATTTCAGCCTCCTAGGTGGAAGGGTTGCAGAGATATGCGCCGTCAAAAAATCGGAAATATGGCATTTTTGGACCCTCTAGGAGTTGATTTGGCAAAGATACAGCGATTTAAAGTGTAAACTTGGATTTTCCTCGATAACTTCTCGTAAACATTTTTGTATGCAAAGATGGTTACACCGTTGGAAAGAGGAGAATTCCAGCATCAGAATAGTGAAATTTCAGCCTCCTAGGTGGAAGGGTTGCAGAGATATGCGCCGTCAAAAAATCGGAAAATATGGCATTTTTGGACCCTCTAGGAGTTGATTTGACAGAGATACAGCGATTTAAAGTGTAAACTTGGATTTTCCTCGATAACTTCTCGTAAACATTTTTGTATGCAAAGATGGTTACACCGTTGGAAAGAGGAGAATTCCAGCATCAGAATAGTGAAATTTCAGCCTCCTAGGTGGAAGGGTTGCAGAGATATGCGCCGTCAAAAAATCGGAAAATATGGCATTTTTGGACCCTCGAGGAGTTGATTTGACAGAGATACAGCGATTTAAAGTGTAAACTTGGATTTTCCTCGATAACTTCTCGTAAACATTTTTGTATGCAAAGATGGTTACACCGTTGGAAAGAGGAGAATTCCAGCATCAGAATAGTGAAATTTCAGCCTCCTAGGTGGAAGGGTTGCAGAGATATGCGCGGTCAAAAAATCGGAAAATATGGCATTTTTGGACCCTCTAGGAGTTGATTTGACAGGAGATACAGCGATTTAAAGTGTAAACTTGGATTTTCCTCGATAACTTCTCGTAAACATTTTTGTATGCAAAGATGGTTACACCGTTGGAAAGAGGAGAATTCCAGCATCAGAATAGTGAAATTTCAGCCTCCTAGGTGGAAGGGTTGCAGAGATATGCGCCGTCAAAAAATCGGAAAATATGGCATTTTTTGGACCCTCTAGGAGTTGATTTGACAGAGATACAGCGATTTAAAGTGTAAACTTGGATTTTCCTCGATAACTTCTCGTAAACATTTTTGTATGCAAAGATGGTTACACCGTTGGAAAGAGGAGAATTTCAGCATCAGAATAGTGAAATTTCAGCCTCCTAGGTGGAAGGGTTGCAGAGATATGCGCCGTCAAAAAATCGGAAAATATGGCAATTTTTGGACCCTCTAGGAGTTGATTTGACAGAGATACAGCGATTTAAAGTGTAAACTTGGATTTTCCTCGATAACTTCTCGTAAACATTTTTGTATGCAAAGATGGTTACACCGTTGGAAAGAGGAGAATTCCAGCATCAGAATAGTGAAATTTCAGCCTCCTAGGTGGAAGGGTTGCAGAGATATGCGCCGTCAAAAAATGGGAAAATATGGCATTTTTGGACCCTCTAGGAGTTGATTTGACAGAGATACAGCGATTTAAAGTGTAAACTTGGATTTTCCTCGATAACTTCTCGTAAACATTTTTGTATGCAAAGATGGTTACACCGTTGGAAAGAGGAGAATTCCAGCATCAGAATAGTGAAATTTCAGCCTCCTAGGTGGAAGGGTTGCAGAGATATGCGCCGTCAAAAAATGGGAAAATATGGCATTTTTGGACCCTCTAGGAGTTGATTTGACAGAGATACAGCGATTTAAAGTGTAAACTTGGATTTTCCTCGATAACTTCTCGTAAACATTTTTGTATGCAAAGATGGTTACACCGTTGGAAAGAGGAGAATTCCAGCATCAGAATAGTGAAATTTCAGCCTCCTAGGTGGAAGGGTTGCAGAGATATGCGCGGTCAAAAAATCGGAAAATATGGCATTTTTGGACCCTCTAGGAGTTGATTTGACAGAGATACAGCGATTTAAAGTGTAAACTTGGATTTTCCTCGATAACTTCTCGTAAACATTTTTGTATGCAAAGATGGTTACACCGTTGGAAAGAGGAGAATTCCAGCATCAGAATAGTGAAATTTCAGCCTCCTAGGTGGAAGGTTGCAGAGATATGCGCCGTCAAAAAAATGGGAAAATATGGCATTTTTGGACCCTCTAGGAGTTGATTTGACAGAGATACAGCGATTTAAAGTGTAAACTTGGATTTTCCTCGATAACTTCTCGTAAACATTTTTGTATGCAAAGATGGTTACACCGTTGGAAAGAGGAGAATTTCAGCATCAGAATAGTGAAATTTCAGCCTCCTAGGTGGAAGGGTTGCAGAGATATGCGCCGTCAAAAAATCGGAAAATATGGCAATTTTGGACCCTCTAGGAGTTGATTTGACAGAGATACAGCGATTTAAAGTGTAAACTTGGATTTTCCTCGATAACTTCTCGTAAACATTTTTGTATGCAAAGATGGTTACACCGTTGGAAAGAGGAGAATTCCAGCATCAGAATAGTGAAATTTCAGCCTCCTAGGTGGAAGGGTTGCAGAGATATGCGCCGTCAAAAAAATCGGAAAATATGGCATTTTTGGACCCTCTAGGAGTTGATTTGACAGAGATACAGCGATTTAAAGTGTAAACTTGGATTTTCCTCGATAACTTCTCGTAAACATTTTTGTATGCAAAGATGGTTACACCGTTGGAAAGAGGAGAATTCCAGCATCAGAATAGTGAAATTTCAGCCTCCTAGGTGGAAGGGTTGCAGAGATATGCGCCGTCAAAAAATCGGAAAATATGGCATTTTTGGACCCTCGAGGAGTTGATTTGACAGAGATACAGCGATTTAAAGTGTAAACTTGGATTTTCCTCGATAACTTCTCGTAAACATTTTTGTATGCAAAGATGGTTACACCGTTGGAAAGAGGAGAATTCCAGCATCAGAATAGTGAAATTTCAGCCTCCTAGGTGGAAGGGTTGCAGAGATATGCGCCGTCAAAAAATCGGAAAATATGGCATTTTTGGACCCTCTAGGAGTTGATTTGACAGAGGATACAGCGATTTAAAGTGTAAACTTGGATTTTCCTCGATAACTTCTCGTAAACATTTTTGTATGCAAAGATGGTTACACCGTTGGAAAGAGGAGAATTCCAGCATCAGAATAGTGAAATTTCAGCCTCCTAGGTGGAAGGGTTGCAGAGATATGCGCCGTCAAAAAATCGGAAAATATGGCAATTTTGGACCCTCTAGGAGTTGATTTGACAGAGATACAGCGATTTAAAGTGTAAACTTGGATTTTCCTCGATAACTTCTCGTAAACATTTTTGTATGCAAAGATGGTTACACCGTTGGAAAGAGGAGAATTTCAGCATCAGAATAGTGAAATTTCAGCCTCCTAGGTGGAAGGGTTTGCAGAGATATGCGCCGTCAAAAAATCGGAAAATATGGCAATTTTGGACCCTCTAGGAGTTGATTTGACAGAGATACAGCGATTTAAAGTGTAAACTTGGATTTTCCTCGATAACTTCTCGTAAACATTTTTGTATGCAAAGATGGTTACACCGTTGGAAAGAGGAGAATTTCCAGCATCAGAATAGTGAAATTTCAGCCTCCTAGGTGGAAGGGTTGCAGAGATATGCGCGGTCAAAAAATCGGAAAATATGGCAATTTTGGACCCTCTAGGAGTTGATTTGACAGAGATACAGCGATTTAAAGTGTAAACTTGGATTTTCCTCGATAACTTCTCGTAAACATTTTTGTATGCAAAGATGGTTACACCGTTGGAAAGAGGAGAATTCCAGCATCAGAATAGTGAAATTTCAGCCTCCTAGGTGGAAGGGTTGCAGAGATATGCGCCGTCAAAAAATCGGAAAATATGGCATTTTTGGACCCTCTAGGAGTTGATTTGACAGAGATACAGCGATTTAAAGTGTAAACTTGGATTTTCCTCGATAACTTCTCGTAACATTTTTGTATGCAAAGATGGTTACACCGTTGGAAAGAGGAGAATTCCAGCATCAGAATAGTGAAATTTCAGCCTCCTAGGTGGAAGGGTTGCAGAGATATGCGCCGTCAAAAAATCGGAAAATATGGCAATTTTGGACCCTCTAGGAGTTGATTTGACAGAGATACAGCGATTTAAAGTGTAAACTTGGATTTTCCTCGATAACTTCTCGTAAACATTTTTGTAGGCAAAGATGGTTACACCGTTGGAAAGAGGAGAATTCCAGCATCAGAATAGTGAAATTTCAGCCTCCTAGGTGGAAGGGTTGCAGAGATATGCGCCGTCAAAAAAATCGGAAAATATGGCATTTTTGGACCCTCTAGGAGTTGATTTGACAGAGATACAGCGATTTAAAGTGTAAACTTGGATTTTCCTCGATAACTTCTCGTAAACATTTTTGTATGCAAAGATGGTTACACCGTTGGAAAGAGGAGAATTCCAGCATCAGAATAGTGAAATTTCAGCCTCCTAGGTGGAAGGGTTGCAGAGATATGCGCCGTCAAAAAATCGGAAAATATGGCATTTTTGGACCCTCGAGGAGTTGATTTGACAGAGATACAGCGATTTAAAGTGTAAACTTGGATTTTCCTCGATAACTTCTCGTAAACATTTTTGTATGCAAAGATGGTTACACCGTTGGAAAGAGGAGAATTCCAGCATCAGAATAGTGAAATTTCAGCCTCCTAGGTGGAAGGGTTGCAGAGATATGCGCCGTCAAAAAATCGGAAAATATGGCATTTTTGGACCCTCTAGGAGTTGATTTGACAGAGATACAGCGATTTAAAGTGTAAACTTGGATTTTCCCTCGATAACTTCTCGTAAACATTTTTGTATGCAAAGATGGTTACACCGTTGGAAAGAGGAGAATTCCAGCATCAGAATAGTGAAATTTCAGCCTCCTAGGTGGAAGGGTTGCAGAGATATGCGCCGTCAAAAAATCGGAAAATATGGGCAATTTTGGACCCTCTAGGAGTTGATTTGACAGAGATACAGCGATTTAAAGTGTAAACTTGGATTTTCCTCGATAACTTCTCGTAAACATTTTTGTATGCAAAGATGGTTACACCGTTGGAAAGAGGAGAATTTCAGCATCAGAATAGTGAAATTTCAGCCTCCTAGGTGGAAGGGTTGCAGAGATATGCGCCGTCAAAAAATCGGAAAATATGGCAATTTTGGACCCTCTAGGAGTTGATTTGACAGAGATACAGCGATTTAAAGTGTAAAACTTGGATTTTCCTCGATAACTTCTCGTAAACATTTTTGTATGCAAAGATGGTTACACCGTTGGAAAGAGGAGAATTCCAGCATCAGAATAGTGAAATTTCAGCCTCCTAGGTGGAAGGGTTGCAGAGATATGCGCCGTCAAAAAATCGGAAAATATGGCATTTTTGGACCCTCTAGGAGTTGATTTGACAGAGATACAGCGATTTAAAGTGTAAACTTGGATTTTCCTCGATAACTTCTCGTAAACATTTTTGTATGCAAAGATGGTTACACCGTTGGAAAGAGGAGAATTCCAGCATCAGAATAGTGAAATTTCAGCCTCCTAGGTGGAAGGGTTGCAGAGATATGCGCGGTCAAAAAATCGGAAAATATGGCATTTTTGGACCCTCTAGGAGTTGATTTGACAGGGATACAGCGATTTAAAGTGTAAACTTGGATTTTCCTCGATAACTTCTCGTAAACATTTTTGTATGCAAAGATGGTTACACCGTTGGAAAGAGGAGAATTCCAGCATCAGAATAGTGAAATTTCAGCCTCCTAGGTGGAAGGGTTGCAGAGATATGCGCCGTCAAAAAATGGGAAAATATGGCATTTTTGGACCCTCTAGGAGTTGATTTGACAGAGATACAGCGATTTAAAGTGTAAACTTGGATTTTCCTCGATAACTTCTCGTAAACATTTTTGTATGCAAAGATGGTTACACCGTTGGAAAGAGGAGAATTCCAGCATCAGAATAGTGAAATTTCAGCCTCCTAGGTGGAAGGGTTGCAGAGATATGCGCCGTCAAAAAATCGGAAAATATGGCATTTTTGGACCCTCTAGGAGTTGATTTGACAGAGATACAGCGATTTAAAGTGTAAACTTGGATTTTCCTCGATAACTTCTCGTAAACATTTTTGTATGCAAAGATGGTTACACCGTTGGAAAGAGGAGAATTTCAGCATCAGAATACGTGAAATTTCAGCCTCCTAGGTGGAAGGGTTGCAGAGATATGCGCCGTCAAAAAATCGGAAAATATGGCATTTTTGGACCCTCTAGGAGTTGATTTGACAGAGATACAGCGATTTAAAGTGTAAACTTGGATTTTCCTCGATAACTTCTCGTAAACATTTTTGTATGCAAAGATGGTTACACCGTTGGAAAGAGAGAATTCCAGCATCAGAATAGTGAAATTTCAGCCTCCTAGGTGGAAGGGTTGCAGAGATATGCGCCGTCAAAAAATGGGAAAATATGGCATTTTTGGACCCTCTAGGAGTTGATTTGACAGAGATACAGCGATTTAAAGTGTAAACTTGGATTTTCCTCGATAACTTCTCGTAAACATTTTTGTATGCAAAGATGGTTACACCGTTGGAAAGAGGAGAATTCCAGCATCAGAATAGTGAAATTTCAGCCTCCTAGGTGGAAGGGTTGCAGAGATATGCGCGGTCAAAAAATCGGAAAATATGGCATTTTTGGACCCTCTAGGAGTTGATTTGACAGAGATACAGCGATTTAAAGTGTAAACTTGGATTTTCCTCGATAACTTCTCGTAAACATTTTTGTATGCAAAGATGGTTACACCGTTGGAAAGAGGAGAATTTCAGCATCAGAATAGTGAAATTTCAGCCTCCTAGGTGGAAGGGTTGCAGAGATATGCGCCGTCAAAAAATCGGAAAATATGGCAATTTTTGGACCCTCTAGGAGTTGATTTGACAGAGATACAGCGATTTAAAGTGTAAACTTGGATTTTCCTCGATAACTTCTCGTAAACATTTTTGTATGCAAAGATGGTTACACCGTTGGAAAGAGGAGAATTCCAGCATCAGAATAGTGAAATTTCAGCCTCCTAGGTGGAAGGGTTGCAGAGATATGCGCCGTCAAAAAATGGGAAAATATGGCATTTTTGGACCCTCTAGGAGTTGATTTGACAGAGATACAGCGATTTAAAGTGTAAACTTGGATTTTCCTCGATAACTTCTCGTAAACATTTTTGTATGCAAAGATGGTTACACCGTTGGAAAGAGGAGAATTCCAGCATCAGAATAGTGAAATTTCAGCCTCCTAGGTGGAAGGGTTGCAGAGATATGCGCGGTCAAAAAATCGGAAAATATGGCATTTTTGGACCCTCTAGGAGTTGATTTGACAGAGATACAGCGATTTAAAGTGTAAACTTGGATTTTCCTCGATAACTTCTCGTAAACATTTTTGTATGCAAAGATGGTTACACCGTTGGAAAGAGGAGAATTCCAGCATCAGAATAGTGAAATTTCAGCCTCCTAGGTGGAAGGGTTTGCAGAGATATGCGCGGTCAAAAAATCGGAAAATATGGCATTTTTGGACCCTCTAGGAGTTGATTTGACAGAGATACAGCGATTTAAAGTGTAAACTTGGATTTTCCTCGATAACTTCTCGTAAACATTTTTGTATGCAAAGATGGTTACACCGTTGGAAAGAGGAGAATTCCAGCATCAGAATAGTGAAATTTCAGCCTCCTAGGTGGAAGGGTTGCAGAGATATGCGCCGTCAAAAAATCGGAAAATATGGCAATTTTGGACCCTCTAGGAGTTGATTTGACAGAGATACAGCGATTTAAAGTGTAAACTTGGATTTTCCTCGATAACTTCTCGTAAACATTTTTGTATGCAAAGATGGTTACACCGTTGGAAAGAGGAGAATTCCAGCATCAGAATAGTGAAAATTTCAGCCTCCTAGGTGGAAGGGTTGCAGAGGTATGCGCCGTCAAAAAATGGGAAAATATGGCATTTTTGGACCCTCTAGGAGTTGATTTGACAGAGATACAGCGATTTAAAGTGTAAACTTGGATTTTCCTCGATAACTTCTCGTAAACATTTTTGTATGCAAAGATGGTTACACCGTTGGAAAGAGGAGAATTCCAGCATCAGAATAGTGAAATTTCAGCCTCCTAGGTGGAAGGGTTGCAGAGATATGCGCCGTCAAAAAATCGGAAAATATGGCATTTTTGGACCCTCTAGGAGTTGATTTGGCAAGAGATACAGCGATTTTAAAGTGTAAACTTGGATTTTCCTCGATAACTTCTCGTAAACATTTTTGTATGCAAAGATGGTTACACCGTTGGAAAGAGGAGAATTCCAGCATCAGAATAGTGAAATTTCAGCCTCCTAGGTGGAAGGGTTTGCAGAGATATGCGCGGTCAAAAAATCGGAAAATATGGCATTTTTGGACCCTCTAGGAGTTGATTTGACAGAGATACAGCGATTTAAAGTGTAAACTTGGATTTTCCTCGATAACTTCTCGTAAACATTTTTGTATGCAAAGACAACACACCGTTGGAAAGAGGAGAATTCCAGCATCAGAATAGTGAAATTTCAGCCTCCTAGGTGGAAGGGTTGCAGAGATATGCGCCGTCAAAAAATCGGAAAATATGGCATTTTTGGACCCTCTAGGAGTTGATTTGACAGAGATACAGCGATTTAAAGTGTAAACTTGGATTTTCCTCGATAACTTCTCGTAAACATTTTTGTATGCAAAGATGGTTACACCGTTGGAAAGAGGAGAATTCCAGCATCAGAATAGTGAAATTTCAGCCTCCTAGGTGGAAGGGTTGCAGAGATATGCGCCGTCAAAAAATCGGAAAATATGGCATTTTTGGACCCTCTAGGAGTTGATTTGACAGAGATACAGCGATTTAAAGTGTAAACTTGGATTTTCCTCGATAACTTCTCGTAAACATTTTTGTATGCAAAGATGGTTACACCGTTGGAAAGAGGAGAATTCCAGCATCAGAATAGTGAAATTTCAGCCTCCTAGGTGGCAAGGGTTGCAGAGATATGCGCCGTCAAAAAATCGGAAAATATGGCATTTTTGGACCCTCGAGGAGTTGATTTGACAGAGATACAGCGATTTAAAGTGTAAACTTGGATTTTCCTCGATAACTTCTCGTAAACATTTTTGTATGCAAAGATGGTTACACCGTTGGAAAGAGGAGAATTCCAGCATCAGAATAGTGAAATTTCAGCCTCCTAGGTGGAAGGGTTGCAGAGATATGCGCGGTCAAAAAATCGGAAAATATGGCATTTTTGGACCCTCTAGGAGTTGATTTGACAGAGATACAGCGATTTAAAGTGTAAACTTGGATTTTCCTCGATAACTTCTCGTAAACATTTTTGTATGCAAAGATGGTTACACCGTTGGAAAGAGGAGAATTCCAGCATCAGAATAGTGAAATTTCAGCCTCCTAGGTGGAAGGGTTGCAGAGATATGCGCCGTCAAAAAATGGGAAAATATGGCATTTTTGGACCCTCTAGGAGTTGATTTGACAGAGATACAGCGATTTAAAGTGTAAACTTGGATTTTCCTCGATAACTTCTCGTAAACATTTTTGTATGCAAAGATGGTTACACCGTTGGAAAGAGGAGAATTTCAGCATCAGAATAGTGAAATTTCAGCCTCCTAGGTGGAAGGGTTGCAGAGATATGCGCCGTCAAAAAATCGGAAAATATGGCAATTTTGGACCCTCTAGGAGTTGATTTGACTGAGATACAGCGATTTAAAGTGTAAACTTGGATTTTCCTCGATAACTTCTCGTAAACATTTTTGTATGCAAAGATGGTTACACCGTTGGAAAGAGGAGAATTCCAGCATCAGAATAGTGAAATTTCAGCCTCCTAGGTGGAAGGGTTGCAGAGATATGCGCCGTCAAAAAATGGGAAAATATGGCATTTTTGGACCCTCTAGGAGTTGATTTGACAGAGATACAGCGATTTAAAGTGTAAACTTGGATTTTCCTCGATAACTTCTCGTAAACATTTTTGTATGCAAAGATGGTTACACCGTTGGAAAGAGGAGAATTCCAGCATCAGAATAGTGAAATTTCAGCCTCCTAGGTGGAAGGGTTGCAGAGATATGCGCCGTCAAAAAATCGGAAAATATGGCATTTTTGGACCCTCTAGGAGTTGATTGACAGAGATACAGCGATTTAAAGTGTAAACTTGGATTTTCCTCGATAACTTCTCGTAAACATTTTTGTATGCAAAGATGGTTACACCGTTGGAAAGAGGAGAATTCCAGCATCAGAATAGTGAAATTTCAGCCTCCTAGGTGGAAGGGTTGCAGAGATATGCGCGGTCAAAAAATGGGAAAATATGGCATTTTTGGACCCTCTAGGAGTTGATTTGACAGAGATACAGCGATTTAAAGTGTAAACTTGGATTTTCCTCGATAACTTCTCGTAAACATTTTTGTATGCAAAGATGGTTACACCGTTGGAAAGAGGAGAATTCCAGCATCAGAATAGTGAAATTTCAGCCTCCTAGGTGGAAGGGTTGCAGAGATATGCGCCGTCAAAAAATCGGAAAATATGGCATTTTTGGACCCTCTAGGAGTTGATTTGACTGAGATACAGCGATTTAAAGTGTAAACTTGGATTTTCCTCGATAACTTCTCGTAAACATTTTTGTATGCAAAGATGGTTACACCGTTGGAAAGAGGAGAATTTCAGCATCAGAATAGTGAAATTTCAGCCTCCTAGGTGGAAGGGTTGCAGAGATATGCGCCGTCAAAAAATCGGAAAATATGGCATTTTTGGACCCTCTAGGAGTTGATTTGACAGAGATACAGCGATTTAAAGTGTAAACTTGGATTTTCCTCGATAACTTCTCGTAAACATTTTTGTATGCAAAGATGGTTTACACCGTTGGAAAGAGCGAGAATTCCAGCATCAGAATAGTGAAATTTCAGCCTCCTAGGTGGAAGGGTTGCAGAGATATGCGCCGTCAAAAAATCGGAAAATATGGCATTTTTGGACCCTCGAGGAGTTGATTTGACAGAGATACAGCGATTTAAAGTGTAAACTTGGATTTTCCTCGATAACTTCTCGTAAACATTTTTGTATGCAAAGATGGTTACACCGTTGGAAAGAGGAGAATTCCAGCATCAGAATAGTGAAATTTCAGCCTCCTAGGTGGAAGGGTTGCAGAGATATGCGCCGTCAAAAAATCGGAAAATATGGCATTTTTGGACCCTCTAGGAGTTGATTTGACAGAGATACAGCGATTTAAAGTGTAAACTTGGATTTTCCTCGATAACTTCTCGTAAACATTTTTGTATGCAAAGATGGTTACACCGTTGGAAAGAGGAGAATTCCAGCATCAGAATAGTGAAATTTCAGCCTCCTAGGTGGAAGGGTTGCCAGAGATATGGCGCCGTCAAAAAATCGGAAAAATATGGCATTTTTGGACCCTCGAGGAGTTGATTTGACAGAGATACAGCGATTTAAAGTGTAAACTTGGATTTTCCTCGATAACTTCTCGTAAACATTTTTGTATGCAAAGATGGTTACACCGTTGGAAAGAGGAGAATTCCAGCATCAGAATAGTGAAAATTTCAGCCTCCTAGGTGGAAGGGTTGCAGAGATATGCGCCGTCAAAAAATCGGAAAATATGGCATTTTTGGACCCTCTAGGAGTTGATTTGACAGAGATACAGCGATTTAAAGTGTAAACTTGGATTTTCCG
>LR989927.1:72996437-73298834 GCA_905146935.1 Scaeva pyrastri
AGTGGAAAATGTTGCAAAAGGAAAGAAAATTATTCATCTTAAAGGGCTTCCGTTCCATTGTCCAAATCGGGTTGCAGAGAAAATCCGTATGTTCTTCAGCCATAATAAAATAAAACCTAAATATCCTCCACGAAGTACTTTAAAATATATAATTTTTAAACCTTAATCTTAATTGCTACAATAATAAATTGAGGCGGACGATGTCGCGGGCAACAGCTAGTAGAATGTAAATCCGTCATTCCTAGACACTGTGGATGCGTATGTACGAGATACATTTTTTCGTCCACGGTATCTCAAGAACGAGTAGAGATATCGACTCCGATAAAATTTTGTTCAACAGGTTATAACTTTAAAGTGCAGAAAGGATGCAATTTAAAAAAGATAACTGATAACTTCCAATTATACTTTGAAAACTTGACATTCGTCAACATTTTATCATTTAGGTATTGACATGTTGAAAATAAAATACATTTGAATTCAATGTTCTGTTCATTGCTAATTGTTGTCAAGAGATTTGAGTCGTAATACAATTTTTGACACTTTTTGGTAAATTCTTATTTAAGTTTTTTATTTTTTATAAAATTGTCAATTTGATATTTTTCAAAATTAAAGCATATGCTAATAGTTGTTTTATGCATGAAATAACTTTCGAGATATTCGAGTTAAGAAACATTTTATATCAATTTTTGGTATAATTTTTTGAGCTTTTTTTATTTTTTTGGAAAAAAGCTGTTGATTGAATTTTTGCCAAAATTCTACAAAATGTCGAAAACGGGATTTCACATAGTAGAAAATTGTTCTGGAGATAATATCATTTTTCTTCATTGTAGATATATTACATATTTGAGCACCAAACATTTTTTTTTCAGATTTTCTTTAAAAAAAAAACGGTATGTTGAAAATTTTTCAAATTTATACCAAATCTGTATCGCATTTTAATGTATACAAAACAATTTATTTGAAGTCAATAGCATTATCCGTTCCTAAGATATTTGTGAAAAAACCGCTTGACAATTTTTTATGAAAGTCCTTCTGCATCTTTCGAAGTTATAACCTGTCAAAGAAAATTTAATTGTAGTCGATATCTCTATTCGTTCTTGAGATACCGTGGACGAAAAATGGTATCCCGAACCTACGAACGCACACGACATCTCTCTATAAATGACGGATCTGGATTCAAGGATCCTTGAAACGTCCAGACTCGTCAAAAATTTCAATTTGACAAATCGGACAGATTACAAGAACTCCCTATGGTAAGTTAAAAATATGAATTAAATAATAATAACGAGTGTCAATAGAAAATTTCCCTAAAAAAATGAATAAAGGTTTTAGTAAAATTTTTCAATTCATCAAATCGGACTTATTACAAAAATTTTAATTTATTTATATACATATCGTCGGCTTACAAGCAAAACTGACTATCTGAAAAAATTCAGTTTGCGAGAAATCGCAAAATAAGTTTTTTGTTTTCTTTAAAGTCTTGTAAATTTATGAAGAAAACTGCTACTCTATTAGTTTTTGTTTTATATTGTTATCAAAAATATACACAAAATTATGGATTAGCTGAAAATTAAAAAAAAAATTGTTAAAAATATTGTATTGTTAAAAGCAGTAGATAGTCAATTTTTTCTTGATATTAAGTCAGTTCTTCCTAAAAAAAGCTGATTTTTTTCCGGAAAAATTGACTATCTGATGAAGTTGGTCAGTTCTTCCTGAATTTTTTGTACATAAAGGCAGATAGTCAACTAACAATTGAAACTAGCTTTCATATTTGTAGGCAAGATATCAGATAGGCAGTTTTAACAGAATTTTCTCCTGGATTTTTTATTATACTTGACATTAAAAATACAAAATACAATTTTTTGCAGTTGGTCAGTTTTGCTTGTAAGCCGACGATATGAATGTGTAGTCAAATTAAATGTAAATTTAAACTTAATCAACAACTGCAATTATTAATTTTAAGATGAATTCATGTGAAGCATCTTTTTTATTTACTATAACGTCAATAAATATTTAAGCGTAAACTTTTACAGATTAAATACTGCAATTAATTTACTATAAAACATTCTGTCATAAAAATGCCACTATGATTTTTTTTTTACTGTAGCAAAATGTATATATACTTTATACAATATTAGCTTAATTTTACATAGATATTGTTAACAAGGACATTACTTTACAAATGTCAATTAACATTATTTTTCTCGAATAGAAAATTTTCAAGTTATAATTGAAATTGAAAAATATAATATCTAGATCTACTGAAAATTATGAAAAATACAGTTACATTTACGGCCTTAGGGTTTACATCAAAGCATTTGTTGTTGACATTCATAGAAGTGCACTTCGCCCTATAACACCAGGATATCAAAGGATACTAAAGAGAAAGATATGACACATTTTTTTTTTAATTTTTATAATTAAGTTTATGTTTTCCAAAAGCCCTGATTGAGTTTAAATAGATCAAGCATGCTCTAAGCATCTACAATCTGCCTATATACATACATAAATGTATTTGCTGCTTCAGTTGACTTCTATTAAGCTATACGAACCTACTTAACACTATTTTTATGCCCTGCATTTTAGCACCTGTTTATATTAACCACTTGAAAAATAGATGAAATATGTTTGACGTTCTATCAAGGCTCGAAGTTGTTCGTGCTTAAGTACAAAAAATTGACTAAAGTGTTAAAACACACACCTATACCCATACGAACTAATACATTGTATAGCCACTCACCTGTGCAGTATGCAGCAGCAGCAGCGGCAATAACAGCGGCAGCAGTCTGATGTATATCTATGTCCTTTGCTCAACCCCCCAGCCCCCCCATCCGCTATTCAAAAACTATTTACGCGACAAACGGAATAAATTTCCACGTAAATGGATCTTGCACAGAAGTACACAGGTTGGTATTGGGTATATAGAGGTTTTGTAGGGGTAGGTACTTAGTGGAAAAAATTTTACTTCACTCCTCGAAATATGACAGAATTCTGGCACTTTTCCATGTCGTACATGTTCTTGCACTTCCAGGTAACATGGCGCACAGCATCTGCTCGAGGCATTTTCAATTTGTTAATCGAAAAGTTTGCACTTTTCAACCCAGCAGCCAGCAATCCACCCACTATGTGGTCCATGGATCCGGCCCGGCCGGTCGTTCTCAGTGATGATGGTCACATTTAGTTCTCTGATATCCTGGATGCTGGATGGCTCTCCTCCATGCCAGCTCGAGTTCGTTGTTTGTCGCGTCATCGTCATGTCTTGACATATAAGGACTTCAAAAAAATATCTTCAAAAAGAATGTTTGTTTTTTTTTCCATTTTTCCTAAAAATACACATATTTTTGTGAATTCCGGTGCAATCGTTTGGCAATCATGAATTCAATGGAGGGGGAAATTTTAAAAAGTAAAAAGGATGTTTTTCTTCTTTTTTCTTTAAGCAAATTAACCGTATTCAAAAAGTTTGGTAATGATTTATTTGCTTTATGGTAGTAGAATACAAAATTTTAAAACTTAGTACAGATAAATTTACCTTGATTACAATTGCATTAAATTTTGAATTGAAAGTGGAATTAAGATCAACAAAGAAACAAAGGAAAGGCAGGACTGGATAGGGAATCTATACTTGTTTACATAGTTAGATCAGTAGATCTAAATTTGTGCACTTTTCCACCAAAACATACATACATGTTAAGAACGGAGCCAAGTTTGTGTTCAAAAACTGTCAAGTAAATGGTTTTTGAAAAATGTCTAAATTATGACGGGGTTTACTTGAAAAATTATAAAAATTATGACAATGTTCATAAAATGACTAAAATTTGACAAGTTTTCCCTTAATAGCCTATACCTTTTTTTTTATTTGTCAAATTTTATAGACGAATAAGAGCCCACAAAGATTAGTAAGGTTTTCTATGAGTTTTGAATTAGGTACATTAAAATACATTCCTCATTTAAAATTTTTAATTTGTAGTTGAATAAAACTTTGAATTTTGCAGATAGAATTCTGAAAGCGCTTTTTATGAAAAAGGATTTCATGTATAACCAGTGTTTCGGTCTTTCGAATACCTGAAAAAGAATTACGCCAAAAGGTGCAGACTTGAAAAAAAATTTGTTAAACATATTTTCAGATGTTATTTTTGATTTTTCAAAACGTTATTAGGTGAAAGTGAAGTCAATTAGAAGCTTCTATCATTTAAAAAAAAGTCAACTAGAGGGTGTTTTTTTAACCTGTGGTTTTCAAGAAGAAATAAAGCGCACATTATTTTTTATTTTTAATGGTTTGCCATCATGTTTTAAAAATGATTTCGGGGCAAGTAGCTGGCTCAAATAATTTCGAGCCCCAGAGACCCAATTTTTGACCACTTTTTTACAGTAATTGGGGAGTCAAGTTTCCTTCAATAAATTGATTGTTTCGTTGGCTGTATGGCATCATCAACATCCTCAAATTCAGGCACGAAAAAATCATTATTCTTGGCTCTTTAGCGTTCCCGCTGATTTCAAATTTAAAGAAATATGGACCAATGATTCCCTCTGACGTCAATTTTGCTTATTTACGTACCCATTCAA
Organism: Scaeva pyrastri; assembly: GCA_905146935.1. NCBI lineage: Eukaryota > Metazoa > Arthropoda > Insecta > Diptera > Syrphidae > Scaeva > Scaeva pyrastri. The sequence continues at coordinate 73,001,001 of LR989927.1, forward strand.
TCAAAAATGTGTTTCATCGCTGAAGAAAATTTTCTTGTAAAAATCGGGATCGGTGGCCATCTCGTTTTGGGCCCAAACTATTATTTTGGTACCTAAATAAACGATTTGCAAACGTTGTTCAAAAAGAAGACTTTTAATTATAAAATGGCAAACCAAACTGAACATTAATCAAGTGAGAGCTGTCAAAAAGACTAACTCCGAAAAAAGCATTGCCAGATTGAAAACCACACTTCTAAGAAATTTAAAAGTATATTATAAACTAGCTGACCCCGCACACGTTGTTCTGCCTGTTTTTCAAATTGTGTGAAAGAAATTCAAAATCATATCCAGGTTCTAATAAAGTTTTGGCATTCATTACTTAAAGAATGAGCGCAATTTTTAATCTCAATTCGATTAATGACTTTTGAAATTCTGGAAACGCCATTAATTTTTTGTTTGCAAAATAAAAGCGTCTCCTAGATCATTTCTCTTCACATACAGGACCACATCATAGGGCCATGAACAATAGGAACATACCTACATATATGTATGATTAGATTTTAAGATTCAAAAAGCCTTTACAGAATAGATGGCATGAAAATACCAGCTCCAATCCAGCATAAAAACCTATAAATGGACCTTATATTTTGTTCACTATGTTTCCCTTGAAACACAATCTTGAGGCACTATTTTCTGCTTCTTTCCATATCCAATTTATCACAAATTTAACGCTAGCTTTCTATTGGTAAAAGAATTTTAAAAATCGGTTCAGAAGATCTAGAGATTACCTAGAACAGTCTTAAAAATGTGGCGGTTTTGTCAAAAATTCAATTCGACCATTCTAAACTTCAATCTTCAATGTTATGACTGTTTTGTAAACAGTGCTATTTGGCAAGTCTAAATTATTTCAATAAAGAAATTCAGATTTGAAAAGTGGCAACCGTGTTTGTCTTGATCATACTTCCAGGAGGACACTTTTTGTATTTTCTTATCGATAATAATAAATATTGATGTTTAATGTCAACTGTGACTATTAACTGTCAGTAAATTAGTTCAAAAACACAGCGGCGGCGGTTTAAAATATGTGTCGACTTGTAAGACTTTTAATTTCATAAGCAATTTAATTTAAAATATTGAAGGAGAAAATATTTTTTAAATATATTATTTGGCATAGTACAGTGTTCAATAGTGCAGAGACAAAAATGAGCCAAAGTGTGTTAATTTTCATTGTTTTTAAGATGTATTCTGCTATTCGGGGTGGAGACAAATCCAACGAATCAATAACCATGAAAATTGGTTCAGTAGATCTCGAGTTATAAGTGTTGAAACAAACCCGTCATTGTTTTATATATATAGAAGAAGAAGATAGAAGATAGATAGATAGATTGAAATTAAAATATCTTAGAAAATTTAAAATAACTTGCAAAACTGTTATTGACATAGACGAATCATTTAAGTAGCCTTCCTCAAAAGCAAGCCCTACCCAAGAAAAGACCTTTAATAATTGTCAAAGGCTGATTAATAATAATTAACTAAGGTTATTGTATTTTTTGATGCTCGCTCGTCAATGGATTGCGACTAATTACCACTTAAAAGTTTACCAAATTGAATTCAAAATTTGGTCTACGATGCCATATTGCCAAAGTTTAAAACAAACCGATTTGACAGCTGACATGCACCATTCCCAAATTTATGTTTAATGTTTATTCCTTTTTCTTTTCTTTTTTATGATAAGGTTTCTTTTTTTTACCAGTATCGGCTCTCCACCTTAACATAAAGAATTGATTACTTTGAAGCCCCAAAAATATATTCCAATACTCCAAAAACCAAAATCGGATCTAGTACATCAGAGACGAAAGAAAAAACATTTTGAAAAAAATCACAAGCCCCGAATTTCAATATCGGAATTGGAAGTGTGCTCGATTACTCATCAGCGAACGGGATGGTCTGTGATTTGTATCAGATATGAATTGAAATGCTCCCGTATCCAACATGACGTTTCTTTCAACGATTTTGGTTTTCCCTTCTAAATAGGCCAACACGCCAATGCCAACTGCCAACGGGTTTGAAAAAACACAAAAGAAAACATTTTTTGACGTGGATCTACGGTAGGTAGGTACTTGTGATATGAAACCCTTAAATCAAACGAATAGTGCAGGACCTATATAAATGTTTTTTTTATTTTTTGGGAAACCGGAAATATGACAGGCTAGCAGTCCCTGTCTCCCGGTGTATTTAGATACATATTCCAACTTTCCTGACAAGTCAGGGAATATCTACATATACGAGATACGACTATATGCCCGAAACAACTAATACATGTATCGACAGAACGACAGGCACAGGACCTATTTCGTTTATCCGGAATTTGAACATTTTTACCCTTAGCAGAGGTATGTGTGTGTTTGTAATGTTAGTGTGTATAGATAGGAGGATGAATTCAATCGTTTCCGTCATCCTTGGGCGAGACAACCAAGTCCGAAGAAGGAAATCCAGAGAATTTAATATTAGCATGAACATTTTTTCAATTACAATTTTTTTTCTTCTCTTAGTATACGAAAAGGAAAAACTGCAGGAAAATTCCACCATCACCTCTTTTTGTTCAATCGACCGAGACGACGACGACGCACGGTATAAAGGTAAGGTAAGGTACCTACATATATATATAGGCCATATCAGCCATGTTATAGCTCCTTTCTTTTTGTACTACATGTTTCATTGGAAATTTTCTTTATTCTAATATTTGATATATCCAACAAGATGTATACGAATCATTATTGGTGTCACACCAGCCAACTTTACTTTATCCAAACACGCAAATAGATTCTACATAGTATATGTGAATGATTACCTTAAGGTACACTTGTACATTCAACTTTTCGTACGGTATTGAAAAATATACAAAAATATTATTATTCGACAAATCACATAGGATTTCGAAATTTAATTTAATTTATTTATTTTGCTGCACTTTGTCATACAAAAAGTGACTTGACTGTCTAGATTACAATTATAAGTTGAGCAACTGTCAAAGTTATCATTGAAAATCGAACTGTCAAAGTATTCAAAAAGATTATTACTAAAAAGACTAAGAAATGTCAAAAGGTCTATAAAATGGATCCACTATTGGACAATATATATGTAGGTCCAATTTCCAATTGAAAAATGAGACATCGCTTTTATGAACGGTCCCAGACTTAGAGCTATTTGAACTGCCTTAAAGATTCTAAAACTTCACAAAATGATGTATGAGCATTCTAAAGGTTTTTTCAATAAGAGGTGTTATTTTGAATAGCCCGATATTTCGGTAGATGTCACTTTGAAGCTCCAATTTTTTGACATTTGAAAGCTAAAAACTACGCCATTAATAAAAATATCTTTGACAGATGAGGCCCATTTCCACTTCGACGAAGTCAATAAGAAAAATTGTGGCATCTGTGGCTCGGAAAATCCTAGATTTTTTTTTAAAAAGCTTCTCCATCCTCAACGTGTAAATGTTTGGTGTGGTTCATGGTCCGGCGGAGTCATTGGAACTTACTTTTTCGAAAATGAGTCTGTCATGAACGAAAATACGTTTTCTTCGGCTTTCAACTTACTCTTGAGTTTTCCAAGAAAGCTTAAAATTTTCCAAAAATTTGATAAAAGCCGATTGCTATAAGTTTCTTTTGTTCTTGCAATGATTCAACACTTACTGAAATATTAATTTTAACTTATCTGTCATCTACGATTCGAGTTGTCAAACGGTTCGTTTCCAAATGATCCTTTAATTTCTTTCAAACGATATTTGACATTTTATGAGGAATGTAAGAATTTTTTGACTTTTCTATACTACTTTTTTTAATACTATCACATGACACAACGTGAATAAAATTTTCAAAGGGGTTGCTAGAGGATAAGGTTAAAAAAATTGACAGCTGACAGTTTCAAGTTTGTGGAACTGGAACATGTATATTGTATGCGAGAGAACACCTTACGCTTTGAAAGTTTTATGCCTAACATTTCAAATTCGAAGTCAGTGTTTTGACATCGATGGTGACATTTGAATTGCTTCCTTTTCTGACAGCTAGTGTTTACGTCTTTTGACATTACCAACTGATTCTTGGAATATTTTATACACGTTATTCCATCGTTTCATATTCCACTTTGAAATTAAAAAAAAGAAGTACAACTCAAGAATTTTTTTAAAGGCCATTGTAACTTAAAAACACAATTAAAAAAAAAACAAAATCGTCCATTAAAATTTAACAGAGTTACTTGCGATTTAGGAGATAAGTTAGTTTTTACTGCTTAAATGACTCCACTATAATTTCCAAGTCGATAACTAGCTATATAGACTCCTTAAGTGGTCCTTTGGTATTTTATGTTCATTTTAATTGAAAAACTTTTTTTTTTAGTGGTATCACACTCAAGTTGTCATGGTCTCATCTCATTCAAAAACCTTTACGATTCCATTGCGATACTTTGCGAAATGTTTTTTGCAGTCTTTATTGTGGATTTTTGTTATCGAATGAAATCACCTTTTGCGAAATCCTTTTTCTACAGGATTATAATAAGGTTCTTTTGGTCGTTAAATGTTTTGTCTACAGTTGTGCATAAAAAAGATTGAACATCTTTTACAAACAGTGTCAATATGATAATGTTATAATTTTTGTAAATGCCGTCGTATCATTTTTGATATTTGTCAAACTCAATCTGTCAAACTCGATCTCAACAATAAAGTGGACTATTGTGTGTTGTAATTTAAAGTCACAATATGGATAAGATGAAAGAAGTGTTTTTTGGTTTCGTAGCCTCCAGTTTTGACAATTCGGCATGGCTTCGGCATTCCTTTCTCTGGAACATTGTGATGTCGAGGGTTGACAACGAACATTTGGACAATCCCAGCCCTTTAGGACAATGTTAAACAGAAATACGCACAGTTACTACGCCAAGTCGTTAGGAAATGCATGTGGCAAATTCGATAAATCGCTCACACAACTGTCAGCAGCCATTTGACAAATATTATTTTTTCCATCTGACAGACCAAATATTTACGGTAAAATTTTATGTCCGTAAAAATGTTATTCAAAGTCAAAATTGGATGATTAATATTGTCAATTGTTCCACTTTCACAAGTGCTCTGAATTTCAAAAACTGATGAGTGTAAACTTTTGCACTCCATTGTACTTATGTGACTTGTATGTGACTCGTCTTATGCGAGTGTATTCTTCTAAAACCCACCTTGCATTTAATGCGAAAACTTTTTCACTTGATCATTCGATTTTGAATTATGTATGAAAGGAGGCATCCTGACGTTCCTTGGTTTGTTGGTTTTCCTTAATATGTATTATATAAGATGGTGTTGTTGTTGTAGTTTTGTATTTGTATTGTATCTGTAGTGTGTAAGTGTATGTAGTCCATTGGCACCTGTCACAGGACTTGTATCTTTCATTCCTTCTCAATGACAACGTACGTAGAGTTGTGGTGTGGCATGGCCTTCCATAAAATAAGTTATGGGAGCACTTTAAGGTTGAATTATCTTGGACGCTCACAATAAAATTGCAAATTCGGGTTCGGGCTTTGATATACATAGGTTGGAGTTTGGAGTCCAAAGTTTGCTTGTGTATAGGTATACGTAATACAAATATAGTAGATATAGTGTAAGTAAGTATGTGGGTAATGATGAGTGGGAATTTAATGGACTGCTGTATTGAATTAAATTTAGAAGACCGAATAACACCCTTTTGTCAAACAATGTTTTAATGGCAGACATTGTGTTTTATGGTGTTCTCGAACAAAGTATATAAGGTTAAAGGAATATGGACAAAACGAGAGTTTATAGTAAGTCAAATTTAATGGAGTATCATATATTATATACATACATATCTATGTATGTGAACTTCTTGGAAAAAGGTTTTCATTTTGAATTTAATAAAGGTACACGGATTAAAGCTACTCGTAGGTACTCGTGTATGCATACATACATACTCGTATATGAATGTGAAGTGTACGAGTATTTTGTTGAACCTTTTTTGACGTGACAACATGTACGTTCTAGATTTATCACATAATTCGTTTGGTATCTTTTGGCTACCTTAAATATATAACTTGTGCTGAACTTACATATTAGTTTTCTTTTTTTTTTGTTGTTGTTGAAAGATTCCATGTTTTGCAATATAACTTGAAGAAGACGATAGTTGGAAGGTGCTTCAAGTTGTGAATGTGTAGGTAAGTGGAAATTTAGTTTTATCACAAAATTTTTAGCATAAGTACAGATTAGACACTGGCAGACATTTTTGACAGCAATATACACATATTTATTTACTATGTAGATTGTAGGAGTTACGTCTATACGGATATTTACGAATTCACTATAAAGGTATTGGTACTGGAAGGTAGCTTACATTCACGCCTTGTTAAAATGCATCTTTATTATTTAAAATTAAAGATTTTAATTTAACAGTAGAAAACTGAAAGTGAAAAATTATCGTTCAGCTAAATGAATAAATTAAGATACGAATAAAATAATTGAATTTGTAATGTAATTAATTATTTTATAAGTATACTTCTTCTGCACATATGTAGGTACCAACTGGCATGGACTGAGAACTCAAGGCATTTCGATATTGTATGGGGTGTGTTAAGAGTTTTGATGGTGAGGTAAGAAAATTAGGTTTCCTGTCATGGTTGTTATGTTCGTTTCATGTTATGGTGTCAAAAATCAGTATTTTTAACTTATCAAAGGGAGTTATTGTAATGTCCGATTTGTGAAATTGAAATTTTTGACAAATCTGGTCCCTAGAATCTAGATTCGTTATTGGTAGAGAGATGTCTGCGTGTGCGTGTGTAAGTACGTTCGTACGTTCGAGATACCCTTTTTCGTCCACGGTATCTCGAGAACGAGTACAGATATCGACTCCAATTAAATTTTGTTAAACAGGTTATAATTTCGAAAGATTAAAAAAAAGTGAAAATTTTGGTTGGTAGAAAATATCTCAGGAACGGATACAGCCATTGAGTTCAAATATAAATTTTATTTTATTCATTGTAATGTTATGGAGATTTGGTATAAATTTGGAAAATCTCCAACTTGCCGTTATTTCTTTTTAAATAGAAAAACTAAAAACAAAATTTTTGGTGCTCAAATAAAAAATGAAGGGAAAATGATATTATCTTCGGAACAATTTTTTACTATGTGAAATAATGTTTTTGACATCTGGTGAAAGTTTGAAAAAAATTCAATCGACAGTTTTTTTTTACAAAAAATTAAAAAGTACAAAAAATTCTACCAAAGATTGGTAAGAAATGTTTTTTGACTTTAATATGTCGAGAATAAGCACCGATATTTACTTCAAACTTATTTAAGTTTATACAAAATACAATTATTAATATATGTTACAATTTTGACAAATATCGAATTGATGGTTTTTTTACGAAAAATAAAAAAACTAAAACCGAAATTTACAGAAAAGTGACAAACATTGTTTTTCGGCTTAAATATCATCACAACAAGCAATGATGTTGACTTCAAAAGTATTTTATTTTCAACATAATTCATTTGTCAATATCTTAAAAATGATAAAACATTGACGATCAGACTGACATTTTTTTACAATAAATACAAAATGGGAAGTTATCACTTTATCAGTGTGGGCCGCACCCAGCCTCTTTTTTTATTATTTTTAACTTCTCATAGGAGAAATTCTTATCGGTCCAATTTGTCAAATTGAAATTTTGGACAAATATCTCGAGAACGGGGAATGATATTGTATTCAACTATGTATATTTTATTTTCAACATAGGTAATGCATTTTCAATATTTGAAAAATGATCAAATATTGACAAATATCAAATTGACATTTTTTTACCATGAGTTCATAATGGTTAGTCTCTTTTTTTATGTATATATGATTTATTTTTGGTTTTGCTAATTAATAACAATTTTAGTAAAGACACTTAAGAAATTTTATTATTTTTGAAAAATAAAATGAATTTAAAATCAATGACATTTTGAGCCCTCGAGATATTCAAGTTGAAATACAATATCAATATCTCTACCCGTTCTTGAGATATCACCGACGAAAAATGGTTCTCGAATGTACGATAGTAGGAAAACGAACGTACACTCGCACATACAGACATCTCGGTGGGCGGTGGTTTCGCTAGTTCTAAATTTATGGTGATTGTCAAATCAAAAATGAAGGGGATATGATATTATTTTCGGAACAATTTATTACTATGCGAAATGATTTTTTTGACAGTTTGGAAGTTTGAAAAAAATTCAATCGACAGTTTATCTTTCCAAAAAATAAAAAAGTACATTTAACTTCAATTTTATTTTATTTTTTACATATGACAAATGTTGGAATATGGTACATTTTTACAAAAAAAAACTAAAAATACATTTTTTTTTTAAACTGGAAAAAATTCTTTTTCGACTTGAATATCTCGATAGTGGGTGATGTTTTGTGACTTGAAATGCATTTTATTTTCAACATAATACAGTTGTCAATAAATAATAACATATTGAAAAATATATTTTCAAAAAACCTGTTTCATTGTACCTTTGTATACTCTTTGTCAAATACTAAGGGAAAAGTCCAGATATCCTTGATCATTTTTTGATAGATCCAATGTCAAGGCTACATATTTTCTGAATACGTGTTATAGTGATTAGACTAAATCGTCTGTATTGTTCCATGTCATAACTTGCAATTTTAAGTGTATTTTCTTTCAAATTTCACAGAATTTAAGAAAGATATTTTAAAATTTCAAAAGGGAGTTGTAGTCAAATTGAAATTTGAATTGACAAATCTGGACTACTTATGGTTCATAGAATCTAAATTCGTCATATCTTAATATCAAAAAAAAAAATAAATAACTATAAAAAATTCTACCAAAAATTGGTAAAAAATGTTATTTTCTTCACAATACAATTGTTAATTAAAACATAAATTTAAAAAAATATCAAATTGACAGTAAAAAAAAATTATAAAACTAAAAAACAAACCATTGAAATTTAACACCTGAGAAGCGACTTATTATGATACAAAAACTTCAATAAACGCCAATTTTCCAAATCAAAGGGTTTTCCAATAGGGACGGGTTTATTTTGACAGCTCATGGCGGCCATGTCGTTTCTATTACTTTCTGTTAAAATATCGTTTTTTAATCAGTCACTAAGGACAAATTATCTTGACAAGAGTTACAGCGTCGAGCAACACGTGCAACTGATAAAACTTTGGGGTTTTGGAACAGTTGGAAGTTGATCCGAATTTTGGTCGAAAAGTCATTTGTAGCGTTGAGACCCATTTTTAGATGAATGGGTACGTGAATAAGCAAAATTGCAGGATTTGGGACAACACCAATCCAAGCGAGATTAACGAGATGACAATGCATCGCCAAATAAAGTAGTTACTGTTTGGTGTGGATATTGAGCTGGAGGCGTCATCGGTTCGTACTTCTTCCAAAATGATACTGGCCAAGCTATGTGCCACATAGCTCTAGACACATGAATTGGCCACCAAAATTTAAAATTTCTTTATTTTTTTCTTCTGATCCAAAAAAGAGTAATTATGATGTTTTGAGACCATATTAAATATTTAAAAGAAAATATTTGGTAATTATGTTCTTCGGAATCTGCAGAAGTCTGATGTCCGAGCCACGCTTTTAGTCTTTCTCAACAATACAACGATAGCGATTTGAAATGTAAAAAACAATCATCATAAAAGTCACGTATCTTAAAAACCGCCTTTACGATTTTGATTAAAAGAAAAACTATCAAATGATGCTACCAAAACTATTTACTTCGAAATTTCCGCTGAACAAATACTCAATTCGGTACAAATATTTTATTTTTTAATATTCCAGATGGAAGAAGCCTTTTAATGGTCTTTTTTTCATGTGTTCCTTGTAGTTTTTTTTTTTTTTTATATTTAAGACATAAGATAAAATTTAGCACTTTTGTTTTTATGTATTTCATACCGATTCCTTAGAAATAACAAAACACGTTTTTTGTTTCTATGGGAATTATTTTGTGGTGTGGGTATAATGTTTTAACAAAATTAAAAAAAAGAAGATAACTCAACACATACATACATATACCAGTACATACATAAATACACTACTAAAAATAAAATTCCTGTCTTGTTTCTTGTGCCATAACAATAAGGTCAACACAACTATTATACCTATTCTTGGTCTTAAAATCTTAGTAATAGTTTGGATAATATCACACTCCCTTACGTACTTATCTTTTTTATTTTTGTGTCATGTTATATTATGTTGTATTTTTTTGTTTTTTTTTTATTTAACAAGACAATAAAAAGAATTTTGTATTCTCAGTGCGTCAACTTAAAATCTCTTGATATTTTTCCGGTCAAATAAAACATGAACTAAAAAAAAAAAATACGTTCAACATAAAATCAATATCTTAAGACATATAAAACAAAACTTTCCTTATGTCAGGAACTTCTATCTGCTGATGTTAAAATACATACAAATACATACATACATAGTATACCAATCTACAATGTGGTTATGAGAATGAAATCAAAATGGTTTTGTCGCTTTTCGAGGAAACATTCACTTCACATAAAAATTGAAAGTGGGAAGCGGAAAAAACTTTAGCACAAGAAATCGTTCCCATATATGTATATGTATGTATGTATGTATATGTAGTATATTTTGCTTTTTAGTATTTTTTAGTGTAGGGCGGCTTTATGATTTTTTCCCTAAGAATTTATATTACAAAAGTATTGGGAACTCTTTTCTTTGACTTTGAGGGTGGTATACGAGTATTGACTATAAGTACCAGCATATACATACATACACTTACAACTACAACAGCGTAAAAAGCCAGAAAGCGAAAAGGATAAATAATCCTTTCGATGAGTCTAATAAAAAAGCGATCATCTTCATTGTGGTTAAAGGGAACGTACGTACATACTCGTATATACTCGTACATGTATACGAATACGAAATTTATTCCAACCACTATCTGGATGGAGGGATAAACTGTACTGGTATATCTGGATGTGCTTTGCGGGTTTAATCCGCCCCTCCAAAGTATACCTATACCTAAATAATACGTTATATGCTCTTAAGTTTTATGAGAACCGCATCCCTTTGACGATGACGATGACTACGACGACGACAACGAACGAGGGGCGTATTCTTCATGACATTTTCCACAAGTACGAGTATAATTTGCTGAAAACAAAAGAAAACGCGTTGTCGGATCGTTTAAATTTTGTTAAACTCAAGATTGAACTTTTCTCAAACCATACAACGAACGAAACGTTTTTGTTTATTGCTTAGCCAATATTCGAGTATATCTAACAATGGAAAACTTTATGGTGGATTCTGGAATCTGGTAGTGTGCTCTACAAGTATAGAGTTGTGAAAATGCAAATGATTAACGAAAGTATTTTTTGGTCTTTAATGATGAAAAATGACTTGGGGTATTTAATTGTGTGAAAAGAAATAACTAAATATAAATTTATATTTAATTTTGAATAAAATATTCAGAACAAAAGTTCAGAGTGAAATTAATTGTTAATTGTTAACCGAAATATTGATTAATGGATCTTTAGAAATAGACTGTTGGAAGAAAAACTTTAGTCAAATGATCAAGGTAGCGGAGCTCGAATTTGAGGTAGTACAATCCTTCAAATACATTGGGTCAATGGAAGCAGCCGATAGCAACATAGAAGAAGAAGAACGTTGGCGGCTGCTCAAAGCCAATGAAGCCTACTATCTGGTCTGCCAAAGATATTTGAATCCAGAAACCTTACAATAACTTCTAAGGTTCTGCTGTATAGGACTATGGGTCTGCTAGTACTCAACTGAAATATGGATCCGAGATCTGGGTGCTGCTTAGTAAAAGGCACTTCGAAACCTTATAGGAGAGGAAAGTCTTAAAAGGATAATTTTTGGCCCCGTATGTGAGGAAGGACGATTCAGAAGACATTACAATCATCAACAACTGTATGCAATCTACCTCGAAGCAGATATCGTGAAAAAAAAAGCTCGCATGAGCCAAGAGGTACCTGCTCGGAAAGTCCTTGTTAGGACATTTTGTGGTAGGTGACAACTTGGCAGACCATGCTTACGACGACGCCGCCGGACGACACTACAGAGTTGGCGTAAACCACGACACCCAAAAGCTTGAAGTATGCTCCTTCAAGAACTCAAAGATGCAACGCCTTGGAAAGTTCATTTTTAGAACAATTTTAGGCAGTTGGTAAGTGTAATTAAGGGTTTTCGAAAAGGGACGGGTTGATAATAACCATAATGTTTTTTTTTTTTACTTTATGTTAAAATCAGCCCTATCGAGGTATTCGTTCGGAGAATTTAAGAAACGAAAGTGAATTTCGATCGGAACTCAGATTACTTTCGAGGTATCCGTTGCGGAACTAAATAAAATGAAGCAACCAATCGCGTTCGTTTTAATATTTTATTTACAATTTTGTTGTTTAAATTTCCGAATAGATTCCGCAATGATTTTTCATCGGACAATTTCTGAAGAAATTCAACGCGTAGCTGTCAAAAATTGTTGCCTAATCGCATCGCACCGCTGAGCGAAGGAATGCGATGTATTTTGTCGGTAGATTTATGCGAAATGCTTATCGGAACGGATACCTCGATAGAAAATTCTCCGATTTCGAACAAATCGGAGAAAATTTTCTTCCGAACGGATACCTCGATAGGGGTGAATATCTTTTTTTAATCAGTCACTTAAGACAAATATATAATCATGGCAAGTAACAGCGTCGAGCAACACATGCAACTGGTTTTAACTTTATTATCAAAAAGCAGTTGGAAGTTGGTCGCAATTTTGGTCGAAAAATCATCTTTACCGATGAGGCACGGATGTCGGATCTTGAGCTGGAGTGGTCATCAGTCTGTGCTTCTTCGAAAATGATACTGGCCAGGCTATTACCGTCAACGGTGATCGCTATGGGTCGATGATAACCAATTCCTTGTGGTCTGAATTGGATGATATGGATACCGATGATGGAGCTACGTGCCACACAGCTCAAGACAAAATCGATAGTCGGCACTAGTTTCATGGCATTGTTATCTCGCGAGGCGACACATGAATTGGCCACTAAGATGGTGTGATTTGATTACGGTTATCATATGACCGTAACGGTGACAGTCGTTTCATCGTCGTTTTCACACCTCCGGACCAAAGACCGCACCACAACAGTGACTTTTTGTGGATGTAATGGCCTCTCTTCAATTACTTAAGGAAAAATTTTTGACTTGGTTGGCTTACGAATTTAAAACTGATCCAACATTAACGGTTACCATGATTTTAGAAGCGAATCTTTTTTCATCAGTTTTATTTTATATATTAGAATTAATGTTCAATTATTATCTATATCTATATGTATATATAAAACAAAGACGGGTTTTGTTACAACACTTATAACTCGAGATCTGCTGAACCAATTTTCATGGTTATTAATTCGTTGGATTTGTCTCCACCCCAAATAGAAGAATACATCTTAAAAACAATGAAAATTAACACACTATGGCTCATTTTTGTCTCTGCACTATTGAACACTGTACTATGCCAAATAATATAGGTATTAAAAAAATGTTTTTCCTTCAATATTTTAAATTAAATTGCCTACGAAATTAAAAGTCTTACAAGTCTTATTTCGACGCATATTTTAAACCGCCGCCGCCGTGTTTTTAAACTAATTAACTGACAGTTAATAGTCACAGTTGACATTAAACATCAATATTTATTATTATCGATAAGAAAATACAAAAAGTGTCCTCCTGGAAGTATGATCAAGACAAACGGTTGCCACTTCTCAAATCTGAATTTCTTTATTGAAATAATTTAGACTTGCCAAATAGCACTGTTTACAAAACAGTCATAACATTGAAGATTGAAGTTTAGAATGGTCGAATTGAATTTTTGACAAAACCGCCACAGTACCTAAATCCATCGTTTCTCGAAAGAGTTGGTAACATTTTTAAGGCTGTATTAGGTAATCTCTAGATCTACTGAACCGATTTTTAAAATTCTTTTACTTTATAGAAAGCTAGCTATATTTTTGTGATAAATTGGATATGAAAAAAAAGCAGAAAATAGTGCCTTAAGATTGTGTTTAAGAGAAATACAAGGGAAACATAGTGAACAAAATATAAGGTCCATTTATAGGTTTTTATGCTGGATTGGAGCTGGTATTTTCATGCCATCTATGTAAAGGCTTTTTGAATCTTAAAATCTAATCATATAAGTTGCTATTGTTCATGGTCCTATGATGTGGTCCTGTATGTGAAGAGAAAAGATCTAGAAGACGCTTTTATTTTACAAACAAAAAATTAATGGCGTTTCCAGAATTTTAAAAGTCATTAATCGAATTGAGATTAAAAATTGCTCTCATTGGTTAAGTTATGAATGCAAAAACTTTATTAGAACCTGGATATGAAGATTTAAAGCAATTTCTTTCACACAATTTGAAAAACAGGACAGAACAACGTCTGCGGGGTCAGCTAGTTATTTAAAAAAAAAAACAACGTCTTACACTTATATAAAAAAATGTCCACATATTTGGGAGGAATGAAATTTTACTAAAAAGATTTTAATTCTGTTAATGGGTTTTAAGAAAAGTTTGATTACAAACAAGGCCTACTCATTTTTACTAAAGAATATCATTTCTCCTTCCCACAAAACATATCTTGGAATTTTGATTTGTAACTTCCCTCCTTTCCCCAGACGGAAATAAAAGGAACTCTATTTATATGCTTCTAAAAGGCATTTCCTGTGAATTGGGACTTATTATAGAAATTGAATCTTATTTAGTTTTTCTGATTTTCACAATAATGAAATAATCGTACGAACCAAAGTGTAGAACGTTGAATAAGCTTACATACATATGTTTCATCCTTATCGATTGTGTTGTTTGTCCATGTGAGTAAGCATGGAAATGCAGTTCATTCTAATGGCCATATCTTTGTTCTACCAGTGTTTCTTTTTGTCCTCTGAGTCGCCATTAGAATCAAATGAAGTAAAAGTAATATAAGCTTCTTCTGGTTGGTTATATGTATTTGTATACGCATACGCCCATTATCCTTGGCAGTAATTATATATTTTTCCTACAAGAACTTCAGACAACAATGGAGTTCCTATATAAAACAAAAACCAATCGTACACATCATATAATAAAGAATCTTAAATAAAATAAAAAGATATTCTCATAAATGTTTCAAACATTAATCATGCCTATATTAAATGGCACGCATGGGTCTGCTAAAAATTTTGGCAGATATGGGAATAACGATTTTCTTATCATTTCGATCTTTTGAATGTTTTGGTTTTAGTTTATTTTTTTGTTTTTTTCTTATCAGATCCCAGAAACCCATAACAGTATTCGAATAACGAAGGATAACAGTCCTCCCAAGATCCTCGTTCATATTTGCGGATATTAATGCGTGATTGGTGTATCAGCCAATATTGACCTCTTCCAATCAATTTTATGTTAAAACTTTGTCTATCCAATCGTCCTTCCTGGATAGGTTCATTCAAGCGGACATAATAATAGATTTGCAATAGAAAACTACCTGGTGTTTTGATAATCCTTAGAAAAGGTATCTTATCTGATGATATACAAAAGTAGGAATGGAATCAAACTTGACATTGGATACTGGCTTTTTTATAAATAAGTCAGAAGATTTTCCGCTCTCTACAACGATTATAACGATGACTAAATTCAAGTCACGAACTAAATAATTTTCCATAATCGAAAAATTACACATTCCATATTGAAGGCCGTTATTACCTAATTGGACCGGTAGCCGATTACTTTTCCCGTCTTCTTTGTTTTTGTATAATGACTCCAAGTTACTTTCCGAAATTAAATTTCACTATCAAGAGAAAAAAAAAGGACACTACTAAAAATCCTACTGATGAAACGGAAGAACCGAAGAAACGGAATTCAAATGAAATTCCCGATTATTTATTATTTCCGGTTTATATTTGTATTTGTATGTGTGTGTACATTTTATTTTTGTGGACCATCATGTTAGATATATAATAAGGACTCCGAATTGGATAAACAAAAGATGAACCTGATGTTTGGTGTATGGTATGCATATACATTGGGTCATTATCATTATCGGATACAATATTGTGCTGTGTGATTTGGGTTGGAATTTTCCGGAAGTGCCTTGTACATTATATCCTTTCCTGTAAAGGTTTTGGTTTGGTTAAAAACAAAACATCCCTATAATGAATTTAACTCTGGGCATTTACCTATAAACAAGGTATGCATGGACAGAACATAATATTGTCGTGATTATTTATATTATTTGGTGTGGTCATTTTTCCGGTTTTATTTTTATATTGTCCAAAATATAAAAATATAAAAACAAGTCAATTCAAGGAGTGATTGATTCAGAAAGTTAATAAAAAAAGGTAGGTTAAGGTACTCAGCAGCTGAATGAGCTGAATGGTCAAGACGTACTTTAGCATGATACTGTTTATAGTTGAACTAGAGGACCCGGCAAACTTCGCCCCACCTCATTTGAATTCTAACAACACGCCTGGCTATTAGATTAGACGATATGTCAACAACCGATCAAAATATGTATTATTCTCGGAACTTACAAAAAAAACTTAAATTTTTGACAAATCTGGACGTCTCAAGGTTCCTACAACGTTCGAGATAATTTTTTCGTCCACGACATCTCAAAAACGGGTAAAGATATCGATTTCAATTAAATTTAATTGTATACATTGTGATGTGATATAGATTTGGTATAAATTAAAAAAAAATAATCTCAATATACCGTTATTTTTTTAAATAGAAAAAGTTTACAAAAAAAATGTTTGGCGTTCAATACCATGAAGAAAAAATGATATTATGTTTGAAACAATTTTCTACGATGCGAAATGACGTCATCAATATCTGGTAAGCTTTTGGAAAAAATTTAAATTGACGGTTTTTTTTACAAAAAATAAAAAAGTACAAAAAGTTCTATCAAAAGTTGGTAAAAAAATATTTTTTGACTTGAATATCTCGAGAATGGACAGCAACAATGACTTAAAATTTATTTAAGTTTATACAAAATAGGTACAATTATTGATATATGTATGTATACTACAATTTTCACAAATATCGAATTGACAGTTTTTCTTACAAAAACTAAAAAAACTAAAACAAAAATTATCAAAAGTTGTTTCTTGACTTGAATAATGTAGAGAGTGGTCAATCATTTTAACTTCGAATTTATTTCATTTTTTGCATATAACACTGGTTAACATTATGGTACATTTTTGACAAATATCGAATTAACAGTTTTTTTTACGAAAAATTAAAAAACGAAAAGTGTCAAAAATTCGACTCAAATATACAAAAATATACAAAAAAGGAATGAGACTTCAAAATGTATTTTATTTTCAAGAAATTGCATTTGTCAATACCTAAATAATAAAATGTTGACGAATATCAAATTGATATTTTATTCCCATAAATAAAAAAATACAAAAAGTTGTACCAAAAATTGGTAAATTTTTTTTTTCTGCTTCTCGAGAAGTTTTTTGAGTCTGATATTTTTTTTTTTTTTTAATGCAATTGTTATCAATTTTTGAACTATGCATAATGCGAAGTTATCAGTGTGGGTCGCACCCACCCTCTTTTTTTTTTAGTCAAGGTGTCTCACTTAAACTTTGTTGCAATCTTATAAAATATGTTATGTATAGTATATTGGGGATGTAGAGTCACGGATTTCTCCAATGTCAGATACTACACAAAATATAATTCTTAGTGAAAAGTTTCCTAATGTGAATGTCATTCATTTGATAAATAGTCCTATTCATTGATGTTGACTCTCATCAGAACCATCCAACCATAATTTCATTCATAAAATTTGGTTTTCAAATAATATCCCTTAAATTCTTTTTTTAACCCAAATTCAGAATTCACCTAGTTTTTTTTTGTTTTTGTTTTTAATAAACAACAAAATCAAACAACCTATTTACCTGTGTCACGATTTTATCAACCAATAACAAATTTAAATTGCTTTTATGTCCGGGATAACAAGCATTATTATTATTTATGGTAAACATATGCACCCCATACATCCCTCCATCTCACTGTCAACGTTCATGCTCCTTTTGAATGGAAAAAAAAAATTACGAGACGTAACGTATATAGCACCTACACTACATACTCCATGTGCACAAGGAGACACACCCCAAACAGCCCTGGCCCACCTGTCCAACAAAAGACATGCGATAAGATTACTGAAGCTTTATTCAAATTTCAGCAAATTCAGCAACAGTATGAGACTCTCGCACGCTCCACCAAAGACATCCTATTGCCTCTGGTATCTGATGTATACTATAGGCTCTTATTGCGAGTCCTCGTGTAAAAGCCTGGCCCAAGAGCTAGAACTCCTATGTATGTAAGTATGTTTGTAAAAGCAAAGGTAAATGGTTTCATCTTCTCTAGATAACAACCGATGGAACAACATAAGACAAGAGACATCTTTCTATTTTATACGAAAACACTCGAGGCGCCAAAAGCTGAATGTGATATCAAATTCAATTTTAAAATGTTATTTTTAGCGCTTTGGCTTTTATAATATCCGATCCGTGTTTTTATTTTTTTATTTTATTTAAGTGACACCGATGACATGCATGCACCTACTTAACATATACATACATATGTATAATGTTTATATCATATTCGTATGTGATGTACATATAAACTTAACTCGGATTTAGGTTGCCGACACTTTCAAAGGATGTCCTTGTAATAAGTTTATGGAATTTTACATAAATTCGTAACTGTGTTTTGGTATTCACTAACAATATGTTTCCTTATCCTTATTGATTCGTGGTTTGAATATTTCTTTTTTTTCGAGAATAAAATCAAACATTTATAATTTAAAATGTTAGGTAAAAATTTCGTGGCTTAACTTCAAGTTCCCACTTGTATGCAATCCAAGACTTTTCGAAAGAAAAACCTTTTAATCGCACTCATGTGAAAAAAACGTAAGGACTCATTGACGTAGCTGTCATAGAACAACTGATTGCCAGGAGAAGAGAAGATACTACCTTAAAAAGCATATGGAAGTGACCGAGACTAGATGGTACATTTTATACCAACATTTAGAAACACTCTAGACAGTTTCATTAGTATGAACGTTAAGATATATGTAGGTAAATTCTAAAATCGTGTTGTGTAAACTCGCTCGTTGTTTCTTTTTAGACGATTAGTGGATCTTGTTGTTGTTGGCTGCTTGTATCATCTTTATTGTCTTCGATTACTAAAGCTGCTTTGGTCCATTTTTTTCTACTGTATAATATTTGTCTGTTCGTTTAACAACCAAGAAGGGTCCGGAATAAGGCGGGTTGAGTGGTGGTTTCACAGTATCGTTGCGTATGAATACGTACTTCGCTTCTGGGAGATATTTCTGTATAAAGAAATGTTTTTTAGAGTGATTAGATATTTCGTTAAAATTTTTGGATGACATGTGAATTCGTAAAGATTTCAAAAAATCTGGAATTGATAGGTTGGTACCGAATAGCATTTCTGCTACGCTTGACTTTACGTCCTCCTTGTATACTGTTCGAAGTCCTAAAAGAACCGTGTCGGTAGGACATCGACCCAGTTGATGGATGTGTGGCATTTACTAGCTGTTTTTAGAGTGCGATGCCATCGCTTGACAAGGCCGTTAGATTGTGGGTGATACGCGGTTGTTCGTAAATGTTTAATTCCAAGAGTTCTAGATAATTCCTTGAAGAGTTCGCTTTCAAAGTGTCTTTCTTTGTCCGTCGTTATTCGTTCTGGAACACCATATCGGAAAATCCAAGTGTTGTACAGCGCTCTGCAAATCGTCTCCGCAGTTATGTCTTCAAGTGCGGCCACCTCTGGCCATCTTGAGAACCGATCGAGCATTTTTAAACAATAATGAAAACCTTTCGACGTCGGAAGCGGACCGACAATATCAATGTTTAAATGTTGAAAACGGTTATCTGATTTGTTGTACGTACCTGTTGGTGCCGTGTTGTGTCCAATAATTTTGCTTCTCTGGCATGCGAGGCAGGATTTTGACTACATTCTGCATTCCCTCGATATGTTTGGCCAAACAAATCATTCGCTTATCATTTTCGTCGTTGCTCGAACTCCAGGATGTGACATGTTGTGAACGCTGTTAAACACTGCTCGTTTTAGTTCATCTGTTATGAATGGACGAATATTTTTTGTTGATTTGTCGCAATAAATTGTGATATTGTCGTGGCCATAGACTGGAAACTTCTTGAGCTTCAGCGAGGTTGTTTTGTCATCCAATATACGCTTTAACTTTTCATCATATTTTTGTAGTTTGGATAAAATACTATAATCGATGGTATCGTATGTTGCGATGGCTTCCATGCGTGAGAGTGTGTCTGCGGTAATATTTTCGTTTCCCGGTAAGTGGCGCACATCGGTGGTAAATTGGCTTATGTACTCTAACTGGCTTCGTTGTCTCGGTGAGGCTTATTCGGATTTCTGGACAAAAGCATACGTGAGTGGCTTGTGATCTGTAAGTATGTATGCGGTATGCGGCCAAGAGCTCACGGTCATAAGTGCTGAATTTGCGTTGTGAATCAGAGAGTTGACGTGAAAAAAAAACCTAATGGACGCCATGATTTACCTTCAAGTTGTTGTAGGACAGCCCCGATTGCGATCTGATGCGTCGACAATTAATGCGAGCTGGGCGGATGTATTTGGATGACATAGAATGGCGGCTTCGGATAAGGACTTCTTGCAGTTTTCAAATGCAGTAGAGATGTCATCGGTCCATTCAATGGGTGTCCGGTCGTCCTTTTTGTTGCCTTTTATCAAAGCTTGGAGTACCATTTGCGATTCTATGGCGTTTGGTATAAAGCGGTGATAAAAGTTAACCATGGCGAGGAATCGACGAAGTTCGTTCACTTGCTTGGGACGAGAATAGTTTTTTATAGGGTTGACTTTGCAGGTTAATGGGCTTATTCCCTCTGCGCTTATAGTGTGTCCAAGAAATATTACTAGAGGATTTTCCAAATTGGCACTTTTAGACGTTAATGACCATTCAATGCTGTTGAAGGCGTTCGAACACAATGCGAAGGTGACATTTGTGCTCTTCCTCGTTGCGCGACGCGATGAGAAGGTCGTCGATGCTCTTGAAAATTGAAGGTCTCGCAAAATATAGTCGATGAATCGTTGAAATGATTGTCCGGCGTTACGAAGACCGAACGGCATTCTTGAAAATTCATACAACCCAAAGTGTGTAATGATGGCTGTCTTTACGATGTCACAGTGTTCGACCGGAATTTGGTGATACGCACGCTTCAAATCCAACGTAGAAAATATCCTCTGTCCGTCTAGAAAATAAGTAAAGTCCTGGACATGCGGGACTGGGATGGCGTTCAGGGCCTGTGGTATTGAGTAATTAGTGTCTCGTACAGGTTTTCTTACGGTGGTTCGAGAATGATGTCGCTTACCTGGGCTATGACACTGCTTTCTAACGCTGCACCAATGGTATGGTATTTTGTTATGTCGCTTTTAATTCCTGATGTGAAAAATTGTGATTCAACTTGCTTGAACCATAGATCTGGTCCAATTTCCAGAAAGCTGGAATCTTCGTAGAGATTTTGGATAATTCACTCATCACCTCTTGATCTTCCTGCTTAGGTTTGGCGGCAGTCGTCGGTGGTTGTTTCTGTGTGTCGTCGCCGTGCGTCGTATTTACACAAAATTGAAGCATTTTGCCGCTCGATCCACTTTTTAATAAACTTATGAAGTACACTAGGCCATTTAGAAACTATGTATGAACATTTTTTTTTTATGGAAAATCAATTAATCAATGCATTAAATTGGGGCAAGACGAAGTTTGCCGGGCCCTCTAGTATTACATATATTTATTTCCAAAATATAACACATTTTTCAATAAATGATAAAATACTAACAAATATCAAGTTGATATTTTTCTAGAACAAATAAAAAACTACAAACATTTCTACAATTAATTGGTTAATATTGTTTTTCCACTACAATATGACGAGACATTTCTTAAGTTTTATAATTTAATCTTGAGACATTTCTTAAGTTTTATAATTTAATCTTAAAAATCGATTAATAGTAAGAATACTTAGTTTTCAAAGTAAATATAAAATAAATTTTTTTTGTCTAGAAGTTTTGTAGTTTGTGTCAAAAACTTCTATTCAAATTCCTTTGTTTGTACTGCAGGAGTGCCACAAGGATCAATTCTTAGCCCAATCTTCTACAAAGTTTTACAAAACTGTCATAGAGCTATGTATATTTGCTTATGACACCTGTATTTATTCCACAGTTTCTTTTGGTTCTAACATTGGAATTAATTTGCAATATTCTTATAGATACACTTAAAAACTATTTTGACGAGTGGAAGATTAAGGTTAATGCTTTAAAAACTCAGGCTACCTTTTTCACGCGAAAAAGAAAAACCTATTGCCTGCCTAACAATTCGCTCTTTATCAATGACATAGTAGCCAATTGGAAATTATCAGCAAATTAACATTCGGAATTCACATACAAGAAACTATAAAAAGAAATACTATAATCAAGATTTTGTATTATTTATAGTATCTATTATCTGTTGATTTAAATTATTTATTTTTGTATTTGCTTATTACTTAATTCATTAATTTTAAACGTGCATAATTTATTTATTTATTTATTCATTTTTGTTCTGCATACATTTTTTATTGACCTATTTATTTATTTACTTATTTATTCATTTATTTCTTTATTTATTTTCCATTTATTTAATAACTTACCTTAAATCATTTATTTTTATTTAGTTATTTAATTATGATTGTTAAATATGCAAAAAAAAAATTATATTTCATTGTTGGCTGTCATTCAAAAACCACCCCACTCTCTTCCTTATAAAATTGTACTATTTTTATGAATTTATAATTGTTATTTTTTTTAATCAAGGTTTTAAATGTAACTTTCCTTCACGTCAACAATTAGAAGTACACATATTATTATAAACTTAATTAATACTTGGCAGTAGAAAGGTAGTGGATGTTAAATGCACCAAAAAAAGCAAGTGGAAAATGAAGCCCCCCCCCAAATATGTACATTCATAGAAATACTTTAAGGGATGGTAACAAATAGAATTAAAAATTAAAAATTAACTTTATACACATATGTAAATACAATAAATACAATTGAAGTAAAGTAAATAAAATTTCATTCAAATGTTGCAATTTTGTCAGATAATAGTTAACTTAGGCGTATACATGCTTTTTTTAAATGTTACTTAAATTATCCATTTTTGATGACAGATTATTAAAACTTATGTTATATTGTTTTAATTTTATGGATTTTCTAAGACAATGAAAATTCAAAGTATTTTATATTGCAATTTTAGATATTTATTATGATTTCTTCTACATCTTTCCACAATTTCTTCAATTAGGGATTGTCCGAGACTACCGAGCCCAAACACTTAACAAACCCCTAAGATGTATTACTCGCTGAAAAGTGATTCAAATTGTCTATGAAAAAAAAAAGTTTCAATTCAGGGTAGATACAGATATCAGCCTGATATAATCAATAATTTATCACAGTATGAATGAAAATATTTTAGATTTATTTCACCAAAAACGATATAAAATTTAACGATATAAAAAATAAAAACGTAGGTGTTTCGCAAGGGGTGGGTAGGGGGGTTAGTAAAAACTAAGATAAATTCTAAAATTCTGTTCATTTCAATTTTAAGTGGAACAAAATCAAAATCAACTTGTTTAAACTCAAAAACCCCAAAAATAATTTTGTAAAGTGTTTCTACTCAATTCAACTCAAGTCCACTGTCATTTGATACCCGATGTCATATCCCAGGATTCTACCAATAATAGGTAATCTTCTTTAAAGTTCCCATTAAATACAAAATATGCAGACTCAATTTCAACCACGACGAAATAACCTAACTCAACACTCCATCACCAAGACATGACATTTCTGGGTCATCTCATCTCCAATACTGATATAACTGGTCGGACTCGGAACTTGACATTCTCGATTTATCAAAAATTTCTATCTGTGTCCCTAAACAATATAATATAACCATATCCATGCATCACAAAGTCCTTAAAGCAACATGTCACTCTTAACCTTCTAAACATTATTATGACCCAGGATTCATGTTGCATTAAGGAGAAACACGAAACACCATAAGAAAAAAACCGAAACATGTTTCGGAGTTCTCCTTCAGCAGCTTTTTCGAAATTTACTTGATGATTTTTAGTACACATCCCCTAGATACATTGTTTCTGTTACATGTTGCTTACTGAATATTCCGTATGAAATAAAATTGAACATGCGTACGCAATCGAAAAAATACAAAAAAAATCCATCAACAAAATTTCATTCGGAATCAGACCTATGGTACAAAATGTTTAGTTGCAGTTTAACTGTGTTATTACGTGGTAGCATTTAAATTACGTGCGCTTATTTTAAAGAGCCAAGGCAAAGCCAATAAAAAATAAAGAAACCCTTATTGTGGGTTATACTTATGTACATACATACATACGAGTATTTAAATTTGCCGGCATACGATTGTATCGGGACGTGGACATTGGGCGATTGTTCTGGGGGTGTCCTTTAGATGCCAACAAAAATTATTTTCAGGAAATCTCATCCGGTACACACGTACATAAGTGTCATCATAAATTCGAATTTGAATTTTGGATAATCACAAAACAATCTACTGTTCGGTTTTTGGACAAGAATATACGACCAAATCTAATTAACTAGGAGTCTTCTACATACATACATATATTAACAGGGTTATTCCTTCCCTTAAACTGAATCCCTGATGAAACTGAATTTATAATGGTTCAGATAGTCTAAGCCTTTTTTTTTTGCTTTGCCCTTGATCTCCCTGAATTATTCCTTATGCTTAACGGTGTATTTTCATTCTGACGTCCTTTTTCTACTAACTCAAGTTAAAAAAAAAACGGAAAACCACTACGAACGGTTCGAAGGGATGCGCGCCTGGGAATAAGTGTTTTTCAAGTGATGTGTGCATAGAAGATATAAAATATAAAATAGAAGGAAAAATGTTTTCATTTGTGGCTACGATGATGATGGTGGTGAATCACACCACTTATCATTGCATAGGATGATTATGATGGTGATGGTGATGATGATGATGATGTCGATGACGGTGATTACAAGTGCTTTGTTCCAATTCCCATGTGTCAGGATGATCATAGTGCTCTCCAGTGATAATTATGATGATTATGATGATGATGGTCATGATAATGATAAAGCACTTCAAAGTGAAATAATTTTATAATTGAAATTTTACAAAAGGAATTTATTGCACTGGTAAAGCTAATTACAAAAATTGTTGGCAATTGAAACGTACATATGTACATAGATTAAAGGATGACAAAAAAAAGAATATGAATTGCATTTTTACCTTCACATACGTCCTATTATTACCTATATACAAGATAAGTGCTTAAATATGTCACTTTGTTTCGTGTGTGAAAATGAAACCACTAACTATTAAACGTTGTTGTTGGGATTTCAAATAAGAGGCCGTGTGACATACATTGGTATCAAAAATTTTTGATCAATTGTTTTCATTTCGTTTGTTACTTAATTAATAAATATAATTTTGAGTTGAGTGAAAATTTTTTGTGAGTGTTAAGGATATTGAGGAAAAGTGTAATGAAATGTTGCTGGAATACTTAATATTGTTCTCTTGTGGATTACTAATCGACAGATCTACAACAAGTAGTAAGTTTGTTTTTTTTTTTTGTTTTTGAATTTTTTTTTATAAAACCACTGACCAAAGTAGGTAAAGATAAAAAATTCCCGTATCTATTTTTTCGAGTTCTGAAAAATTATCCTTTTAAAAGGATGTCATGGAAGGACAAAAAGAACTTTATGTTAAAAGAACAGGAAAGGTTTTAAGCTCTGAGGAAATGTAATTACCAGTTAGTTAGAAAATATATGAAAATATGCACACTTTTCTGTGAGGATGTTATATGAACCAAAAACCTCAAGGTTAATGCAGGTGGAAAATGTAGCCCCTTAAATACGAGCATAGAAATACTTTGAGAGATAGCTACAAATAGAATTTTAAATTAATTTAATGGACATAATGTACATATGAACATATAAAGTGAAGGTACATTTGTACAAGTTAATATAAAAGACATTGAAAAAAAAATAAAATATGTTTTAAATATTGTTGCAATTTCGTACAATAATGGTTAACTTGGGCGTATACGTGCTTTTTTTTAATATTCGTTAAATAAACTAATTTTGATTAGATTATTAAAGTTTAAGTCATGTTTTTATTTTATGGATGTGCTACTAAGTGTTTTTAATTCCAATTTTAAATAGTAATGTTGACGACAGAATTAGACGAAAGATTTGCGGATGGATTCGGAGTTATTGTTTGATATTTAGAAATGTCAAAACTACCATTTGATTCCTTCTACATAAATAGCCGAATCCTTATAACTAACTAAGCCCAAACACTCGATAAAGGGGATATATGTATGTATTTCAAAAACTGGTTCATAGTTTTTGTCTATGTTTTTTAATCTTTGTGTTATATAAAAGGATGTTTTTAAGATTATTTAAAAAAAAAATGTAGTTGCAATATTATCATATCTATTATTTTTTCTCCTGAATTTTTTAAAGATTTTTGAAATGGAAATGATGAACAGAATTCATTTTCTTATGATTAATATTTAGTCTATGGAAAATGCAATTTTAAAAAATTACTTCAAAACCGGCGTCGGAGTTTTTAATTGACAATACAAATTACTTTGATACTATTGGCCATGATTTATGAATAAAAGAACTTTATAGCTTTGATTATTTTAAAAGGTTCATGTTTTAAAAAGTCGTAACCATAGACAAATGGGGAAAGGAAGATATTTAATTTATTAATGCATAGTTTAGCTATTAGCTAAGCTGTAGCTAGTTTAAAGTTAAAAAAAAGTAAATACGTATATATATGAACATAGTTAAATTTAAATGAAAAATAATAATTTTAAAAGTATTGCAACTTTTTGTAGTTGAAAAATCAAATTTTTTCCACATTTCGTATTTTTTTTAAATTCTGTGAAAGCCCGATTTCATTTCTTCGGAGTTAAGGGGCTGACCTATAGAATCCGTTGCATGCATTACGGCAACGTATACAACTGACAGCTCGATTGATTACACATATACAACGCATTAACCCCGGACACAACGCAAAAAGAAACTAAACTTTAAACTTTCCTCTCTGGCAGCTCCGTTAACATTATAGTGTCAATAATAGGCATGTTTGATGAAGACATTGCATTTGGTGCATCGCTGTGCTCCGAACTTGTTCTGATGAGTTTCGTTTACTCTAATTTACTTGCATTGTGCACTTTTATAACTTAAGTTGATCGAGGGAAGTCAAATTGAAATATTTTCGATAATTTAGCAATTTTTGAAAACTACCATAATAAAATACGAAAATGAGTTTTGTCATAATATTCTGGATTGTGTTCATTATTTTGACAGTTTTGCGATGTTAACTCCGACAAGTTTTCAGTTTTATTATATTAGCCGTGTTTTATTGGTAATTCAATATACTAGCTATTAAAATTTTACATGGAAAACAACAACATCTCATTAGTGAACAAAAATAATTTAGTATTTTGCAAAAGTATTTAAGTGAGGATAGAGTTTCATCTAGTTAAATGTAGGAGGCAGTCAAGAAGTGTCAAATATATAAAAATGTTGGCAAACATGAGTGTGATGAATATATTTTCTTACACTTCGACTGCATTACAAAGTGCAAGCGTTCCACAAATTTCAAAAAAAAAAAACATTTTTTTTGGGGTTGAAATTATCAAAACAAAATTATTTCGTAATTAAATTTACTAAAATCAATTCTTCTCAAAATTGGTAAGACTTTTAGGATCAATTCATATAAGTTAAAATATTTTTCATTAGGATTAGTGAATTTTACCATAACATGGTTTCGAATAATGGTTTCGAAAGTCTGACGAAGTGACGAATGTATAATTTTCATAAATGCAAATTTTAAATGTCCAATTTTCATAAAAGCAAAACTCAAATATTTGTAGGGCAAATGTGAAATTATAAAAACTGACATGCAAACATTTTTTCTATGACTTTAATATATGATCGCAATTGATTGCATGTAAACAAAGCATGCAGGCAACTTAAAGAACCTTCTCGAAATTTGTACTTAGTAATTCTTCATAATTTTGTGTTGGCTTTTATCTTCTAATATCTTAATTATTGAACAAAAAGAATAAAAGTATGTTTACTATCCAAATAAAAGGTCTTTATAATAAATTGGATAGTAATTTAAAGAAAATAGTGAACCACAATTATTCAAATGGTCTTTAAAGTTGCCGGAAACTTAGGTCCATAGTTTTCTCTCTTCCATATAAGCCAATGAAATTGAATAGGGAGTTGTTAAGGTGTAGGCGGTAAATCTAACAACAAAATCAATATATTTTCAAATTCTTACTGCAAATATATGGTAAGTAAGAAGAATTCTAAATCAACTCGGTGTGCATTTCCATGCAAAATTTAACTCAACTAGTATTTTCATGCATTTTCCAAATCGACCCAACAATTAACATAATTACACATTCTTTGAACACAACCCACGTAGAACAGCTGTTGTTTTTTTTTTTTTTGGTTTCAAGCTCAAATTGAATTCTTAACTAAAATGTAAAGAAGTAAGTCAGAAATTTCTTTAACAAGTCAGTTTGTATATTTACAAGTGCACATTTGCCTTTTACTCGTATATTTTGTCCATGACAGAAGATTTAGAATTTTTGACATCAATAATTTGACAAGTAACGCAGAGATACTAACTTTAAGAAGTCAAATTAAAAGTGAGTATAAAAGTAAAAAAAAGCGTTTTATTGGTACTCGTAATACTATGTTAGGGATAGATTACCAATAAAACACGGCTATCCAAACAAATTTAAAATTGAGTTTTTATTACACACACTGGGTTTGAAAAATCGAACAGACCTAGTTTGTATTTTTAAAAACTAAAAGAACGTAACTTATATCCATTGGGTCATCTCTATCCGTTTTATAAGTCAATGTCAATTTTTTTTAAATCTATATATATAAAACAAAGACGGGTTTATTACAACACTTATAACTCGAAATCTGCTGAACCAATTTTCATGGTTATTGATTCCTTGGATTTGTCTGCACCCCGAATAGCAGAATGCATCTTAAAAACAACGAAAATTAACACGCTATGGCTCATTTTTGTCTCTGCACTATTGAACACGACTATGCCAAATAATATATTTAAAAAATGTTTTTTCCTTCAATATTTTAAATTAAATTGTTTACGAAATTAAAAGTCTTACAAGTCTTATTTCGACGCATATTTTAAACAGCCTCCGTGTTTTTGAACTAATTAGCTGACAGTTAATAGTCACAGTTGACATTAAACATCAATATTTATTATTATCGATAAGAAAATACAAAAAGTGTCCTCCTGGAAGTATGATCAAGACAAACGGTTGCCACTTTTCAAATCTGAATTTCTTTATTGTAATAATTTAGACTTGCCAAACAGCACTGTTTTACAATACAGTCATAACATTGAAGATTGAAGTTTAGAATGGTGGAATTGAATTTTTGACCAAAGGGCCAAAGTACCTAAATCCATCGTTTCTCGAAAGAGTTGGTAAGATTTTTAAGACTGTATTGGGTAATCTCTAGATCTACTGAACCGATTTTTAAAATTCTTTTACCAATAGAAGACTAGCTATAAATTTGTGATAAATTGGATATGGAAAGAAGCAGAAAATGGTGCCTCAATATTGTGTTTAAGAGAAATACAAGGGAAACATAGTGAAAAAAAATATAAGGTCCATTTATAGGTTTTTATGTGGGATTGGAGCTGGTATTTTCATGCCATCTATTCTGTAAAGGGTTTTTGAATCTTAAAATATAATCATATAAGTTGCTATTGTTCATGGTCCTGTGATGTGGTCGTGTATGTGAAGAGAAAACTTCTAGGGGTTTTCAGAATTTCAAAAGTCATTAATCGAATTGAGATTAAAAATTGCTCTCATTGGTTAAGTTATGAATGCCAAAACTTTATTAGAACCTGGATATGAAGATTTAAAGCAATTTCTTTCACACAATTTGAAAAACAGGGCAGAACAACGTCTGCGGGGTCAGCTAGTTTGGAATAAAATAGTATGTCGATGTAGATATTTTTGGTTTGTTACTCATATTCAAACATTGAAAAACACTATCTGTCAAGATTTTCATGAACGATAGAAAAAATTTCGATACATATTAAGAGCCTTCTGAAAAATCAAAAGTCTTGCTTTGTTTCGTTTGAAACTTAAGAATTTCGAAGTAACATTTTTATATACATATGTAAATATTAAAAATATGAACATTATTTTGAAGACTTGATTATAGAGATGAGACGAGACAAAGATAAGACTAGCAAAAGTTTCATCTCGTCACGTCTTCTGGTCAATGAAGTTGTATTAGCTCTGTTAGTCTTGCTTTAATTCTCACAGATTTGAGTTAGTTGTCTTCTTAAATGTTAAGTGTTAATATGTATGTGTTTTTGAAATATCGTGACAATAAAATTGAGTTTTGAATTAATGAGTTTACAATTATCAGTTTTTAATAGATAAAACAAAATGGTTTTCTTTTTGTGAAAATCTCTCTGAAACAACAGTGAACTTTGGGAGTTGGGGTTACCGATTTACTGCTTCCAACAAAACTCATTCTATGTATGTACATTGTACATATTTACATACATAATTATGTACTTGAATGAAATGAGAAACATAGATATGCAAAACTTCCTTAGTTTTATATTCAACTGAACGAACTGATTCTAATGTCTAATGACATTGACATCTTAAGATTATCTCCACATCATAATATACGCAAATATTATGTACATATGTACCCTAGGTTATCTTATGTCTATGTTTTCCTTAGATAAATCCAGTAGATTTTCAATTTTATTTTTAATCCTCACTTCTATATATGACCATGTACAACCACACCACACCACCCTCTTTTGACCAAGTAAAATAAATTTAGCTCTTCATGGCAGGTTAGATTAAGATTTCAAATTCTATTTTTAAAGTAAAGAGAAAAAATTTACTTGGTCATTGGGGAATGGGGGAAGAGAATTTTTTTTTCTTTTTTAAGTGAGCAAGAATTTAAACGTGAATAATAATTTTAGGCAAATCTGCATTAATGAATGTTTAAGTTTTGGTTAAAAATTTAATTTTTCAAGTGATTTACTTTACTCATAAAAAATTTAAATGGTAAAAAAAATGTTACTGGTTATAAATATGTAATGAGTTCATTTATCTAGGACTCTAGGTTATTAAAATATAGTTTTTTAATTTTTCGACATCTTTTTACTTTATTAATTGTCAAGGACAAGAACAAAAATATATTCTACTAATTAAAGGCTACCTAATTGTGTGCAATTTGAGTATATCTACTATTAAAAATCCAACAGTGTTGAAAAAATAAAGTCTTTGGTTATGAATGACACTGCAAGCTCGTCAAAATGTTATCATTTTATCAAAGAAATTACATTATGAAAAAAATAAAAATAAATATAAAGTCAATTTTAAAACCCGCCCTTGGGATACGTATTTAAGTCGATAAACATTTTTTAGTAATTTGTGGAAGAATTTTTTTAAGTTATTAATTTTTGCTAAGAAAAAATTTCGATTCGATATGTGTCAAAAATTTACCACATTCAGTACGTATAAAACAAAGTCGCTTCCCACTGTCTGTCCTTATGTATACTTAGATCTTTAAAACTATGTAACGGATTTTGATGCGGTTTTTTTTTTTTGTATAGCAAAAGTGATTCAAAAGAAACGTTTATATGTTTCATCCTGTACTTTATTTTATTCCTAAATTCTATACAAGTGTATAAAAATCAATTTCTGTTTGTTTTCTAGCTAAAATTCGAGAACGACTTGGCCGATTTGACAGATTTTGGTTTTGAAATGTTTGTCATAGTTTCGGGAAGGTTTGAAAAGTTAGAAAACATGGGAATATTGCGAGGAAAACAAAAAAAAAAAAACTTAATTTTCCCAAACAATTTTTTCTATCTGCAAAAAAAATTTACTGTCAGTTGGTTGTCAAATTTTCAAATTTCAGACTGTTGCCTGTCGTTCTTACTTGTAAACAACAATTAAAAGAAGAACTTCAAATCAATAAAATTCAAATACGCAATTTTATTATACAAAGACTTTTTTTGTAAGTTCCAAGTGTAATGAAAATTTTGTTCGGTTGGTGACATATCTTACAGCCAGGCGTGCTGTTAGAACTCAATTGTGGAGGGACAAAGTTTGCCGGGTTCTCTACTTATCTATAAAATAAAACAGATTGGAAGTCAGTATCGTTGTCCGTAGTCAAGATATTCGAGTCAAATTATATACATTGTTTACCAATTTTTGATCGAATTTTTTGTCGTTTTTTTTTGTAAAATACTATCAACTGTCACTTGATTTTTTTTTCTAAAATTTTACCAGATGTCAAACATTTCTATTTGACAAATTGAACCTATAACAATATAACTCCCTATGGGAAGTTAATAAATACCAATTTTTCAAGGATAATTGTGGGGTGTAAAACTAGTGTGAGTCCAGCTATTGTTTTTTCAAATTTTAGTTTGTTTAAAAAAAAAATGTATAGTTCAAGGCTATATTTACTGAACAGATAAA
Organism: Scaeva pyrastri; assembly: GCA_905146935.1. NCBI lineage: Eukaryota > Metazoa > Arthropoda > Insecta > Diptera > Syrphidae > Scaeva > Scaeva pyrastri. The sequence goes on from LR989927.1 coordinate 73,033,735, forward strand.
TTCTGACGAAATTAGAAATTTACCAAACTAAATTGAATTGCCATAGCCGCCAAATGTATGACCATAAACTTGATCAATTTCAAAAGAATTGGTTTCAATAAATAACACACTCTCAAAAATATTTGCTTTGAATATGGTTTAGGAGGAATTCTATACAGAAATTGAAATTCCTATGCTACAATATTTTACTCCGAAAAATAAAAAAGTAATCGTTTCATTTCCAAGCCGCAAACAAAAAAAAAAAATCCCATTCACTGACATTGGCTTTATCAATATTTTTTTAAATGTTCAGGTGCTAAAACCAATACAGTAACCTTACATAAATTCAAATATTCACCGTATTTAAAATTGTCCACACATGAATAAGATTCTCAATTCTATGACATTTCGATTAAATTGAATATGGAACACAATAAACAACCGGAAACAGTTTTTTAAAGCAATTTTTAGTATAGGTATACAAATATTCAGGAATTTATTAACGTTGTTGATATTTTTTTTTTTAAACTTTTTTTTGCTCCTTAAAAAATACTACTGGTCCACCTAGAATCCAGCTGTCTGTTTCAATGTGCACATTTTACATTTTTGTCCTGTTCTGCACATGAGGAGCTACATACATACATACTATATAAATACACACAAACATATTCACTAAAATATACGTAAGGGAAGGATACTAAAATGCACATTTGCAAAAATGATAAACATACACAACAAGGGTATAAAATAAATATTAAACTTGTTTAGCTTTTTTAACCTTTTGGCTATTGTGTATTCTAACAGAAAAAAAAGAGTTTATATAAATACCATATATGTATGTATGTATGTAACTATTGAATAAATAAAAAAAACATACTTACGGTACATATTGTGCATGATTTGAACTCAAATTCAGAGTTTATAAAATGAGCAATCAAGTCCAGTGTTTGACAATCATATACACAGCTACATCTAGATACAATATTAAGATACCTACCTACACAGCTAAATGTAGTATGTAAAGATTAAAATAAATAAATAAAATTTTTTTACCATCAACTAAATCTTACAAAATTTCAGTTTTAATTCTCTTTTTTGTCAAAATAATTTGGATTTTCCATAATGCTCTTGAAGTCATAATCTGGAACCACCTGAATTTTTTGCACTGGTATACTATACGTTTAGTGGGGAATTGACACATTTTTCGAATGCAAATATTATCACAAAAAGAGCTTAATAAATCAGCTTTACACATTTGCCATAAAATAGAGGGTCTTCATTATTTGAAAATTGTTAACTTCGTTCTTCAATAGATATTTATAGGTCAACAAATTTACCTACTACATCCATACATATGCATGAACATAATATTATAATGAATATAAATATGTATATTGAAGTACTAGTGGACCCGACGAACTTTACCCCACAAATTAACAGTTGGTCGATCTATAATAAAATTATTTAAATTGTATTAAGTTCATCTTTTCCTTGGCAATTTAAGTCCAGTAAATCTCACTGACAAACTCATTTTTATAATTGTATATAATTGTGATTGAATGACACGCAACTTTAGACCTTTTTGATAACGTGGGATACAAGATTGAAATATACAAATTTGACAACCAACTGACAATTCAAAATATTTATTTTTTGCAAGTAAAACGAAATGAAAGGCAAAATGAAGTTGTTTATTTTTTGTCCTGCTCGCACAATTTTTCCATATTTTCTCCCGTTTAAACCTTCTCTGGACTACGACAAACACTTCAAAACCAAAATCAGCCAAATCGACCAAGTCGTTCTCGAGTTTTAGCGGGACAAATAAACAGAAATTGATTTTTATTTGATCTAGAATGAAATTTGAAAAACGAATTAATTAACTGAACAAACCTTGTTCTTGAATCACTCTATCTTTAAAATAAAAATAACATCAAAATCCGTTGAGTAGTTTTAAAGATCTAAGCATACATAGGGACAGACAGACAACAGGAAGTGGCATTGTTTTATACAATGTAGTGATTTTTAAATAAATTTAATTTCAAATCAATTTGAATGTACCTAATCATCAGCTGCCTTCATCTATCAATTCTTCAATAAATGATAAAATTTTCATTTTCGATAGAGAAAGTTCAAAAATTAGTTTTCTGAAACATTTGTATTTGTATTCTGTATTTATTATTGTTGATTAAAATTGAGTCCGTTAAGAAATTTTCTATTATCATGAACATTGCCATCTTCGGGAAGCTATTTCCACTGCAATTTCCTGTCACTGTGTTTTCTTATTCCATCTAAAATTTATGGATATTTATTTGAGGTTCTTTTTTTTACTATTAATTTATATAAAGTTTAATATTTCATTTTTACGACTTCAAATCGTAAGTATAGTGTGTCAAGTTAGCACTGCACTTTTGAAAATTAAGAAACTGAGTACCTATACAGTTAATTAAAGCTATTTTTTTGGTAAATTATTTGTGGAAAGAAAATAAAAGTCCAAACATGTATTACTAACTTGACTCTTTAAAATTTTGTTTACAATTTTAAAATTTATACTTTTAAAGTAATAGTATTTTTTTTTTGTATTTAATAATTTTTATTCATCGTCAAAATTTTAGTCCGAAGTTTAATTTTTATTATAGAAAATAAAAACATTTGCTGCAATAGATGCTTCCGTTAGAACTACGAGTATATCCTTCACGTCTATGTTGAAATTTGGGCCAACTGCACTTTGCGGAACAGGTTGTTTTGACTCTGATAGAATTAAGATTTCTCAATCCAGACATTGAGGGTTGATATTTTTATTTATTCAGCTTAATACAAGCTATAACCTAACTTAACTTAACACTAAGGCCCACACATACATAAGCTCTTTAATTTACAAGAACTAACAATTTTAATTTTATTAGACTTAAATTAACAGGGACGAGGAATGCGGACTCAAGAAAGGGGATAAAAGTAAAGGGTATCTTTCAGATGGGATTTCGAAATGTTAAAGTCGAAGACTAGCATTGCAGCGACGAAGAATTCTGGACATTGGTTCAAAGTGCCCATAGTTTGTGCGGTGATGAGGCATATAGAAAAGAGAGACGGATCGCAGGTTCCGAGGGTCAGCGTTAAGATGAATTTTACTCAGGAGTCCTGGGGTATCTATATTGCCCATTAACAATTGGTGAGCAAGTAATATATCAGCGTTTTTGGGTCTTATATATAAGGGTTGCAAGCTTATCAGTTTTAATCGATAGGCATAAGGAGGCAAGTTGGATGTATCATCACAGGGGAGGCCACGAAAGGCAAATCGATGAAACGTCTTTGAACATTTTCAATTCTAAGTGAATGGTTTTCATAAAAGCGGGACCAAACTTGGCATGCATATTTAAGATGGGGTCGGACTAGGGAAATGTAGAGTGCTTTATTTACATAGGGGTTGGAAAATTATTTTGACCACCTCTTGATAAAACCGAGAGGTCTATTAGCTTTATTAAGAACTTGGTCAAAATGGGAATGGAAATTCAAGTGTTTATCACACATAACACCAAGATCTCTAATAGAATCGACTAAGTTGACGGCGGCGTATGAGATGGGATTTGCTTGCGCGGAAAGGGAATTTGTTTACAATTACCAACATTTAACTCAAGAAAGTTATGTAAGCACCAAACAAAAAATATATTCAGATCATTTTGTAAAAGTAAAGAATCAGATGGAGTTGAGACAATTTTAAAAATTTTCTTATCTTCCGCAAACATTAGGGTGTCTGAGTTTTCATTTTTAAGACAGACATCGTTAACAGATAAGACAAAGAGTAGGGGGCCAACGTGACTACCTTATGGGACTCCGGAAGTGACATGTATGGGACTGGAGACTGAGTTACGGAAGAGGACTCTAACACTCTACAAGTTCTATTCTCAAGGTAGGAGCTTATCCAGTTTATAAATATAGATGGAAAACCTAGGGCTCTGAGTTTGAGGTTAATTATCTTATGAGATATTTTATCAAAGGCTTTGCTGTAATCAGTGTATACAACATCAACTTCATTGCCATTCTCGAGGGCTGACAAAACTTTGTTATTCGTAAGTTGAAGTTAGTCGTACCGGATCTTGCTCTAAGAAAATCATGTTGAGCGGGGGAGAATGAGGGCTTGCAATGAAAATAAACGGAATCATAAACTAAGGTTTCTCAGTTTTATTGCATTATTTATGAATCGGAAATATAAATGATATCAGGAAACACACCTTGGAAAAGTGAGAGTTCAAGAAGAGGTTTTGACAGAGATTGCATACATTCTTTTTTAGAACAACTGATGGGACACCATCTGGATCAGGGCTAAAGTTTTCTTTGAGGCTTATGATTTTGGCAAGTACCATTTCTTCAGTTATTGTAAAAGATGAAAGAGAGGTTTGAGTGCAACTATCTATCTGAGGATCAGGATCATGAAGATGTTCAGTATAAGATTTGCTAAACCAGGTAGCAAATAGATTTGTTATAGTTGTTGGATTTGAGGAGATTATGTTGGAGAAACCCAATGAAAGTGGAAACTTGAAGAATCTCCTTTCATCAAAAGGAAGGTTATTTACCATTTGGTTAAGACTGGGTGGCCAGCTAAAAAAATGGCTGGAATGTTACAAATAAAGCGATAATTTTTACATTTCGAATGCTAATTGATTAAAATAAAAATTAATGCATTTTAAATAAACAGGGCTACTACATTGCATCATTATAATTTTTAAATGCATAATATAGTAATTCTGAGAGTGAAACAAACTACAATTTTGTCGTTATTTTGATAGTAGTTTAAAATGCACCATTTATTTTTGGTATAACTAAGATTTTTATTTATTTTTTTGGTGTTTTCAAAACAGATTAAGTTAATTAAGGGAGTGACGGACTGACTTTAATTTATTTAATTTTTGTATGGGCAAAAAATTAGTCCAATCTTATGCAATTTTCAATGGGTTTGGCGTGTTTGAACAGGTAAAACTTCTTTAATCTACAACATATTTCATCGAAACAAAAAGTATTGTAAAGCCAGTCTCAAATATTTTTATTACGAGTAATTTTGTTTTAAATAATTCACTTTTAAAGTTTAGAAAAATTAAAAAAACATAAAAAAAACGCAAAACACGTTTGTTTTGAGGACTTTTAAATATCCCTCATTCTTTATTTAGCCTTTTGAACTATATTTTTTTTCTTTATTTTATTGAATTGCTTAATTAATTACTTCGGGAGTGCCGGATGGTCTTTTTGGAAAAAAAAATTATTAACCCTTTAAAAGTTCATTGAAAAAGCCTAAATAACAATTAACTTTCCACACAAAGTAATGCTTGGGCATATTTTTTTAATTTTTTCAGTATTTTATTTATTTTAATTGCGGTGATGGTTTTTTTAAGTAAATTTTTGAAAAAGTGTCTAAATTGGTGTTTTTCCTTTTGAAATTTCATTTTTACACGCACACATAGAAATTAGCGCTTCGAGAGAATGTTTTTCATTTGGAAAAGAAATGAGCTCCGCCCCGTTTGAAGATGTAGCAGAATTCATAATCGTTTTGTTTTTTTATTATTTGATCTAGATTTTTTTTTGTGGCAATAGAGAGGGGATTTATTGTTCTTTGGCAAAACAAAAACAATTTCAGTGCAAATGAGATCGGGACCTGTTTTTGAGAAAATATTGAAATCGCAAGGGTTTCTATAGGGTAGGTGGAGGAAACCTGTTTCCAAAATTCTGAGCAACTATGTAGAGTTATTATAAAATTATCTCCTCATCGATGCTGATAAATCACTTTAAGTTCAACAGAGTGAAAAACTTGCCCCAATCGAAGGAAGTTGAATTCCATTGTATCTTCAATAGCCTTAGGGTAAAAACACGGCAACTGTCATAGTGTTATTTTGTCAAGACGGGTGAATTATACTACGAGTAAAAAATTCATCAAATATGTATATCCAAAATCACATTTCGTATTTTCAAATTCATATACTTGCAATTCTGGATGCAGTGTTTATCGGTAGCTCGTATTCGAGTATGTTCTTTATAAAAAAAATCTATAAATTAAAAAACAAAACTCGATTATTTTAATAATATTACGTGAAAATTCGTCACAAAATCAATTCTACAAATCCCATGAGTTTCGTTAAATCAGTAAATACACAAATATAAAAAAAAATATTTTTTGAAGGTTTATTATAAGCTTTCATTGCATACAAATATAATTTTTTTGGTATGAATAAGATAAATAAACGAATACACCTTGTCCTTTGGAAATTTAAAATGATTTTTTTAAACTACGAACCATTTGATGATCAAATTTATTTAAAATTAATTAACAAAAAAAAAATTATTTTTTTACTTTATTTGTGTTTAATAATAATGAATTTAAAAAAAAATGCCTCAACAGAAAACAAATAATTTCCCTTTCTGTACTATTTTTTTTCATTTTTACCCCCATCATGATGCTTTTTGAAATTTAATGCAAATAATATAGTTTTAAATGAAAAAAAAAAACTCATGTAACATTCGGGATGTTAAAAAAAATTCTACAAAAAAATCTAAAATATGGAAAAGTATATTAAAATAATTCTATAAAAAGACCATCCTAGTTTGAATAAATACACAAACATAAGTACCTACAAAATATATAAACAAAAGAAACTAAATGCCTGTTAAGTTAAAATATAAATGTAAATGTTACAAAATTTAATTTCGACCAAACAATTTATTGATTAAATTTTTAGACGAAAAAGATCCCCCTTAAGCTTCTATCTTTTAATTCTTGGTAACACGTAGACAAATCATTTTTTATTCAAACCATGTGTTGTGAATTTTAAAATTCTATACATATTCATATATGTATGTATATATGTATTTTTTGAAATCCAAACAACAAAATGCTTATTTAAATTTCCATATACGATAAACTTTTATTTATACCTCTTACCCACAAAAGAAAAAAGAAAAAAAAAAAACATACGAAAAAATGGGTAATTTGCTTTTTGCATTAATGAAATCAGCACTTTTTCTCGCGAAAATCGAATTTTCCACCGGCCGGGAAGCGGGGGTAGGTAAACCTACATTTTTAATTAAATTCAAATCTCTCTTTCCAAATTTGTTTTTTTTTTTTTTTCTATATTACCTCCTAACATGAAATCGAGCAAGTCATTACATTTTATACTGAATATAAGTAATTTTATGGTGAAACATGAACGAAAAATAAAACACACACACACACAAACACAACGAATGAAAGTTTTTATTCATTTACTCGTATATATGATGCGGTTGGTTTTCTTCAATATAAAAAAAAGCCAATAAACCAAACAACTTTTCTGGAGGTATCCTACTATATATATGTATGTATGCATAAAAATCTTCACTCTGAAAATCAGCACAAAAATCACCATGCTGCGATTTTGATGTTGAACAATAAAAGATTTTTATATTGAAAACAGTTTTTCATGCGTAAATAAATGTTTACAACACACACACACACACATATATATATATATAGAGTGTATAAACCATGTCAGAGAATCATATGCGGGCACCTTTACTTCCTTCAACCATATCCTTTACTTATACAACAACAATATTGCTCAAAAAGACGTTAATGAACTAATTTAGAATGGAGGTTATATAGTCTAGTTTATATAATACGAACCTTTGTTACGATTTCAATCTTGATAATAAGACAAAGGTAGGTGAATTTTTTTCCCTCCATTCGCCATGTTTAAATAAACGAAGTGGGTCATTGTATTATCTCGGCCTAATGCCGGTATAAAGGATATTCCACCAGAGTTTTCCAAATCCAGCAAAATTCTAAGTTTTAAAAAAAAAAAAATGATACTAATCTTCTACACTTTGTCAATTAGTTCAAGAGTGTCTTTTGTGTTGCTGATGCAGATAAATATTTACCAAAGAGATTCCACTTTCAAGTTCCAGTAGGTATAGCCGCTCAAACTATATAACCTCTGCTTTTGCGAAGGTTCAAAGTTTCAACATATAAACATATCAAAAGTACGAGTACATTTTTTTGTAGGTATAGGTGGGGCTGGCAAGGATTGGTACTTAAGGGTTCTTTTTTTTTAACCCTTTACGTTTTTCTATGAGCCTTTAATGCTTTACTTTCACATACATACAAACATGTGAATCTTTACATAAATTTTTGCATCTTTTGGTGGCTCCTTTCCCTGTTAAATTTACTCAATGGAGGCTATTGGGGTTATAATATTATAAATGTATGTAAGTGAGTATAAATGTATGCATAAGGAAAAGGATGCTTCAGAAAAAAAGTGTGTTGATCTTTTTGACCTAATGGGGGAAACTACATACCTATCTACGAGTTTATATGTAGCTAACTATTGAATATATTAATGTAAGAAAAAAAAAAAAACTTAAAAGAGTCCTTGTGATAAAGAAATAACGTAAGTACATAGGTATACACACATACTATCGTAAGTAGCAATTATATGCAGAATTGATTTTGTTTGTAAACGTGAAAAGAAATCTCAAAAGAGTTTCCTTCTATATCTATTAACAGTTAATAGTATCTTTAATCTAATTTGATTCGAAACTTGATAAAAAGACGTCTTTTTGATTTTTTTTTCTTTTCTTCTTTTTTTTCCAATTTGAAAACAAGTATGAGATAAGTATTGAAAAATCGAACAAAGAGTTTGTTTAAACGACGAAGATGATGATGACGATGACGACTTTCATTTCATTTCAGTATACGGACGACAGTGACATTATTGGGAGTATTTTTTTTTTTTTGTGTCCTGAGATGTGATGTGACTTGTGATTACTTCATAATCAGCTAAAAAATTAGAATAACTTTTACAAAAGTGACAATGTTGTCATTTGGGGGCGTAGTGATACAGATGACACTTTGTGCTTGGAAGAACATTTCGATACCTAAAGAAATATGACCCAAACTTAGCAGACGAATTCGGAACAAGAATTATTCGTAATAAATGCAAAATTTAATTTTTTTTTTGAAACAGTTTTTCAATAATTGACATTTTTGAAAATATAATGACCAAAAATCATAAAGAAAACACAACATTAAAAAAAAAGTATAAAACAAAGTCGCTTTCCACTGTCTGTCTGTCCCTATGCATACTTAGATCTTTAAAACTACAGAACGGATTTTGATGCAGTTCCAAAAGAATAATACCATTACAATGTAATAAAAAAAATAACTTAATTAAATGGTAATATGTTTAATATATGTATTTTTCTCTGCATGTCTCTTTCTCTGAGACTTTATTTTAATTAATCCGTAATCAAGATATTGAATTTCTAAATATTTTTTTAACACGGTATTTGAAAATGTCTATACTTAATTAAACAATTGAATTGATAATCATATCAATGTCGCAATCAATTACCACAAATTATCAAATTCAGTGTATACCTATTTTACATAAATGTATTATATGTATTTCCTTATAATAAACGCATTTTTAGTTTAATTTAAGAACTTTTATGTGTCTATTCTAGTGAAAAAATATTCATTATAACTGATTGGAAGTTTCATATCACATATACATACATACATACGTTACGTATGTAAGTGTACATGAATCTGAATCAAATAAAAAGAGATTTGTGTTTCTATATTTCTAATTGAACCGATAGCAATTAAAACTTTCAATTTATCTCATTCAATCGTGGTAATAGACAAAGCTTGCTATGCGTCTAAAAAGTTCCTTTTATCGAAAACATTTTATAATAATTTAAATTTTATTTTTTGATGGATCGAATTTTGTCTATGTTTTATGTGCATTTTATAGATTTTCAGTTTTAACTCTTTGTCTTTGTTCACATCAAATTCAGGTGTAAATTGAACATTTTTTTTATAATGGTTTTGTAATTAGTAAATGTATCCTTGTTAACTGTAGTTTTTGAAGTATGCTCTACAAAGAACAGAGAGTCTCGTCCTCGAGGCTTAACAGAGGCGGGTTTGCAATATTACACTCGAAAAAAAAAAATCATTACAATATTTTAGATAATTTTTAGAAAAAATAAAATGTGAAACAGGATCGTATTAATTTGCTGTACACATAAAAATCATATTTAACACCGCTTTACAATTTTTAGTTGGTTTATGTTAAGTCGCTTGTCAACGCAGATAAGCCTGAGTCTTTTGACGCCTTGGAAGAGAATATTCGGAACGTTATTACTGACAAACGGCCCCAATTGTGGAAAATTGGGACTCTCGGCTGGAATTTATTCGAGCCAGCCGTGGCGGTCTTATATGAACGAAATCATTTCAAATACATTTTGGCAGATCCTTAACTTTATAATAAAGCTAACTTCCTGGCCATAAGATTAAATTATACGTCTAAGCAAAACACCCTTTTTTCACACACATTTTTGATCTGCAGATCTATATATATCCTCATCAGTAGATTCTCTCTTAACCTGGTATGTATGTAATACGAAATAAAATATTATTAGTCAAGTGTATGTGTGCCTATAACGATTAAGGGATATTCATAAACTTTTTAAATGAAATTACCAATAAAATAAATATCTCAAAGTTTTATATTTAATATAAAGCATAATATAATTTAATTATACTGGTAGTCTTGACATATCCAGATATTGTATCTAGCTACAAAAAATAGGATCCAAGGTAAGAGAGCTGACTCGTTTGTGTCACGTGCGTGTCGGTCGGTGAAAATGTTTTTAAAATTAAAAGCTTCAAGTGACACCATCACTTTGTATCTATAGAATGGCACACATGCAAACTTTTAACCCTCCACCCCTTCCTAGACATCACCGATGTTGACGACAATAAGCATACATACATACATACATACATTTATATAAAATCGCAACTTCAGCAAAAAAAAAGAGTTATCAAAAGTATAAAAAAGATTCAACCATGTTCCTGAGAGATGTATACATACACATACATACATATGTTGGTAGGTACATATATTTAAATGAAAATGAAAATGAAAACGAAAAAAAAAAAAACAGCTAGCTATCTCCTTTGTCTTTTATATTTGCTCCATTTTCAGCTTGTGTGATTTTTGTCCTTGCGTCTCGTTATTCAGTTTGTTTCTAAGTATTAAAATGCGCCACTCCGTCGCCAAAACGTGCTATGAATGTAAACAAAAACAAATTTTTCATTCAAAAGTGCTCTCCCTTGTTTAGCTGAAAAAGGATATCCCAATTCGGGTGAGAGTATATGGAGTATCGTTTGAATCGAATCGATTTATATCCTATCCAAATCGTGTGGGTGGGGGCGGCGGCGGGTGGGTTAAGGGTTTTGTTTCCAATTTGATGGAATTCTTGCATCTTATTTAGAGTTAGAAAAACGCTTTGGATATAATAATGGTTTGCGGGTATCTCTCGTGTATAAGAACATTGCAAATAAAGTCTTGATGTTGTTAATAAAAATTGAGGATTTTTCAACAAAAAATCAAAGATTAAAAGAGTTTTTTTTTTGTTTTACAAATTAGATATAGACAAATTGGAAAAATAGATAGGTTTACAATTTCAATTTGATTTCATCATCAACATCATGATTATAATTATGATCATCCATCCCATTGACATTGACAGAGATCTGGTGGTTGTCTCTTTCCAGCTTTTCCATTTTAGAAACGATATCATATAAGGGTTTTGCTTATACTCCAATTTTAATTCAATAGACTATAAATTTTAAGCATGCAAATCAAATAATGATTTTATTTTGGCATACAACAAAGGGAGGACTTGGAAACCATATAGAGCCTTCATTTTTCCTCGGTGAACCTTATTTTGTTCATTAAGAACTAACTGCATTATAAGGAGAAGGGTTTGACATTATGTTTTAAAAATAATATCGGGCAAAGTGACCACCGCGGTTGGCTGAGAGGCCCAATTTTCGACCACGTTTAGCAGCAATTAGGGCTGTATGTCAATAGCATTGGAGTTTCGAAGGAGTGACTCGTCTCGGACTTATCTGCATTGGCAAGTGACTTCATATAATTCCAAACAAAAATAGTCCAGTGGTGTTAAATAACACCATCTTGGAGGCCACGCCACAGGCCCACGACGCAAAATAATGCGCTCACCAAAAAATCGGGATCGGTGGCCATCTCGTTTTGGGCCCATTCATTCGAGTCTTCTTTGATACTCTGGTCCCCAGCATCAATAGCGTCTTCGGTGCGCACTGTACGGCGTCTCTGAGAATGCCCATTATCCACTAGAGTTAACATGGAGAGAAACCGATCCAGGGTTGCTCGAATTAACGACTCTGCTAAGTGATTATATTGACTGAATATTGGACGCAGTGCACGATACGTCGACGTGTCAGGTGAACTGAACCATTATTTCGGTAATAAATTTGCATGAGTTGCAAACGTTATTTAGTAGTCAGTCCATTGATTATAGAATGGCAAACCAAGCTGAGCCGAAATCAAGTAACAACTGTCATATAGGCCAACTATGGAAAAACTATTGCCAGATTAAAAACCACACGTCTACAAAAAAACACCCTTTATTATTGAAATTGAGTTGGAACTAAATTACCTCTACCAAACTTTTATACATCAGCCAATATTTTAAAAATTGTTTCAAACAAAAAAAATTTTAAATTAAACATTATGTATTTCTTAAGAACTTTTGTAGAATAATTTTGATGATCTGTGCATCTTTTCATAAAGTTTTCGAAAGCCTTTTGAACACCAGTCCGCCCATGGTAACAACTTTAAAGCTTTTTTATTTAACAAATGTATATATAAATGTATACGAGTGTGACATTTTAAGCATATAAAAACAACACTTAATCTCTGATTTATTGTTTAAAAAAAAAACGAATCAATAGTTATTATTTTAATAAACACCATTAACATAAACTATAGATTAACGATAACACACTCGTTTAACTTTTAAACCATCAAATCGATTGTTAAAATTGTCAAAATATACTTTATCCGGAAGCTTAAAGTTTTAATGTTGGTCATTTGATTTTATGTGATAATTAAGTGATGGTTAGCAAGAAAACATTAGTATCAATTTAAATCATATCTACTGATGTCAGAAGCATGAGGTTGTCAAATACTATAACGAGGTGGCACACATTTTTTCAAATTGTTCCAACTATGTATATATTTAGTTCTACTTTGACATTTCAAAGTTTTTCAAAATAAAGTTATAAGAATATTTCAATTTTGACAGTTTTTGCATGTACAACTTAAATATGAAGTTTAAAAAATAAAGTTCGACTATTGGCTTTCAAAACTTGACGCTTTCTACGAAGAGAAGCCGAGCAAGCTTATAATAATGTCTTGGCAGGAATAGAGGTCTTCCACCTTCATTATTTGTTAGACTCATCGTCATCGTTTTCTCACTTCCAAGCTCATTTTTTCCTTAACTTCTTTTATTGTTAAATTTTCACGATAAATCGCTCTTCCTTTTTCAATTTTGACTCTGTCGCTGCCAAAAGGCTTTCTTCCTGATTGTTGAAGGGTACACCATACTGGTCACCTTTATTGTTAAAATATCAATTCCCACAGGTGGGCCTTTTTAAGCAATTTCCTGCTTTCCATGTATGCCTTAATTTTTCCAATTTCTTCTTGAGTCAACAAAAGCTAAAAGAAAAACCAAACATTTGTTGCAGACTTTGGATTGGATCCTTTTTTGTCCATTGGCCGGTGCTCCCGATGCGATGGATGGTGACAAATCAAACAAAGTCTTTCAAGTCAGTTATAACTTCAACTTAAATTGTCATCTTTCAGTTAAGTTCCAAAACATCTTATACATCCATGACTCAAAAAAGGATACAACATTAAAAAATAAATAAAAATTGAATTTATAACTTTTTGGATAACTTTATAAAATATAGAAAAAAATGTTATGACTAATTCTAAGGGTAAACATAGCTATAGAGGGTATTTGATCAAAGTCAATCTAACTGAGCTGAAATTTGTATTCTTATTTTCATACAACAATTTTTAAGCCCATTGTAACAAAATTCATTCAACTTTTTTTTTTTGCAAATAATTCAATTTAAAAAGGTCAAGATCCAAGAAATGTGATCCTATTTTATCCTTGCAAAATTTTATTCCTCCAATGTCTAGGTTTCATTTCAAAACGAACAAAACTTATTCTTCAAAGTGTAATTAACTTAAGTTGTTTATTCTTATCTGTCGAATAATTTTCGTCAAACAAAATTTACATATAAACTAAAAAATAATATTAATGTATGTATAAATGTTCTCTTTATCTTATGCTAATAGACTCGTATCTATATCATTTTCGAAAGAAGAAGAAAAATAAAATTCTTTGCATAATTCCTAGGATTCTAGACTAACTTTTTTGATTCCCTTTTATCCTTTTATTTTATTCCAATAGAAGTATGCCAGTCAAGATTTATAAGATTTTTTTTTTGTGGTTTAAAACTGTGAAATTACATATTTAATTCAACTTTATGGTGATGCATCTAGTTTCTGAGTTTTCGTTATTATTTTCTCAATGAAAATCTGGATTATGGTTTATGTTAATTGAAAATTTGTATAATATTTAAAAATAAAATACTTGGAATTCTTTTAATTAATTTTTATCATAATATGAGAAATTTGTTACGCATTCATTTTAAATGAATTTCCAAATTAATAGGGATAAATATCCATGTTTTTGATTTAACTTGAAAACGACACCGAATTTTAGAATATAATTATTTTTTTATGGAGAAAATAACATTTTAAAAATCTATATATATAAAAAAGACCCCATTTTCTTCTGGTCACGCTATAACTTGAGAACGGCTAAACCGATTTCGTTCATCTTTTTTTTAAATGTTTTTAAATGTTTCGTAGAAGGTTTTTCAATAAAAAAATAAAGAAAAGTGCACAGAAACTAAAACAAAAAAAAAAAAAAAACAGGTTGATAACCTATTTTAAACTTTTTCAATATTTTAAATAACTGCCAGTTTGATATATCGGAAAATTTATTAAAAATAAATAATAATAGAAAGGGGCCTTAAGTGTTACCATAGCTGTCAAATTTTAGTCTTTTTTTAAATAACATTTAGTTTTTCTAAAATTAATTTTAAAAATAAGTGGAAATTATGTAGTTGCTCAGCTACACATTCCCGTCCGTATTAATATCTTGGGACACAACGAAAACTATCAGCTAAAAACTATCAGCTTGGAGCCAATGATTTTAGCCTCTATGTAAAATCTAATTCGAGGCCAGTTTTAGGCCTAGAAAAAAATGTATAGGTAAAACTTCTAACACTATAGAAATACTCTAAAACCTGAAATTTGTATTTTTTCTTAGAATTTTCTGTTAATATTTTTTTAAGAAACTCATATGAAACAAACAAATTTAAAACAAACAAAATTTAAGCAAATTTTAGCAGAAATATCCACAATATTCGGAAAGTATGGACAAAATTAATGTGAAAAATAAAATTAGTTTTTAATCCTAGTTTGTTCCTTTTGATAGTTATTTTGTAATTGTTTTTCAATCAATTCGAAAAAATGGATTCAGTTATTTAAGCACAAACGGGAAACGGAGATATACCAATTGTTGATTGAAACCCGAGTTTTTGTTCAACCGACTAAAACAAAACAATACTTGAAAATTAGAAGGTAAGACTTAATTAAAACCTATTTACCAAAAATATTAGTAACAAATGCGGGAAAAAAACATTTGTGTATATGTACATATTTTTATATTTTATTATTAAGCACAATTTTTGGCAAGTAATTAACCACATTAAATGTCAATTTTATGTAAATAGTGGTTTTTGAGATACAGCGATTTTCCATTTTTGCTTTTTTTAAATTTCAGTATTTTATGCACTGCTAGGTAGCTAACAACAATTTGATTGCTGACGAAAAAGAAGTAACCAAAAATATTAGCAAAGCGTGTTTGATCGTTTCATTAACTTTAATGTTGCACTAGCTAAGCTATACAGAAGTGAATAAAACACAACTAGTATTAAATAAAGTGAGCACCAGTTCTTTAAAGAATTTTAAAAATACATATTATATGTACATAATTCCAGACACAATCAGCAATGACAAAATGCATTGTTGAAGCGATTATCGTTCCATTTTTATTAATGACAAATACAAATTATGAACAAATCTCCTCTTATCCACCACTTAAATAGTACTATCTATATTACGAATAGTTCGTAGTCTTCTTGCTTTGCTATGGTCAAAAATCGACATTCAAATTTCAAGTATACCCATCATGTCAAATTTGAAATACATTTTTTTTCAAGGAATTTTAAATAATTTACCAAACCTGACACTTGAAGAGAAAGTACTTTCTTCCTTTTTTTTTGTACACTAGTTGATAAAACAAGGTTTTCCATGGAATCCATTTTTGAGCAGTGGTGTGCGTTGCATTATACAGTGGTGTACTTTGCATAGATAAATGGGCAGAATTCATAAGATCTTTACCGCACTTAACAAGTATCAATGTTGAACTTTAAGGATGAATACATTTTTAATTAACTTTGTTAAAATCATTTGAAAATTTGGAGTTTAGGGGGCTTTAATCTGTCTATGTATAAAAATAACTTTCTTTTTGTTTGTCTCGCTAAAACTCTAGAACGGCTTTGCCGATTTGGATGATATTGTTTTTGAATGTTTTTCTTAGCCAAGGAAAGGTTTAAAAAGTGATAAAATATTATGTATTTTATGGAAGTTAATACTGTTAACAAAAATAATATTAAAGTGGAATCTTCAAAATTTCTTCGAAAAATGTATTTAAAAAATTTTATAGGTCCTTATTTTGCTTTTCAAGTGTTCAATGGAATTCAAAACTCTCAGTTAGCCATTAAATATTCAAAAATTTGTTAAAAAAACAGCGATTTTATGTAGTTGCATTGTCAGAAGTTCGTGCATACAATAAATTTCTAAAAGTTTCACCAAAATCTTAAAACGTACAACATCGCATTTTCGGCCACCCCTGGACGGGACGTCTTCTGAAACCAATTTTAAAATCAAAAAAGGTGTTAAAATTATTATTTTATTTAGTTATACGAACCTGGAGAATTATCACTTTTTTCAATATTATATTCATTAAATTGAGTCTAAATTGATTTGCAATTGAAATCAACGGATGACACGTTCATTTCAATTAAAAGAAGTCTGTTTGATTTACTGATTAGTATCTAATTTTTTTACAAGTATCAAAACTTTTTCTGTGTATCTTTTTTGTGTTGAAACATCATTTAGATAGAAAAAAGATAAAGTATCTAATCGTAAAATCGAACTTTCGCCACTTCTGATCCACTGTCCTTGTGTCAATGTGGTCAATGTTAAATCAAACAGGAAGTGCTTGTTGTCAGTTGACAAGACAAAAAAAAAAATGGTACATATTCGCTTGCTTCCACCGACCAACGACGACGACGATGATGAAGGATAAGAGGATAAAAAAAAATAAAAAAATGAACAAACAGAAACAAAACTGAGAATCTTTTTTTTCATCAACTTCAATAATTGCAATCTCGATGTGTTGGTTATATGCAGAGACTTAATGGACCAACAAAAGAGATTCAATCTGATGCCGTTTCACGTAGGCGGAATATCAAATTTCGGCAAAAAATCTCGCATTCAAAATCAACAGATGAGACGAAATCAATAAAAAAAAAGAAAACACAACCTAACTACGAATTTTTGAGCTTGCTTAAGGAAAAAAAAAAAAATAAGAAAAATAAAATACAACCATTTTCGGTTTATTTTGTATGCATTCCGTGGTCTCGTTGCCCTTCCTTTATTCTGTCTGCCATTCTTATAATATTTCCACATAAATGTTAAAATAATATAAATTTAAACTTTTCCTTGCAAGGACTTTAAGGGAACACCATCAGCTGTTTTATATACTTTATTATTGAATTCAATTGAATACTATCTGAAGAGGCCCCAAGGCTCAGATAGGCATTGTTTTTTTTTTTTTTTGCTCAAGCGTTCGATTGAATAAATATGTAGGTATTCCTCTCTCGATTGTGAAATAAATTTTCACCAACTTTCTCCCAACCACCAAGAATTGGATACAAAACTTTCTCGGAAATAATCTGTACATATATCATATATGTGTGTACATCAATTTACGACTGACAGTCTACACAATTATTGATTGATTTGAGTTTTCAATTACATACAACATTGAAAACAAATAAAGATTCTTAAATATTTAAACAATTACTCACGTATGTATGTATGTATGTATGTACATACAAACATAATGAACAAAATGTATTGTGATCTAAAATAAGGTTTATTCGTTAATTAATAAAATATCACACTAAACTTCTTATATCCTTAAATCAAACTTTTCTTATCTCTGGAAACTTTAAGAAGAACTCGATGACAATCAATAAATCAAATAAAAATAAAATAAAACTGTCAATGTTGGATGATACCTAACTTTACTTACAGTGGGGAGCTTTGTAAAAAAATTAAGTTAAAAAAATAAAACAAAAACAAATATTTTGTGAGCTGATATAAATGGTGTTTTTTTTCAGTAGACGTGTGGTTTTCAATCTGGCAATACTTTTTCGGAGTTGGTCTTTTTGACAGCTGTCACTTGATTTATGCTTAGTTTGATTTGCCATTACATATAATGAATATAATCTTACTCATGAACAACGTTTTCAATTATGTAGTACAAATTTATTACCAAAATAATGGTTCGGGCGCAAGGCAAGATGGCCACTGATCCCGATTTTCAAAAGAATATTTTTTTCAGCTATTACGCTCATCTTTGGTTGAAAGGGTACGTGAATAAGCTAAATTGTCATATTTGGAACTGATCGTAATCCACAAGCTATATTGTTGAGACCTCATTTACAATTTTAAAAAGTCACTGTTCAATGTTTGGTGTGCTCGTCTATAGACAGAAGGTCAGGGTATCATTGGTCCAGATTTCAAACATAATGGCAAACCTTTTTCTTTATAATAAATCTAAATTTTTGTCCATAGCATTAAATTCTATGCCTTTCATTTCTTCATGAAAACCACACATCTAAAACACCCTTTATGCAGTTTTTCGGAATTTGCCTTTAATAGATAGGTGTTCTTAGAATCGTCGATATAAATGTTTTGAAATTTATCTGTGAGTAACCGGTTGAATTTTATACTCAAGTTATTTTTAAACATTAAATTTGTGTTGTTTAAGTTAAAAGAGAGAGCGAAGGATCGGACACAATGGTTCTGGTAAAATAAAAGATGTTTTTTAAAACCTCGTCAGGAAGTATTTAAATGCCAAATCCCAACATTAGGTGCTTTACAGGGGATATTTAAAATAAATTTTATTAATACTTAATTTTCAAAACCTCAAAACTAAAGAAACATTATTTTATTGTTTTAATTTCAAATTCAACGAGTCCCAAGAATCCACAAAATGCAAAACTTTTCAAAAAAAAAAAAAATATCCTTGTTCCAATTAGACCAAGAGCCGTCAGCAAATTTTGGGAGTGGTGTTATAACCAAAATATTGGGTGATTTTTTAAGAGGTTTAGAACTTTTTTCAAAAAACAAAAACACAAAAAATTCGAAAAAATGAGTGAAATATTTATTTTAATCGATAGTTTGAACCTTGCAAATTAATGTACTCTTTCACACATATCGGCCGGTATCTCACGAATGAATGCATGGATGTTGGCTTCCAGAGCGTCAATCGAAGCGGGCTTGTCCCTATAGACATTAGCCTTGACATACCCCCACAAAAAATAGTCTAATGGTGTCAAATCGCACGATCTAGGCGGCCAATTGACCGGCCCGAAACGTGAAATTAACTGTTCACCAAACTCGCCTCGCAATTGCACCATTGTTTCGCGTGCTGTGTGGCATGTGGCACCGTCTTGTTGAAACCACATATAATGCAAGTCAAGAACTTCCATTTCGGGCAAAAAAAAGTTTGTTATCATCGCTCGGTAGCGTTCACCATCATCATCGGTAGCATCATCTTTGAAGAAATTTATACCAATAATGCCACCGCCGGCCCATAAACCGCACCAAACAGTGGCTTTTTCGGGATGCATTGGTAGCTGTTGCAATGCTTCTGTCTGATCTTCACTCCAAATGCGGCAATTTTGCTTATTTACGTACCCATTCAACCAAAAATGAGCCTCATCGCTGAACACAATTTTTCGATAAAAAAGCGGATCTTCGGCCAGCTTTCCAAGAGCCCATTCACCAAAAATTCGGCGTTATGGTAGGTCGGCTGGCTTTAGTTCTTGCAGCAGCTGTATCTTAAAAGGCTTTACGCCCAAATCCTTCCGCAAAATTTTCCACGTAGTGCTGTAACAAAGGCCTAACTGCTGGGAACGGCGCCGAATCGACATTTCGCGGTCTTCTGTCACACTAGCTGATACGGCCGCAATATTTTCTTCACTACGCACAGTACGTAAACGTGTTGGTAGTTTAATGTCCAACAAAGTAAATTTGATGGTGCGAAATTTGGTCACAATCTTCCGAATAGACTGCTCAGAAGGTCGAGAATGCCGACCATAAAATGGAAGCAGCGCGCGATGAACATTTCGAACCGAGCACGAATTTTGATAGTGAAATTCAATAATTTGCAAGCGTTGTTCATTTGTAAGACGATCCATGGTTAAATTGCAAACCAAATTGAAGCTGTTTGACAGTGACACAAGGTACTAAACACACGTCAGCTGTCAAAACTAGTGTTGCCAAGACCAAACCAGTTAAAAAATCACCCGTTATATGCAATATTATATCAAATTCTACCGTCTGGCAGGTTTCTTTTTCAGCCGTTGGGGGTAGTGGGCGTTTGAAAATGGTATTCGAAATGATAACCACTTAATTTTAAATAAAAACAGTAGAGGGAGTTAGTAGTAGTAATTACTTATTAACTTAAATCAGGCTCCCGATCCATGTAGGATCTCTGCCTGAGACACGATGGCCTTCCATCCTCTGCAATCCCGAGCACTTTGTTTCCAGCCATCCAGACCAAGCGCGTTCTGGCATCCGCGATGACTTGGTCTTTAAACTGGAGGTTCGGTCTTCCTTGTCGCCTCGAACCAGGTGGCTGGGATTCGAAGATTCTTTTAGCTAGAGCCTTGTTTTCCAAAGCCAAAAATTTCATTAGGAAAATAAAATTACAAAATGTTTTATACACAATAAAAATTCTGACCTACATAAAATTAAATAAATAACTATGTATATATATGATTGCATTTAATCTTTTAAAGATCATTTGAATACTTTTTTCATAATTTTTTAATCAACAAAATAATTTATTACTCGATATACAAAATAATACATTCATTAATTTCATTTATTCAATTTCGGTATTCATGTATACTTTATATACATATGTACCTACATATGTGTGTATGCATATGTATGTATTTAGTTATTATTTTTCGCATCTTTAATGAAATCAGAGCATTCGACCAAGGATAATAATTTGAATTTATATTTTTTTTAATCAACTTAAAATGTGTGCATAACTGTATATACATTATTATGTTTTATTTATAATTAAAACTTTCGTAGAAACTATTGTTCTCAAAATTATATACATATAGTTTTGTGATATACCATACAAATGCATGTTTTTATAAACGTATAAAATATACTTTTATACGTTAAGCGTTTTTTATTCTATAAACAACCAGGATTACTTTTTGAAAAGGATACAATTCTTCTATCCAGATATTAAATGAAAACATAGTTTTACCCAGTATAGTTTTTAGTTTTTTTAATAACAATTTTCGTATCATCTAATTTGCATGCAAATAATAATTAACAAACAAAATTTAATACATCCATCGACCTTGTAGTTTGAGTGTATTGGATGGTGTTCTTTCTTTCCTCTCTGGCAGCATGGTATACATACGTAGGTCGTAGGTACATAAAAGTTCTCTTCTTTTTTTCTGTTTTCAAAAAAAAAAAGGAGTAGGTAATTATAGTACCTACACAGTAGTTTGAAAATATTATGCGATGTGTACCTACGTTCTACAGAAGACCACACTGTAAAAAATGTATAAGAAAAGTTTTTAGTTTTAAGTTAATTCATAACTAATTTTTATTTCCAATCAGAATATGAGTAGATTATACAAAAGTCAATTTTTTTAATTTAATGTCAAGAAAGCAAAACAACATTTAGAAATAATTTAATTTATAAGCCCCGGTGCAGACATCAGGCATTATTTTAACGCTGCTGCGCCGGATTTGCGTCTTAAAGTAAAAAATCATCTTGACTAATGACAATGAGGCCCGTTTCCACTTCGGTGGCTAAGTCAACAAGGACAATTGTTGCATCTGTGATGGCTCGGTAATCAAAGGATATCCTCAACGTGTAACTGTTTGGTGCGGTTTATGGTCCGGCGGATCATCATCGATTCAAGACTTCAAAGATGGAATTCCTGAAGCTATTCAGGGCATACTCATACAGCAGTTTGCGATTTGGTGATGGAAAATTTCATGAAAGGATACGGTTCTGTAAGCGTAGCCGAGGCGGCCATTTGACTGATATTATTTTCCATTACAAATGGCATACCTTTCTGTTTACATTGAAATAAACATCCGATCATTTATCTCAAAAATTTACATTTTTTTTACATGTTGCTGCATTATTGTTATTGAATACAGAATTTTTTTAACGTTTTTTCTTTTTTCTCTCAGTGTAGATGATTAATTTAAAGGAAAAAAAAAACACTCAATTTTCCTTCGAGAAACTCTCTATTGTCAATCATAATTAAGGTAGAAAAGTTCAAATGTTTGGAACACACCACTGCTTCACAAAACCAGAAAATATTGCAACGGATCCACATCCGCATACATACCTATACATAGCTACATAGATAGCAGAATATTGTTCCAAAAGTGAAAACAAACCGAAACCACCACCGGGACTGACTGCCACTGCCACCATTTCGCCACCAACATTTGCTTCTGCCTGCAACCATCACCATTATAGGTACACCGTATTCGTGTATTTTAGATCCTTTTCAGGACCGCTATTCTATTGAGGATTCAAACTGCTACGTTGCGGTGGCCAGCCACAATAAAGTTCACTCCAATATTGTGGCTGTGGGTTCAAATAACTGAACTGAAGAAGACGAGTTGAGCTTTAACCAAAACATATACTTATGTTCCTCTAGACTTGCCTTTATTATATTTTATATATACATGTATGTATGTATTTTTTTGGTACAAATATTCGACAGCAAAAAGTAAAAGATGGAGTTAACGACGTTATGTAGTCGCCGTCGTACAGCTAAGTTAGATGTATTTGTAGGTGGATCGAGCGGGAGCAAAATAATTGGGTGGGAAAACATTTTAGTATAAATTACTCTCATTGGTTGTGGTTTAAAAGTTTTCAAAATTTAATATAAAGGTTTTGTTTTATTAGATTCATCCGAAGAGTACGGTATGTATATCGTATATCTATATCCTAGTGTACACATAAACAGGGCATAGGTTCTTTTGTAAATAATAATAGACCGTACGTGAAGGCACCTACGTCCCTCATTTATTTAAGACTCCAAAAGTGTGAGAAACCTGACTAAAGGTTAGAATTTAATTAAGAATTTTGAAAAAAAAGTGAGCTCCCAGGAAAGAGCTACCATATAATAATATAATCAGTAAATAAAGAGAAGCTAAATAATATTTAAAATTTCAAAAACTTTATCGGAGTTGACAAAATCATAAAAAAAGGTATATTTATATGAGAGAAGTTTAAGGCTTAATTTTTGCTCATTTTTGTTCGTTATGAAATGTGGACTTATTTTATTATCACACACACTTTTTAGTGGTTAGCAAAATTGGTTGTAGTTCCAGAGAATTTTGACACATTTTAAGTAGGATTAAATCGAGACAGGTTCGAACTAATTGAATTTTTAGCATTTTTTTTTTTTTTTTTAATGGGTAACAGCATAGAATGTCGTTCGGGTTTTTTTTTTTTAAGGATAATAGGACTCCATCTTGTTGTTAATAGAAAAACCGACATAATCTGAAACATTTTTTTTTGATGCACAAGTAATATAAAATGTGTTACAAAACATTTTGTAATTTTGAAATGAAAATGACAAGGAAAAACTTTTATTATCTAAAATTCACTTGCGGATAAAATAAAGTCCAGTTACCCTGAGGTCAAACAATCGAGCTATACTTGAAAGTTGAACAGCTAATTGAAAAAGTTTGTGAATTTTTCCATCTGTGTAAAGTGATGTAACTAAATTCAATTCAATTGAATAAATTTTTAAGCAGGATTGTTGGTTAAAATAATCGTTCCCATGTCACTTTTTTTTTTTTTTAAGTTGTTAAGTGTAGTTGATGTTGTCAAAATTATAATTAAAAAATAAAAAAAATAAAATATAATGCAAGGGAACTTTAGCAATTAATACCGAATTTTGTTAATACTAAATCACTGTCAAAAAAGGTTCAAAAGTTCAAATACAATAGTTGGTAAAACTTCTACTGATCTATCAAAATTAAAAAAAAAAAATACAAAATTCTCCATGGATGATGCTAAGACAAGTATCAAATTTTTTTTGTATGCACTTTAACTCCTATTACTCTAATTGAATTGAATTGAATTGAATTGAATTGAATTGAATTGAATTGAATTGAATTGAATTGAATTGAATTGAATTGAATTGAATTGAATTGAATTGAATTGAATTGAATTGAATTGAATTGAATTGAATTGAATTGAATTGAATTGAATTGAATTGAATTGAATTGAATTGAATTGAATTGAATTGAATTGAATTGAATTGAATTGAATTGAATTGAATTGAATTGAATTGAATTGAATTGAATTGAATTGAATTGAATTGAATTGAATTGAATTGAATTGAATTGAATTGAATTGAATTGAATTGAATTGAATTGAATTGAATTGAATTGAATTGAATTGAATTGAATTGAATTGAATTGAATTGAATTGAATTGAATTGAATTGAATTGAATTGAATTGAATTGAATTGAATTGAATTGAATTGAATTGAATTGAATTGAATTGAATTGAATTGAATTGAATTGAATTGAATTGAATTGAATTGAATTGAATTGAATTAAATTAAATTGAATTGAATTGAATTGAATTGAATTGAATTGAATTGAATTGAATTGAATTGAATTGAATTGAATTGAATTGAATTGAATTGAATTGAATTGAATTGAATTGAATTGAATTGAATTGAATTGAATTGAATTGAATTGAATTGAATTGAATTGAATTGAATTGAATTGAATTGAATTGAATTGAATTGAATTGAATTGAATTGAATTGAATTGAATTGAATTGAATTGAATTGAAAAAAAATCATTTGGAAAAGTAATGATTGATTTAAACTTTTGAAAAAAAATATGAATTTTCTCAACCAGTTTTATTGGACTAGAGATTCTTTTTCTCTATGTGTGAGCATTTAGCCGTAGGTTTGGATAATTAAGAGATTTATAGATAACAGGCAGGTAACTGAAAATTCTTCTTATGACCATATAAAACCACCGGCGAACGTCTAATTGTGCCTGTTATAGGTTGGTGGACCCTTTTCAATGCATGTCGCTTAGCGTAGCCACAGTATACATTTAAGTGATGATTCTATATTTTAGACAAAACAGACTTCTAAAAAATGAAATGATCTCCTACACTCAAAGTTTGTTTCTCCAAATTTATAGATAAGAACTGCTTAATGGAAGAACAAGCAATCCCCTTTATATGTATGTATAAAAGATACCATTTAAAGCCCTCTAATGAATTCTACCAGTTCGTCAAAATCTCAGTTAAGATTAACTTTTTTGAAACAATTATTATATATTTACGTAAAAAAAAAAAAAAACATACATTTAGACTATATCTACATTTTGGTGGTAATGTGTACAAAAAACAAAGCAAGGATTAGTCACTTTTTCATGGCAACCCATTTTTGTGATTTCAATCTTTTATATATACATAATAATGACACCCCGGCTGATATATCGCCCCAAAAGAATATTAAATGGTAAACTTAATTTTTTTTTCTTTCGAACATCCCTTTAAATCCATATAGCCTGTCTGTTCTATACGAGTTTTTTTTTTTCTATGGGATATATACATATGTATGTATGTATGTACTCGTATAGGAGCAATGGAGATTGGCTTAGAAAAATTTTGCTTGTTTTTCATAGTGTCCCGGTTTTACCATCCAGGGACCGCAAAACTTTTTTGTCCCAAAAGGGTTGGAGAGCATAAAAGTACCTACGTTCGTTTCTATAGAAAAAGCGTAGGACAAGATAAAAAAAAAATACAAACATTTTTGATGGAACTCATTTATTATTTAATTGAATCGTGTCCACCTGTTTCGACACAAGGATTAATTCTTTGGATAAGAAGGTGTATATGTGTGTGTATGGCTAATGGGGTTCTTGTCCGTTTGCCTTTTTTTTGTTTATCACCACTACGTCAGCTATACGCATTCTTTTCACTGCGAAATTGTAGCAACAGATGTGGGAGATTGAGGGAAAATGGAAGGTTAAAAAAAGGATTATAATTGAAAAAAGGGAGCAACTTGGTCACACGGGTTTGCTTCGGGATGGGTTTGCTGGTTGATAAATTAAAAAGTCACCAGAAGCTAATACGTTAAATTTTAAAAACTTTTATTGATGACAATTTTTGGATTAAAATAAAGATTAAAAAAGTTTAAGGATCAAATGATGGGTTCTATCTATGTTGTTGTCATCTATTAATACTACCTCATGGGAAGTTGTTGTAAAAATGTGGTCTAGTTAAGCACCCAAAGTTTTCAACACCTTTGGGGTCCTGTGGCCTCTGCCATGTCTCGAGGGTTAGATGGTTTTCCAGGGTGTCGCTTTCCATTTTTTTCTTTCCTCTTGTCCAAATAAATAATCGCGTCTCTATTTTCCCTTTAATAAAATTTTTAGGTCCTATCATCTCGTCTAGTGGCCAGTTTAAATTATAAAATTATTCTTTTACAAATGAAAACCCATCTTTAGTTCAAGATTCTTGTTTTCCAAAAATTAAAAAAAAAAATTTTAATATATTCAAATACAGTTTTTGACAGTCCGCAATACACAGAAAAAACCTCCCATCTTTCGCTTGTGATTTCATAAAGATCCACTATTGCCCGGCTCGTATATTAAAGTTGTATGGATGGAAAGGTATTTAAAAGCGAAAAAAAAACAAATGGTACACTGAGGCGTATACGTTATTTTTGGTTTGTTGATATGAAGTTGATTTTTGTATCTGATAACAGAAGAACATCTAATAAAACACCAAGCTTGACATAAAACTAATCACGGAATCGATATGCTACCGTAGTTTGATATTTTTTAATTATCCTCTTTCAATGTATGGAAGTATGTATGTATGTATGTATTTCCCAACTCCAAGAAAAACTGTGAACGTTCACCTAGAATTGTTTCCTCTTTTAACCAAGAATGTGTCCTTCACAGTTATCATAAAATACATGGCCATGACAAATTCTTCGGAACAAATACAGCGTGTTCCTAGAAATGTAAACAGTATTCGTACATATGTATGTATAACCAAACATATGGTAGGTACGTGTGACCCAGTCGTGCATTTAATTTTTATTCGAAACCAATATACGTGCCCAATAGACCAAGAAATATTGTAGGACCATTACCTCGGAAAAGGTATCTTTATATGTACGAGTATGTATGTATGTATGTACCAAAAATAAATATCATCTTTATATACAATAGTATTATTATTCTTTTGCCACGAAATAGGTACGCAGCCACGTGTAAAATGTACGTCAATTTTTTGCTAGAATGAATAGAATAATGATGGACCCTTGTTTATCTGTCTGGAAAATATGAGACATTTTACGTCGTTTTTGGGGAAAAAGATTATTATCAGTTAAGAGCTTTGGTAATGGCGATGAAATTGCTGAATCGTTCTACCGCTTTATATATCCTTCCGAATTTTAAGTTGTTCATTCTGTTTCGCGGTGATTTGTCAAATGGTTTTTATTTTGTTCGTCGTTTTTTTTTTCTGTTTTTTTTTTTTGCTCTTCTTTTTATTAATTGCATGAAACAAAATGCGAAAGAGAAAAAAGTATGCACGAACGACCAAACTAACGACCCAAAATTATTCACGTCACGATTTACGAGTTTCTGTTCAGAAATTCACCGAACTTTTATAGGATAGCAAATTTTTGCCAAAAAATAAAAAACCATTTTGCTGCATCAAGGAGGAATGTTTGCACAATAAATGGTATAAGAAACATTGTACTTTTTTTTTGTTCTCTTCCCAGAAATAAAAAGCGGAATTCCACGACGGAAAAAATGCGTTAAAATAAGAAAAGAAACCAAAAAAAAAAAACAGAATACAACAAACTTTAATGGAAGTTAAGTAATTTGTAAAAAAGTTTAGAACCAACCCGAGGGAATTCAATTCTTATATGTATGTATGTATGTATGTTGAATGTAGATGTGTTGTGTACCTATATTAAAATCAAACCATGTCCTTTATCCTTGTGATGTAGAGGTGAAAAGGTGGAGGTTGATGGTGATGATTCTGATGGTGGGCGTTCGAATGGAAAGTGCAAAGTGAGATGTAGAATTCGTTTGGATATGAATTTTCGTTTAGGGATTGAGAAAATATCGCATAAGAACTTGGTTTGTTTTTTGTTCGAAGGAAATCATGTGGCAGGTATACAGATTGAGGTGCATGGTATACCTTAGATATACATAACATTTATTGTTTATTTATACCCTTTCCTGGATTTATACTTCATGTGATGGCTCCTGCAGCTATAGCGTATACAAAATTTAGCTTTTTGTATAATCTTGTTGGTATAAGCTTTTAACATGTCTTTAAGAATTATGTACTTTTTAAGTCTTTATTTTGTGTTGTCTTAAATTTGTGCTTCTAAGTATTCGTTAACAATTTCATTAATCATAAAGTTTTTTTTTTGAAGTCCAGACAAACATAATTATGAACATGTGTTTTATATGTACATATGTGTATGTGCATATGCATAATCATTTAAAAACAAAACATGGTAACACATAATATAACTCTTAAATTTGTGTTTACATGAAGTCATTTCTGCCTTTAAACATTGACATCACTTAAAAAAAATAAGTAGAAAAACTATAAATGATATCTGGTAACTCTATTACATACATTCATCAATCTAAATTACTAATTTAGTCACCACCTAACCTATTTTCGAGCTCAATGGTCATTTTTATAAACTATGAAATAGTGCACTTAGGCGTATACGCACTTTTTTTAATTTAATTTTAATTTTATAGTGAAAAATAAATAAATATGACGTGTATGAATAAATTAATATACGTATGTATATATGTATACATATATGTATTAGCATTAGAAAACAATAAACCTTATACAAGTCTGAGTCATCAGTTATTGATATTTTAATGCCTTTTAATAAATTATGAAATACATAAATTATTCATCCCCATTTCCTCTTTGAATATAGATATGTTTGTGATTTAACGGTTCAGAATTCATAAATAATTCAAAACTTGTTAAAAACATGTGAGTAAATGTATATGCTCAAAAAAAAGTTAAATTTATTTCTATTATCAAAACGTTTCTCCCCGAAGAGTCAATTTTCGATATGTGTGTACAATAAATTCACTTTCCGTTTAACGAGAAACTGTCACAAAATTTAAATTTGTTTAATATCACATGAAGTGGTGTCATTGTCAGGTTGAAATTGGAGGAAGGTAACACATCCGTCGAGGTCGGTCGGTACCACTTAAGGTTATCATAGTTGTTAGTTTGCTGAATTAGTTTTTCAAAATTTAATTATTTTAGTTCAATATAAAATAAGTAACGGAAGTGAAGTTAAAAATAAACTATATTATTGATTAATTTTCATAAATTGCTTCTTGTAATTTTAAAGTATTACACAAACAACCCTTTATTAAAGAATTCAAATGATTCAAGCTTCGTCAGTCTATTTGAACTTATTGTTAAACCTAATTTTTTAATATTTGATAGTCAAAATGTAAATTTCTTTCCTTCTAATTTTGTAGATTTAAATTAGCAATATTATTTTCATGTCAAAATCTGGTTCGTTTCCTTTAATAGAATCCAAAAACAACTGACAAATATCATATTTTAAGTAATAAATATTTATTTAATATTTTATTCGAATACTCAAGATCAATCGAGACCAGACGCATGACTGACATTTTTTATATGTTTTATGACTCGAATATCTTGAGAACAGTCAACGATATTGACTTCAGATATATTTTGTTTTATAAACATACATAATACAACTGCTTATATATTTTAAAATCTTGACAAATGTCAAACTGACATTTTTGTAAATTGGTAAAAATTGTTTTTCCACTACAATATCTTAAAAAATGACTGATAATTGTTTTCTTAGACAAATTGTTATCAATCTGTAGATTGTAGAAATAAATCGATTACACAGTTCTTAGAAAAATTAAAAAAATTATGTTTAATTGGAAGACTACAAGAGAACACTTTTTACCTTACTCTTCATTATGGTGATTTATTGTATTACAAAAACTTCATCGAATGTCAAGTTTTTGAATTCTAAAGTTCGTGTTTTTTTTCCAAAATCATAGCAATCATTGTGTGAATTTTAAATTACTTAAAGTACACATTTTTGAGAATTTAAAATAAATCGATTTTTCAAGAGGAACATATTATTATAATTTTATACAATAAATCCTGATTGCAAGAAAAACAGAATATCTTGAAAAATATTGACCGTAGTTTTCTGACTTCTTTGACTGTAAACTTGGACATGGAAATTCATTTCTTATTTTATATATAAATATAGATGTATACATTTCCACACCTTCATAAATATAATGGATATTAAAATTATTACATCGAAAGACGAAAACCTTTAACATGGAAAAGTTACGTCAATCGATAGTTCTCCATACCCTTTTTTTACTAATGGTAACGTGTTTTCATTGAAAGTCAAATTCATTTAAAATAAATTTTTTGGATATTTAATTCCATTTAAAATATCATTGAAAAGTGTATCTATTTTCCCTTTGAGAAATCTAAAAAAAAACAGAAAAAAAGAAAAAAGCCAAATGAAAGAATTTTCCAAGCATAAAATGCAAAAAAAAAGCAAATAAAATCGTATTAAGTTTACACTTCGCGTACATGAAGGTCATTATATATCCTTTTTACAAGGCAGGTTCCTAAACACAGGTAAGGGAGGTATGGGATGTACATACAATCATACATATGTACGTACACTTTCACGTTTTTTTTTCACCTGTAGGCAACAACTTGAAATGATAAAAAAAACACGAATAGGTAAAAAGGTATGTTATTTTTTTTCTCCATTTTTTGCACTCGTTCCGAATTTTCTTTTTTCTGCCTTTCTTCTCGTCGTCATCGTCATCGTTCTCTTTCATTCTTTGTCAAATAATTCTCCAAAGCTTGTGATAAGCTGCAAGGGAATTCTTAAAAGAGTTTTGGCATTCGTGCGCTGAGACTGAGCACATACAATAAACAACTTTTATGAAAATGAAAAAAAAAAAAAAAATTGCTGACACAGGAATGAGAATAGCATCACCTCGTTCTGGGAACGGCAGGCGTGTTGGAAAAATTCAACACGTTCAATTTCTTGACATAAACAAGAATGAAATATCTCCGCCGCACCATCACCGCACACCGGTGGTGTGTCGCCATCCACCACCGCCATGCCTCAGTTTCCTGTCTAACTCACTACCCTTAAAAAGTGCCTTCCTATACATGTTTATGGATATGGCGTGGAGGTTTGACACAAGAAATAGGCCGCCTTAACTGTGTGAAGTCATTTGTATACGATTTATTCGATTGCGGTAAAAGTGTCTTATATAAGCCAACAAGCTTACACACTTTTAACACAGCAAATGGGCTTAGTAAATTTGCACTGTTTGCAGTACCTGAATAGAAACCTAATTCGGAGGATAATTTACCATCACGCTAAAGAGGACAATATGGCAATGTTCTCCTCGTACGTACACACACGCCATTCGAAATGCAATACGAGTACCTATATGCAAAGTAGTATTTGGTTGGCTAATATTTTGAGACAAGACTGTTGCTGTGTGAATTGGGTATGCTAGTTCCAACGATGATGGCTACCTACTTAATTAAACGACGACCTACTTAACTAAACCCCTAAAGTGTTTAAGTATGTGTAATTATATGGTACGGTCACAATGTAAAGCTATATGCCTTGTTTAACATTGTTTTGTTTACAATTTACATTATGTACATGTTATAAACGTTAAGCTGAATGGCAGGGTCACATCACAATCACATCTCAAAATCTTTTGTCAATAGTATGTACTCGTATATGGTATAAGGACATATGTATACCTAACTATAGAACCAAAACCTCCTATAGTCATAATAAATGAAGCATAATATTAAGTAGGTCTAGGTATGAAGGTAAACATAGTTCAGCGTATCTAGTATTTAGTATTTTAAGAAATTATAAGTGGATAAGTGGGTGTATATCTTTCTTCAGAGCCTCCCAGGTACTTAATTAAATTCAAGCCTAAAACACATATACTTAAATACTCGTACATGGATAATGGCTTTTAAGAGATTTTCAAATTTCTTACATTTTAAGTAGTTACGGTTAAGCTTTTCAAGTGGTTGCAGTTGCTAATTTAAAAAATATAGGACCCACATTCAAAACATTGATTATTTGACGTTTTTGTGTTGATCAAAAAACGGAATCAAGTGTTGAAGGTCTTCAAACAAAAAATCATTGGCGTAAAATTTTAAACGATTTAGTAATGTTTTCGGAAGACAGAGATTTCTTAATATTTGAAGACTTTGTGCAGAAAAATGTTTTCTTTTTGAGAAATTTAACATACATCAGGATGACACGAGAATAAACCTGTGTTCATGATGTATATTACAACTAATCTAATTGGATTACATGGGATTGTCCAGTTTACAGTTGGGACATTTCCAACTAAAAGTTTCGTTTAAGTATGTTTGCTTTGTTTATTTTCATGAACTGTCACTATTTGGACATGTTCGGATGTCCATTTTTAAATAAAAGGGAGTTGGAAATTACTAATTAGCAAAACGAAAAAAAAAGTTTAAAATTATAAAGTCGGTAGTAAATTGCAAAATATTAAGCAAATTGCTAGTTAGTAAAATGTTAAGCTCTTAACAAAAGGTTGTTTTAAATTTTTCGCCAATTTCTTTTTTTATTTTAGAAATTTAAATTAACTAATTTTTTTTTCACTTTTATCAATTCTAAACCATTTTCAGACATTTGAGTGTACAAAACAATTTTTACCAATCTTAGAAGAATTTTGTGATGTTTTTGTTTAAATTGAATGTTCAAAAATGTCACCTTTCTAAGTTAAAACATATTTCGAATATTGTTTCTGTTTCAAAGATACACTGCCAATCACTAGGATGAGGCCACATATTTTATACCTGTTGGAATTTGTTTAACCCGGAAAATTTTACTACATGAGAGTAGGTACA
The DNA here is from genome assembly GCA_905146935.1 of Scaeva pyrastri. Lineage (NCBI taxonomy): Eukaryota > Metazoa > Arthropoda > Insecta > Diptera > Syrphidae > Scaeva > Scaeva pyrastri. The sequence continues at coordinate 73,067,134 of LR989927.1, forward strand.
TATTTTCTTAAAACAAAGTGATACAATTAAAGGGTTAATTAGAAAAGACCGTTGGAATTTCCCTACATTAATGAATGAGCTACCTAAAAAGGATATAAAAAAGTGCGTCACTAGGATGAGGCCATTGCGAATATTTCGTTGTAGAAGTTTTTAAGAACGTTTTACAAATAACTCTTTTTATTAAATTTCAATTACAAATGGGTTCCGGAAAGACGTTGACAGTGGCAGAAAGAGGACAAATCGATGCTTTCAAGGAAATGGGACTCTCAAGACTAGAATTAGCAAGGAAGCTGAACAGAAGTAAGACAGTTGTAAGCAACTATCTTGCTGATCCTCAAAACTATTTAAAAAACCAAAAAGGACGCACAGCCCAAGCAACAACATCCCGAGAAAAGCGGTTAATTTTACGTATTGCTTCAAATTCTACTCAATCAGCTACTAAAATAAGGTCCAAAAGCGGAGTATCAGCCAGTATTTCGACAGTCCGAAGGATAATAAGAAAAGATGGTACTATCCAGAGAAGAAAACTCAAAAAGAAACCTGTTCTAAAGCAAGTACACAAGGAGCAGCGAATGAACTTTGCAACACAACATGCCTCTTGGAGCAGTCAATGGAAACGCGTTGCCTTTCGGATGAAAAAAAGTTTAACCTTGACGGCCCCGATGGTTACAACTTTTATTTCCATGATTTAAGAAAAGAGGAACTAATTTTGGGAAGACATCACAGCCGTACATCAGGTGTTATGGTGTGGGGAGCTATCACCTAATATGGCAAAATCGAATTGGAGTTTCTTTCTACAACAATGAACGGAAACAGCTACAAATGCTTGTTGGAACGGTCATTTCCGAAGATGAAAAATATTTTTGGAGCTCTGCCTTGGATTTTCCAACAAGACAATGCCCCCATCCACACTTCCAGGGTTGTATAAGACATTTTACCAAATAATTCATGGTTGAAGTCTTATTTTTCTGAAAAAGAGTAAAACTTTTCAAAAGTGCCAGTTTTTATTCCGACTGTTTCATTTGTTCTGTTCTATCTGAGGTTCCCCAAGGAAACCAGTTAGGACCACTGCTATTTATTTATCAATGATATTCTAAATATTAAAAGCTTTCATTTTGACACCTCTTTTCAAATTCACTGTGACATTTTGTGGATTAAATCTTAATTAAATTTTTGTTTCGACCAATACATCATTTATACCTTAAATTTACAATAAATTATACAATAGTTTTACACATATTATATACTAGCGGCTTTGCGTTAGTAATTTTTAAGTTGTCAAAAGTCTGTTTATTTATAACATCTCTTTGCCAAATTTCATTGAAATCCGTTAAGTCATTCTTAGAGTGATTGTAGAAATTAAAAGAAATATATCCGGAAGTCCTATTCCAGACTATAATCTATATCTGTAACAAATTAAATCCGTTCAGCCGTTCTGGTGGCATTTAGCAACAAACCTTCATACATCCAAACTTTTACATTTAAAATTTTAGAAGGATATAAATAGTAAACTTCAAGGCGATACAATAATCTTCTCGCTAAAACTCCAGAACGGCTTGGCCGATTTGGCTGATTTTGGTTTTAAAATGTTTGTCGTAGTCTACGGAATGTTTAAAAAGTGAGGAAATATACAAAAATTGTGAAGAAGAAGTAAAAAAAAAAACAACTTCATCTTTTCTAGACAATTTGTTCTACCTGCAAACAAAAAAATTTGATTGTCAGTTGTTTGTCAAAAATGTTGCCTGTCATTCTATCACCATTATACAGTTATTAATATCTTTTGTCATCAGTTTGTCAGTGTCTGAGATTTACTTGTCTTAAAATTCTAAAAAAAAACACTGATAGAATAGAATTAAATTTTAAAGAGTGTAAGGATATTAATTTTATCACGTTTGATTTGGAGAACTCATTTCAATTCGACAATTAAGATATTTAAAATAACTTCCCATTCTAAATTAAAAATTTTTAAATCTTCAGCTGTTCGTTCATCTAAGGCTTCTACAGTTGGTTTCCAATGCCAAGGTTCTGGGACAAGTTTTATAAATAAAATTTCGTTATTACTTTTATTCCTTTCCAGTGAAGTGAGTAAAATTCTCAAAACTCTTTGAAAGGTCTTCGTTTTTGGATTACAAAAGTCTGTCTTTGTTCCACACAATAAGTGTTAAAAAATTAACACTTTCATCAGGTGACAAAAAAAAATTATAAATTTAATTGATTTAAAAAAAAGAACAAGAAAAATGGTTAAAAATAATAATATCGCATATTTGAATCATATCTTTATAATAAAATCAGTCTGGTTTAACAAATTGAAAATTTCTACGAATTTCGGCATTGTGCTTGTACAGGTACCTACATTATTTATACTTTCACAAATTTGTACTTTCATACGTTCGTTTATTGTGCAAAAAATTGCCTCAAACACGGAATATGATAATTTATTAGATAACATTTTGTCAACAGGTAATATTTCCTCAAAAAATTCAATTGATATACTTCAATGAATTAAGTTCGCAAAAAATACAAATGAAAAGTTATCAGTTGAAAAATACAAATTTTCAAAGGAAATTCCAATTTGTCCACAAAAAAAAGGCCTAAAAGTGTAAGTATGTACTTCATATTTCTGAGAACATGAATTCTAAATAAATAAATGTAACGTACATACATATACAAATAAAAAACATTCAGAATAAATTTAATTAAATTACTAGGTCAAAGAGCTTCAAGCAGACACTAATGTCATATATACAATATACACACGTATTATTTATGTATATGTATGTGTATAGTAAGTACTTCCATAATTTGAATTAGAAATTCAAAGTTATTTTCTCCTTGTCGAATGAACATTCCAGGAAATGTTAATGTCATAGTCATGAAAGATAAAAATATTTATATATATATGTATGTTTTATAGGAGTTCATTCAACAAGCGACTTATCAAAGTAGGGACAAAAACCAAATCACGATAAGCAGCTGTTCAAAAATGGAATACAAAACTTGAGCCTGTGTCTATAAGGGGATTGTAGCTTTAAATTTAAATTTATTTTTAATTTATGTATTGTATGCAATATTGCTTATGCTAAAGCTTAGAAGGAACTATTTTGTTGAGACTATTTGAATAAATTATTTCGAAGACACAGAAGAAAGGCTTAAGAAACTTATAAATACCTATCACGATAAAAAAAAAGAAAACCAAACTAAAGTTATGCGCGTTTTGAAAAATAAAAAATGTGTACGTACTCAACTAGAATATTAAATCGCTAGTTTGAAAGTACTTTACTGGAATCATTTAAAATTTTTAGTTTTTTTCTTGTTAAAACTATTTGTGTCAAAATTATAATTTTGTGTTAGTTAATTTCGACCGTCATTACTTAAGAACACATTAATTTTTCATTTTGTAGATAAGAAATTGGATTGTTTCAAAGTTGTTCTCAGATAATCATTTTTTCAGGAAGGCAGCATTTCCCTTCTGGTACCAGATAGAAAATATTTTAATGTTTATGTCCTCTTTTGTCAAAACATGAGCTGCAACTTCACACACGTTTTCAGGCTTAATTAATTTGTATACTTTACTTTAAATATTTAGAGAACTGTTTGAAACGGATTAACAAAACTCCGGGTCAAGTAAGGTTGTAGTGGCTGTCAGGAATAATAGAAGAAAAATTAAGACCAACTCTAGGCCATCTGTGAAACCACGTGAATTCAAAAACTTTCTTTAGAAATCTATCATATCCATTTGAGCTTTTTTGGAAAACATTGAAAATTATTAATATTTATATGTGCCTGTGATTAATTATTATTATTATTGATCATTGATCTAGAGCTGGGCAAGAACCGAATTATTTCTTTTATATCGTTTTAGAATAGGCCAAGTTTTAAGGGGAACTATCCGAATAGCCTGTTTTACGATCTAATGAAGATAAAAGTTTTTTGTAAAATTTAAATTTAAGGTTAAGGTGGCTGCTGATAAGAAGGCCTGCACACTTAGACCATCAATAGTCCTTTGTGATACCACGAAGATCATTAGATCCTCCTACTCGTTGAACCAGTTGAAGCTAACAATGAAGCATTTGAGACTGTGAATGTCTATGTTGTTTAGATCGCTGGGATCATAGTAGTAGAAGTCTTCAAGGTGTAGTCTACGTTTTTGTGAAAGTGCAGGACAAGTAGAGCAGAAAAGATGAGGAATTGACTCTTCCTCATCCATACAGCTTCTACAGAAATCATCTGCCGGAGCTCCAAGTCGTAAGGCATGTCACTACATAGTATAAAACAAAGTCACTTCCCGCTGTCTGGTCTGTTTTTATGCTTAGATCTTTAAAACTACGCAACGGATTTTGATACGTTTTTCTTTTTTAGATATAGAGTGTTTCAAGAGGAAGGTTTATATATATAAATAGGCTATATAACATCACGCTGCGACCGATAATAGAGAAGAACCAGTGGAAAATGGCGAAAATTATTCATCTTTGAGGGCTTCCGTTATTCGTTTCAAGGCGCTAATCTCAAAAACTACGTGATCGATTTGAAACATTCTTTTTGCATTAGATAGTTTATTTATAGAGGAAGACTTTAAGCTATACAAATTTACGCTACGACCAATAGGCGAAATATAGGTCACTGGTCATTATTGGTCTTTGGTCATAAATGGTCTTTGGTCATAAATGGTCATTGGTCATTATAGGTCATTGGTCATTATTGGTCTTTGGTCATAAATGGTCTTTGGTTAATATAGGTCACTGGTCAATATAGGTCATTGGTCATTGGTCATTGCACCTTTGACCTTTGACCTTTGACCTCTGACCTTTGACCTCTGACCTTTGACCTTTGACCTTTCACCAATAACCTGTACAGGCCAATGACCAATAATGACAATTCTCCTATAATGATTCATAGCCAATGACCAATGACCAAAGGAGTCTCTCATTTATACCGATCGTGACGAACGCCATTCCATCGCCATTCAGTTGCGCAAAGGATTCGGACGGTTTGGTCTGCGCCGCCGCCGCCGGCCGTCCCTCCAAGTAAGAATGGTCTGCCACGCTGTCCCTACCATAAAATGTACTACATAGAACTTTCCGAGGTGGTTCCACTGCTTTCATGCGAGCTAGGTGACCTGTCCGACGGAATCTACCGAGTTTAGTTTTTTTCACGACACATCTGAATTCGAGGTAGATTGCGGAATCCCTTCCTTACATACGCTGCCATCAATTCTCCTTGCGACTTGCTTTGCGCCTATTAGGTCAAAGTTTGCTACTATTGACATATGAACATATGTTTATCTATATCTATATCTATATCTATATCTATATCTATATCTATATCTATATCTATTTCTATATCTATATCTATATCTATATCTATATCTATATCTATATCTATATCTATATCTATATCTATATCTATATCTATATCTATATCTATATCTATATCTATATCTATATCTATATCTATATCTATATCTATATCTATATCTATATCTATATCTATATCTATATCTATATCTATATCTATATCTATATCTATATCTATATCTATATCTATATCTATATCTATATCTATATCTATATCTATATCTATATCTATATCTATATCTATATCTATATCTATATCTATATCTATATCTATATCTATATCTATATCTATATCTATATCTATATCTATATCTATATCTATATCTATATCTATATCTATATCTATATCTATATCTATATCTATATCTATATCTATATCTATATCTATATCTATATCTATATCTATATCTATATCTATATCTATATCTATATCTATATCTATATCTATATCTGTATCTATATCTATATCTATATCTATATCTATATCTATATCTATATCTATATCTATATCTATATCTATATCTATATCTATATCTATATCTATATCTATATCTATATCTATATCTATATCTATATCTATATCTATATCTATATCTATATCTATATCTATATCTATATCTATATCTATATCTATATCTATATCTATATCTATATCTATACTAATATATAAAGCTGAAGAGTTGTTTGAACGCGCTTATCTCAGGAACTCCTGGTTCGAATTTAAAAATTCTTTTTGTGTTGAATAGTCTATTTGTCGAGGAAGGCTATAGGCTATAATATAACATCACGCTGCTAAAAATATTAGCGAAGAATCAGTGGAAAATGTTGCAAAAGGAAAGAAAATTATTCATCTTAAAGGGCTTCCGTTCGATTGTCAAAATCGGGTTGCAGAGAAAATCCGTATGTTCTTCAGCCATAATAAAATAAAACCTAATTATCCTTTACGAAGTACTTTAAAATATAAATTTTTTAAAACTTAATCTTAATTGCTATAATAATAAATTGAGGCGGACGAAGTCCCGGGGAACAGCTAGTTCTATAATATATTTCAAAATTGTACCATTTGTTAACAATCGTATTTTGTAAAAAAAAAAATATTTTTGAAGTCAATATCATTTCTCATTGTCAAGATACTCCGGGGAAAAACAATTTTTGAGGACTTTTTAGTAGAAATGTTGGTGTAATTTTTAATACGAAAAAAAAACTATCAATTCAATTTTTCAAAAATTTGAAGGGTTGTGCAAAACGTTAGATACTTTACGCAGTTAAAAATTATGTTGAAATTGTTTTAGGTTCCTGGAATATATAGACTTCTCAAATATTTTAATTTGACAAATTGGACCGATATCAACAACTTTCACTCTTGTAACATGAGCTACCGTTAACTCATGTTACAACAACAGAGTCATGCAAATTATTAAAATATTACTTTGTTCTTACATATTTAGAATCTAAAATGTAGTAGAAAAATAAAAGTTAACAAATTTAGATTAACGATAACTGAAATAATGTAAAAAGAATGAATAATTGTAACTCAAGTTACCAGCAAAAGATTAAAAACTAATTTAGCATAATAATATATAAATTTTGTATTTGAAAAGTATTTTTTTTTTTTTTGAATTTATAGTTTGGTGATATATTACCCCAGAATTAGAATTAAGTCTTACTTACCGGCTAACACAACAAAAATACTTTAAATAATTAATTTTTGGTATTATATCTTACGCCTATTATTGAACACTGGAACTACTTACATACATAATTTGAAATTATTTTATTTTGTGATATTCAAAAACAATATTGATGATTTAGTTTTAAAAAGAAATAGAAAATGTTAATTTTTGTTTTCATGTTTCGTGACCTCTCTGCATGCCGTGAAATTACCCAAATAAGATTTCGTCTTAAAATATAAATATAATAAGTTTTATTCTTTAACAAATCTATTTATTTTATATATTATTATTTTCTGATTCCAAACCCTATTCCAATAAAAGTTGACTCAAAAATTAATTCTTTTTAATCTTTTGTCATTTTGAGGTAAGCTTATTTAATCAACTTTAAACACAAATATAATATTTAAGAAGGTAAAAATAGGTTAACCTTACAAATGCCATGTATCCACACAAACAATGTTATTCGGCTTTTGTTACTATATCCTGGTAATTTCTTAAATTAAATCCCATACACGACATCAACCTTTCAAATCATCATCCTTTCAATGTGTTCATTTTTCTAGAACATTGTTATTAAATTTTTACAAATTCTTTTTTTTTTATACAAATATTATATTATTCTATGATTCCTCTTTCCATCAGAATTAACCAGAATTTAATTGAAAAAATCTACTTACAAAAATTAATAGGCTATTTTCTGTAAATAACCATCAGGGACAATTTGATCGTAAGTAATTTTGTATGTTTTAATGAAAATTACTATTATGGCTAAACGAAGCACCCACTCGGAAAATATTACATCAATAAGCTTCAATTTTAATTTGTACCTACTATACGTTTACTTTGTGTTGCGGCGTAAAGTATAGATACCTATTTAGTATGTATGTATGTAGCAGCTTTAGTTGTGGTATGCGTGTCTTCCATTTTTCATGTCTAATGTTTTAACAAAACGCGCTAAGACAAAAAAAATGAAAAATTAATTGAAAACAAGATCCTTTGAAAAGAAAAAAGAAAAAATCTAAAAAAAAACAAAACAAGCTTTTATGATTGAGGATGTGAAATTATTTATTTATAGGGGAAATTGCCGGAAGTCCTGGTAGAGAGGACACTTTCTCGTTATTAAAAAAAAAAAATTAACTCCCAGTCCCTTCTGCTTCTGTTTCAACAAAATATTAAGAGAAAAGTCATAAAATTCATCTTAAAAGCAAAATCAAAAAAAAAAAAAAAACAGCAACAGAAGACATTTTGGAAATTATCCCCCTTGGACAAAAAAAAACTTTTCCTTGAGTCCTTGTAATGATGTGTCGATAATGATGCGTTATATTTTATACGCATTATGTGCCTTAAACTTAATTTCAAGAGTTTCTAAACGTACTTAATGTCTCATCTCGTCTCGTCTCGCCGCACCAAAACCGGAACTCAGAATCCTTACTAAAGTGTATAGGAAGATATGAATGTATGTTTGTATGTATGTATGTATTACCGGTGTGGTGTATGAACTTGGATAACTTTGGAAATATGTACGTGATAAATTCTCAATGAGCCTAAAGCGAGATTTAAACGATAATCAAATAAAAATGTGAAATAAATTGGGACAAAGGTAAAGGACAAATCAAATCGATATCAATATGGAAAAAAGTAGGACAGGAGTGAAAATGACAATAATCGTGGGAATTGGAAAACTTGAACATTTTGACATATTTTCAAGATTAACTTCTTCTGAATGAATTCGATATAGTCAATGACAATGACTGATATAATTTTCCCTTTTGGTCAATGGTGTGATAAGCCATAATTGGATGCAGTCTTCTGAAGATGTCGATGTCGTCTGTGTATCTTTAAGCCAGTATTTGGTTGGACCTGGTGACGATGGTCCCTGTTATTGGATCCCGGGCGTTCCAAAGTTACGGATTGTAGATTAGAGGTGCGAATCATATATACGCGGTACTCAACAACGTGGTACCTCCCCGTTCAAGCTGACTTACAGTACAGCCTTTCCGACCCCATCATTGTTTGATGGCAGTAGTATAGGGGAATCTTTTTGAAGAAATGGAGCCTCCACTTCGTCGGTTAACTGAACGTTTAGAAAATCATTAAAGTAGGTACATTTCTCACCGCTCCAGTATGTTTAGGAGATCGGTAATCAGATTTCCCGTGTGTAGTACATCATATAATTAGTTATTTTATAAATTTTTAATTGAATTTTTAAAAGAGTACTTAATTAAATAAAGTACTTAATTTGGTTATAATAAAAAAAATAATTGGTTCAAAAAGTATGAATCATTATGTGTGCTTATACTTCGGGATACCATTTTTCGTCTACCGTATCTCAAGAACGAGACGATATGTATATCGACTGCAATTAAATTTTGTTCGACAGGCTATAATTTCAAAAGATGTAGAAAGGACTTTTATAAAAATTTAGAGAACGGTTTTTTAGCTATCGCAGTTTAAAAAAAAGTCAACATTTTGGTTGGTCAAAAATATCGCAGAAACAAATAATGCTATTGACTTCAAATAAATTTTACTGTGCACAATCTACTGGGATACAGATCAGATATGAATTTGGACGAATTTCAATTTACCGTTATTTTGTTAATTTAAAAAAAATATTTGGCGAAAATTTTGGAAAAAAATCAATTTACAGTAAACATTTTTTGATTCGAAAGGTGGAAACGGTATTAATTTCAAGAGTATTTCATTTTCGAAATAATACAACTATTAACATATGCACCAATTTTGACAAATATCAAATTGACAGTTTTTTTTACGAAAATTTATAAAAATTTACCAAAATAAATAGCAAAAGTTTGTTTCCTGACTTTAATAAGTCGAGAGTGGTCAAAATTTTTAACTTTGAATTTATTTTATTTTTAACGTGACGCATCTGTTAATATATTATGGTACATTTTCTTGAATATATATGGAACTGACAGTTCTTTTTTTATAAAAACGAAATCTAAAATTTACCAACAAGTGCAAAACTTGTTTTTCGACTCAAATATCTTCAAAAAAAAAAAAGTAAACAAACTAGCGGGCCCGGTGAACTTCGTCTCGCCCCGATTTATGGCACGAAAAAAATTGAGTGCAATACTTTTGGTGTATCCAACACGCTCGTTATTACCGATTCATCCAGGTTATAGACATCTTTTGGAAGAAAACTGTATTTCTCGTAAAGATTCCGAAAATTGGTGTAGTAAATCTCGACTGCTACTTTATTGAACGCCTTAGCGCGAGTCACACGGATATTTTATGGTTTTCTTAAGGCAAGACTTGGATTCCGTTTTAAAAATCTAAAAAGTCAATCTTCGGAAGCTTCTTTGAGTGAATTCCAATTGCTTGGATGTGGCAAGATATTTCTTAATGCAAATTTATATGCAAGTTTTTGAAATGAAGAATTTTCTTGAGCCTTTATGAAAATTTGTTTAGAGTTGTATACTTAGATTGAAACTCCATTTCATTTTCGCTCTCGAACTCCGATGATCCCTATAAAGTATCTCGTTTCTTAAGCCTTGATTGTATGGTCTGCCGTTTTATTTCGTATTTTTTTGCGGCAGACGAAATTGATTCCCTTTTTGCCTTTCTCATTGAATCTTCGTTTATATGTCAATCCTGTTTGTTTTCCTCTTAAAACTTCGAACCATATCTGAAGAATTAAAAATAAGACATTTTTGAAAATTCGGGGTACATTCGTGATCTGCTGAAGGTTCCCCAGAGAAAATAATGAATCTACCCCAATTTCTGAACAACAAAAATTATGCATACAATTTGATCACAACTACTTAAAATACAAAATGAGTGAAACATGGATTGTCTACAATAAATATTTCAATATAAAATTCACTTACTTATCTAGTATCTGGAATTACAACGGAGATCGTAAAAACACAAAAATCCACTGTCAAAATAAGAGCGTGTTCATGACTTCAAAAATTTGTAAATATTGTTTTTCCACTACAATATCTCGAAAATTTTTTTAAGTCTGATCATTTTTTTTTTGTTAATAAAATTGTTATTAATCAAAATCAAAAATATATCAGGAATAACAAGTTTGCAAAGTACAATGGGAAGTTATCAGTGTTGGTCGCATCCAGCCTCTTTTTGGAAGAAGCTTTAATTTATTAAATAATTATTTAAGTCAGCTTAAAAACGTTTAAGGAATGTTTTTTTGAACTTCTACTCAAAATACCTTGAAAATTAAAAAAAAATTGTTTTTTTACCAAATTTATTTATTTATTATGAAAATCGTTAAATACTAACTTTACAAAAGGAAACACTTAAATCCAATCATAAAAATACGTATTACCAGAATTTTGAAAGGCAGAATTCTAAAAATCGAAGTCTTGTGAAACACAACTGCAAGAATGGTTGAATTTTTATCTCGATAGTTACTTTAACAAAAAAAAAACCAAAATTACGACCCATTCCCTAAAAAAATATCAATTTTTTTAAATCAGATGAAATAATTACTCTAAGTGAATGTTTTGAAACTGATTTGTTGTCAAAAAAAAAACACTGTAATCAGGGGTTTATTACGTTGTCTCTGCCAAAAAAAAACCGCTTCCCTTTTAATTAAATAAAACAGCAATTCAGTCATCGTGGAGACTGATTTATTATTTCTACACTTGACGCAGAATAACACATTTAATTTTTTTTGAATTTATTTTTTCATTATACACAACACACCTTCACACACAAAAATACAAATATAATTTCGGTTTAAATCTCAAGGCTCATTCTGCCGGATATAAGGGTCAGTAGCTTTATTTTTATATATTTTTTGATCAAAGAAAAACAACGCTTTCATGGTTAACCCTAATCAATGTCACACTCGCTTCAGTTTACAGTATTCTAGACCAGAATGAAATCCTAAAAGTGAAACCAAACCAAACAAGCATTATATTAACTTAAATACTTTTCCCTTTTTGACTTAACCAAAAAAAAAAACTTGTTCTTGGTAGTGTGTGTGTATGTTTCAATTTATATTCCCATTTTGTTGTGTCCCAGTTGGAGTACAGAACTTGTAGAATATGTATCTTCCTGGGAGTATCTGAATGGATTAAGTTTTGGGCAATGGTTTTAAATTTCTCAGATGCACAACATAAAATTTCTTCCAGCAATTGAAAGGTTGACAAGGGTATTTTGAAAATTGTATACCTACCCCTACATACGAGTACCTAAGTATATGTAGTAGCCTAGTGACTATATAATAGTGACGAGATGAAAAAGTTGAGTGTTTCGTCAGTTTGTAGGGGATTGCTATATTGATGACATGGTTGGATTTTTATGTTTTTACTTTTCGTTATTCGTCCTGAGGCCTTGGGTTTTTGCAGAGTTAAATTGATAAGCCAAGTGAGCCAAAATTGAAATGAAGATTTCCTATCCCGGAAATTGAATGATTTCGAAAATGTTATTTTCGTAGCAGGAGGACATTCAGATTGAAGTGTTGGGGTTTGGGGTTTGGACATCAAATTGATTTAAAATTGTTTTTCTTCTAAATTGAATGTGGAAGACATGCAATTTATCATGCATATAAATTGTTCGAAAGGATAATATTCATTTAGTTATTATTGATTTGAACCACTCTATCTAACAACACACATACATACATGCATAAAAACATGACTTTAAGGCCTGTTTGTCATCAACATGACCATTAAGGAAAATGATAAATTATTTAATTTGTTAAATGTAAAATGTTAAACATCTTTTTAGTAGGTTTTTGTTGCTATGAAAATTGATCTACTTCAAATTGAAAAGATTATAAGTTGATGGAGAAATCGGTGCCTTAGACTTTTGGAATTACACAGCATTCCAGAGTCCGAAAGTAAATATTAACCCTTTAACCAGTTACTATGACATTTTACGAATACATTTTGGACAGAACAGAAGAACTGATTTGGACTTCTAAGGTAAATGACTATCAAAAACTTGATTCCTGGGGCTTATTTCTGCCAAAATAAGCTGTTTCATTTCAAATACGTTTTTCTATTTAGAAGACCGGGAATACTGACAAGTTCCTGAGCGATAGCATTGTGTCTAAACTTTTGTTCTTCACCATTTAATGGGCCTAAGTTGACTGGGTGACAGGATTCCGATTTTATTGCTCTTCACCAATAAAAAGTAACAGGATCTAGGCCTTTTTCTACACGGCATTCAGAGTCAATTCGTCATAGTCAAGATGTCAAAAACATTTTCAGTTTTGATAATCACATTGCTTATGGAAGAAGAGATCTTTTATACTAATAATGGTAAACTCATATTATAATTTTCTTGCTTGCAAACCACTATGAATTGTTGCTGATGATATAGGTTTTTAGAAGACTACTTCTTCCTTATGGAATTCGGAGACAGGAACATCTAATCCGATGCTGATTTTGATAGTATTTGCCATTGGTTTTCGATGTTTGGTCACACCAACCCCATGAATGACAAAACTTAGGTATTCGAAATACTTAGATATAACCTAAACACCTAATTTTATCTTTTTCCCTGTCCAATTTGAACAGAAAGTTGTTGATCTCTTCTTCTTGAATGACCTTATAACAAACTTTTAAGTCTAGCGTAGCTAGCAATATTTCGGTATTCCTGAAGCCCTTGCATTTGTAGTGGTTCCTTGACATTAGATTGCCATGAGATGACGATAGTCCAAAGTTTAAGGTTCAATGGTTTAATATTGACTTGATTGGCATTTTGACATTCCCTTAACATATTCGAGGTTCTGGTAAAAAAAAAGATTTGCTTTTTTCTATGTTGGAAAAACTTGTCGTGAATATTTCAGCATAAGTATTGGCAATTCTCTACTCTCGAAAAAAAGGGATACAAAAATATGAATCCAATTTAAGCTTGACAGGTCCATTAAACAACGGTGGCGGTCGGTGTTTTGCAACTATATTGAGGAAAGTAAAGTCGAATTTCTGAAAGGCCTGAAGGACATTCCAATAAGTGTATATCAGAATTCCTTTTGAGGATTGGAAAAAATTGTGGCAGAAATGTATTGTAACATTCCTTATTTGATTTTAAAAGCAGAATGTGTGGATGGAATTCCAACAAAACAAAAAATTGAGTTTCTTAAAACTCTTTCAAATTCCAACACATGGCAGTTATAGAAACTTTAAGTTTTTTAATTAATATTTCCAGTTCAAAAACTCAGGACGAAATATTCCTAAATTCACAATAGACAATCATATCTATTTCATTTTCGACAAATCCTTAATTGAAAACATACACACATACAAACAAACAAATATAACTCACACTACTTGTATCACTTGTTTTATGTGTTGACCAAAATGTCGCAGGATCAAAGGACATATAATGTCATCTCATGTGCATTGGTCATGGTCATCTCTCACTCTCATCAATTACAATCAAAATTGTATTCCTTTGGATTCGTTTACACGCCTTTGTTTCCCGTTCTCATGCCAATCCATTTGTCATCGCGTGTTCAATTTCAGGACAAAAATGATATGCCCTACGTCATCATATTCTATGAACAAGATAGTGTTGGACTGTTGAAATTTGAAATGTACATAGGAAGTTAGATGGTGAATGGTGATGCTCCGGATGCCTTATCTAAAATAGATGTCGCTTGTTCCTCTTATTTGTCGACTTGTTCACAAGTAATTTCAATACCATATATCCTATCCAGTGAGCAAGCGTATATATCCATGTCCAGGCCAGGCATCAGAGACGACCGACGAACGGTTGCGTTGATAACGATGACGATGACGCTGAAAACGACTATGAAGGACGACGACGACGACACGGAGGATCAGGATGAGGTTGAGGATGAGGATGAGGATGAGAATGACGACATGGTGTACAAATCATCAGTACTTGTCTTTTCGTCTCACTTTACTCCTTGTTCAGCAATAACATCTTTGCACTGCCAGAGTGAATTGTTGTGTTGTATGCTTTTGATGACATTTGGCATTGGTCCACAAAATCTCATTAAAGTTTAAATTTATGATTTGACGCCAGGCGCTATTTGTTGTGCTTTGCTTCGAAGAATGCAATACTCAATAGACGGACGATAGACGTAGTTGACACAGCTTGACGTACATACGTTACCGACAGAGATGTACCATAAATATACTTCAATGGAAGGGAATACGCTCGGCTCTTATTCGACAGGACCCCTGGTTGAAGGTGGTACACCATCATGAGGAAGAAAATCATAAGAATGAAAATCCATTGGTTTCTGGTCTTCAGGGAATACGGAGCGCACGCGGGCTCTTTGGAAACATCGACACGGGACAAATAATTCTTAGAGTGTCAGGAAGTGTAAAGGCAATGTGTCTAATTTCAATCAAGACAATTATAAAGCCCTGGCTTGATGCTGAACAAACAACAATCCGTCAGCCATCCAGCTTGGAGGAGTTCTTTTTCATTCTTCCTTTTCTTTTGTGCGTCATCTGAACCGCAGTCTTTTTTTCTTACTGCATTCTCTTCTAACAGTATATTGGTTTGGATCTTTGAAGAACTGCACTTCTTTGAATTTTGCAAATTTCATTATACACTGAACCAAATACTTACGTAAATACAACGAAAAAACTCGTTGATCTACTTGAAATTTCGTTAGTTTTTCAGTCGGTGAAAAATTTAATTGACTCAACAAAATGACGTACATGAGTTTTTTGACACGCTTCATCAAATAACGAAAACTTTTATAATATTAAGAAAATCTTTTATTAATACAATTTCCAATACTTTTTTCTTCATCAGTTAACGAAATTTTTGATTAATTAACGTGAAGTTTTAATTAAACAACGATTTTTACGTTAATCCAATAAATTCTCCTCATTGATCAATGCAACATTTTTCGTAAGCTTATGAGTTTTTTTTTTATTTATTTAATTAAGATTTACATTGCTTAACGCAGTAAATTCATTGACTTATGAAATAGTTGTTAAAAATCAATCTGAGACACATACCTTACGATTGTTCGGTCTATTCATGAATATTTTATTAAATTTACGAAAAATTGAATTTGTAAGCTAACAAAATTTTTCTTGACTTGAAATGTCAACTTTCATTAGGAATTTTTTTTTTTAACATTTTATGTTGTAAATGTGTTTGTGTGACAGAATGACAAGCAGATTTATAACTTTTTCTTAACTTTGGACAGATGACTGAAATATAAAAATTTGTTAACCAACTAACAATCAAAAATATTTTTTTGCAGGTAGAACAAATTATAGTTTTTGTTTACTGTCTCCGTTCAAATTTTTCCATATTTTCGCATTTTTTAAACCTTCCCTGGACTACGACAATCATTTCAGAACCAAATTCAGCCAAATCGGCCAAGTCGTTCTCGAGTTTTAGCGAGACAAACAAAAATTGTTTTTTATATTTGTATGCAGAAGTATTGGCAGTATCGTTCAATGCATTGCAGCTTTTAGGAGTTAATGAAGTTCTATACTTTTTAGAAATTTAAAAAAAAAACCGCATCAAAATCCATTACGTAGTTTTTAAGATTTAAAGACCGAGAGCTGGAAGTCTCTTTGTTTTATACTTCGGCGATTGAAAAGACATTTTTGACGAAAATATTCTTCGGACTTTTTAAGCATTAAAAACCATTTTTACTCAAATTATATCCAAAGACAATTTACAAAAATATTCCAAACCTTATTATAGCCACCGTTGCGTACCTAAAAGATGTATGGTAAAATTGTAACTTATAAGATTTAAATAATAAATAATGGTTTCATATTATTTATTCTTCTAATTTATGTCCTAAAATAAAACAAAATGTCAAAACAACATGGTAATAATATTTGAAATTGCATAAAATATAACAACCTCAATAAATATCTGTCCTCTTTTTATGTAAATCGAACTTATTCCACGTAATTACCTCTTTTTTTGTGACCATTATCACACTTCAGTGAAAGTTAACTCTAATTTTAAAAACAAAAGGAATTATTGTTACATTAATGTATTCAAAAATAAATAAAAACTAAAACTTCATTCATCATTTTCAATTACCAAACTTTTCAAAAACAACAATAAAACCATTTTCAACTTCTGTCAGAAGAATATGCGACAAAAGTGAACGTTAATCTCGATTTTCCATATTCGTGTATAACATTATGTAGAATTGTAGATGTATTATTATTTCTCACACAAGAATTTACCAACATCTTATAGAACATAAAAGTAGCCAATGCCATTTAAGTATGTATGTATGTATGTATGTACGTAAACCAAAGTAATTTAAAGTCATAAATAGTTTTTCTTTCGACCTACCTACGAAATAAAAAACCAATAAATCCACACCAAGAACAACAAAAATATGCAATAAATTATTAAAAGCATAACAAAAACCAAAAAAAAACAATAACTTACTATTCGCACAAAAGACAATTTAATATAAAAGCCCATATAATATCCACACCACAATACACACACATAAAGTAAATTGCTTGGATTTTATTGTTGAAACATTGGGAATTATTGGCGTAAAATAGAAATCTTCAATTTGTCCCACGCAAGGACACAAATATTTTGTTGTTCATAAATAAATTTATATTTGCGTTGAATTGCCAAATAGATAAACCTGGGCCTGGACAAAGGACGTGTTTGTGTTTGTGTTGAAACTTCAAACAGAAATAGAAGGATGATACCTAATATGTATTTAATTATATTATATTGATCCCTTTGGAAATAGTATTTTTTTTTCGGATGCGGATGCTTTGGGCAGATCTATTTTTATACACTGCTTTCTATATTTGTATCCTTTTGTTGAATACGAATTCATTTCTTTTTTGACACTAATTTTCGATAAATACAAACAAAAAATTGAGTAGTTAATCAACAAAAAATGTGAGTTGGTTTATTATTGACTAGCTGACCCAACAGTCTTTACTTTACGTGTTCTGTCTCATTGAGGATGGTTTTGATTTAGTTATTGTCATATTTTATTACGTCCTCCGTTTTTTGATATAATTTACAATAATAGAGGACCCGGCGAACTTTCCCCTTCCCCAATTTTTTCACTTTTTAAATCTTCATTGGACTACAAACAGCCAAATCGGCCAAGCCGTTCTCGAGTTTTAGCGAGACAAACAAACAGAAATTGATTTTTATAAATCTCAACTATCGGGTTTTTCAACAGAGACGCTACAAAAGTAGAGCGACAGGGACAGCAAACGACGCCATATTTCTTGCCGCTCTTTTGACATTTCTCTTCAGTAAAGTTTGCCATTTCATGGTGGAAAGATATATGAGCCAACAATGAGTCGAAATTATTAAAGCGACGATGATGAATCGTCTAAAATTGGGTTCAGCGTCTGGACTTCTGTAAGCGTACCCGTGGTGGTTATGCAAAAGAAATCGCGTTCCATACATAATGGCATCGAACGTACTTTCAGATTAATAAAGAATTTCAACTTTTGTAGCACTCTTATTGAAAAACTCTTTACAATCTTTTGTTGAGTTTTTAGAAAAACACTTGAATAAACTCAAGCAATTTTTGTAAACCCTCAAATTTCAGATTCCATTCAATTTAGAAACAGTAACCCATATCTATTTCCTTTGCTTATTAAGAACAAAAATTTTACTAAATTTCAATTTTAAATCACAAGTTGTTCCTGAGATCCAGGACTTCAAAAAGTGACAAAATGGTAACTTCTCGATATCGCTTGGCCTTAAATTTTTAAAGAATTTCTGATGGGACAATGAGAGAAATATTTGGTTCTGTCACAAACCCTGTTTTTATTGGTGATACTGATAACGATAAGTAATGTACTGCAGATAGGTCTGACAGAAATCGTAAGAATTAGATGGACTCTGACAACTCACCTCTAACATATTGACTACGCAGATGTATGCTTGCTTTTCCATAGGATCATTGATCTCCATCAAATGGCAACAAGGGTGAAGAAAGAAGCAGCAATCGTGGAACTGAAAATTAATAACGGTAAAAACAAAGATACTCAGCCTCCGCTCCTACGAACATTGCTCAACAAGCACTAGAGAAAGTAGAGAGCTTCCAAAACCTAATGGAAGTATCGTCTCTACTTAAGGAGGAACCATAAACTAGACATCGGCAGGCGTATCGGAAAAACAAAGGCTGCGTTCGGGATGTTGTCCAATGTTTGGAGGAACAAATTTCTCAGCTTGAACACGAAGCTACGACTGTTAAACTCTAACGTGGAATCAGTTCTGTGATATGGATGCAGCATCTGGAAAATAATCAGGAAACCTTTCTTAATAAGAGTGTCTTTGAAATATCTTACGGGCTTTCTGGCTTAATCGTATTTTAAAGAGCAGTTATATTGGTGAATAGGTCGCGAACCCAACGATACCATTGTACGAAGGCGTAAGTGGCAGTGGATTGGACACAAGCTTCGAACTTAAAAGGTAATGACTGCATTGCGGGTCAGGCAAGAACCCGACCGACAAAGACCTAGTGATTTATAATTCTTGACCATTCCAGTGTGAGAATACTGTCGTAGATGGAGGGACCTAAGGATTTGTCAATTTCATACAAGAGGCAGTAGCCGTGAAAAACACATTCAGTTTGGACAGGCAGGGGGACAGACCTCTAGCATGACAGTCTAACGCACCAACAATGACGATGTAGCTACTTCAACGTAAACTTTACATTCTAAAAATATTAAATAATAATTATTACAGTAACTACATAAGTAATGTCATAAAAATTACTCTAGTTTTGACACCTCTCTACTCCATTTAGTTCTCTCTTGTTCCATTAAAAACTGCATATGCAGTACAGTAAGTATATAAGTGTCATACGTAAAGAAATGTAATGAATTTAAAAATCAAACAATTCAACTTAAAAGTTAAAAGTTTTTTTCCAATTTTTTTATTAAGTTTGTCTTTGCAATTTTTGTTGGCTAAATCACGTCTACCGGAAATCATCACTTTTCTCTTTCAATCAAAACTTCAACCATAATCGAATTCGAACTTTCAATATAATTTGGGTATTTTTCAACGAAATTCAATTAAAATTCTTTTTGCGGCTGGTCACAAAAATCCAATTGGTATTATAAATATGTCCGAGGTTGAAATTAATTCAAATGAATGACATAGGAATACAAATTAATAGGGGGAAGAATAGCGAGCTTTAAAGAGTTATATTAAGTAGAAAGGCTTCCTCGTATTTGACAAAAAGTTTCTTTTCTCCTATAATAGACGAAGTATAAAAAGGAAGACAAAATAATGATGTACTTATTTATTTTACCGCTCTTCATAAAAAAGTTTCCAAAACGACTAAATACAAATACAAACTTTTTAATCCAAACCATCAGCTGTTGGAACAAGATAACTTTGCAAACAGTCGCTATTTTTTTTTTTTAAAGCTTTCTGAAGGCATTTGTTTGGTAAAATAAGCCAAGGAACACACATTATGTAAATATAAAAATAAATTTAACAAAAATTAGGTGTCAGTTTAAAATTGCAAATCTAGTTAAATCTAAGTAATCAAGAATCAAAGATAATGACATTTTTTACAATCTATATTAGGTATCTACTAAATTAGGACTAAATAGTCAAACTTAGAAAATAAATTATTTCCAAAAAAAAGGATACATATATTTTACTAGCTGCCCCACACGACGTTGTTTCACTCTTATAGATGTCGAAATTCAATTATTTTATTAAATATTTATGAAATAATAAAATCACGTATACGCCAAGTGTACCACTCCGTTGTACTCACGTTTCGAAAACAAAATCAAATTATAATTTGCTAGCAATCATTTTATGTTAACCTTTGATTACATGCTTTTGTCAAAATAAACCAAAAAGCACATGCGACACAAGAAAAACTGTGACCAATCAATTTGACAGTTAGTGTCATTTGTTCTCTACAATTTCTATTCAAGTAAGCATTACCTGTATTCTTATTTCAATCTATTTCAAGTTATAAATATTTTATGTCGAAACTACATACCTACATACTTATAATTTTTCTTCTGTATTGGACATGGACATGTGACTTTCTTTGAATATCAATTATTGTAATTGACTCATAAGCGTGTGTGACATGTCAGAATTTCTTTAGCAAATTTGATTATTTGAGTTTTTCAATTAAATTCTAAAATTTGACTGAAAAAAAAGTCTTTTTTTTTTAAATTTAAATTAGTGAACAAAAAAGTATTTTACATGAAAAGGTCTTGTCTCAAGCAGGGCATCCTGCAATTTTTTGTCTATAAACTTAAAGAATTTATTAAAAACTAGAGGCCCCGGCGAACATTGTCCCGCCTGAATTGAGTTCTTACAGTACGCTTGGCTATTAGATTGGTCGATATGTCACTAACCGGTCAAAATTTTCATTGCTTTAGGAATTGACAAAAAAAAAATTATTTGAATTGTATTAAGTAAATTTCAGGCACTGAAAAACTGATGATGATAAAAGATTTTAATTATTGTATAATGGTGACAGAATGACAGGCAACTTCGTTAACGTTTTAGAGATATAAATTTGACAAAAATAGTTTTGTTTTTGCATGTAGAAATGTATGGGAAAATGAAGTTATTTTTTTTACTATCCTTCTTGCAATTTTTTCATATTTTTTTCACTTTTTAAACCTTCCTTGACTACGAAAAACATTTCAAAACCAAAATAAGCCAAATCGGCCAAGCCACTGTTCTCGAGTTTTAGCGAGATAAATAATAATTGATTTTTATATATAGAAAGATTTATTGTACCGCCTTGAATTACACAATATAGATATGTATTGCAAATCCTAACCTTAAGTATTTGTTAAAATTGTAAAATAACGAAACGACAGCAAATGACATTTTTTTTTTTTCATTATTTTCTGTAGATCTTTTGCGAGTACAAAGTTAGCAGGTTTACTTTTAAAATTTCATGTTAAAACACAGACCAAATTTGATTACCTACTAATTGATGGATAATTAGCCACACCAACAAAAATTAATTGCTCTTCTCTTTTTAAAAGATATACAGGGTGTTCTCCTAACTTGACGTGCGTCAGAAGGTCAGAGTTTTCCCTAAATGGATGTAAAAACAAAAATTTAACCCCTGAGAAATATTGAGTTGTAAATAGTTAGAAGTTTTGAACAGCTTTATCTTATGATGATTTTTTTGAACCTGACACCTTTGCGATATTTGTCAGATACCTATTTTTGTGACTTCTAGAACAAAAAAAAAAGTTACAAATACCAACGAACTTACATATACTAAAAATGAACCCATTTACATTTTTTAAATGTTTTCTAATTTTAATTTTTTGTCTTTTTTTAAGGAAATGTTCTCGTATTTACATGTTTGATGTTTAATCCCAATTGTGATTTTTTCGAGCGCCCAAATGACCCTGGGAAAATTACTGAAACTTTTTGACCTTTATATCAATATCAATATCAATTTTTTACTTATGTCACACATTGTTAAGATCCCGAAGTCCCACCAAGAATTCCAAATGATTTTTAAATTCCTATAGGGAGTTACTGTAATCGTTCTGATTTGTCAAATTGAAATTTTTGACAGATCTGAACTTTTTAAGGTTCCTAGAATCTTAATCTGTTATTTCTAGAGAGATACACTTTTTCGTCCACGGTATCTCAAGAACGGGTTAAGATTAAATTTTATTCGACAGGTTATAACTTCGAAAAATGAAGAAAGGCCTTTCATAAAAAATTGTCAAGCTGCATATTTCTCAGGAATGGAAAAAATTTGATCATACCGTTATTTTTTTTATTGAAAATTGAAAAACTGAAAAAAATGTTAGCGCTGGTATATATATTTAAGGAAAAATGATATTATGTTTAAAACGATTTTCTTCAATGTGAAATGATGTGTTTCACACCTTGTCATTTTTTCGAAAAAAATCAATTGACAGTTTTTTTTACAAACAAATATGAAAATTAACCAAAAAATGTCAAACGTAGTTTGTTAACTTGAATATGTCGAGATTGTTCAATCATTATATTTTCGAATTTATTTTTTCACATACTATGTACAATTGTTAACATAATATGGTTCATTTTTGAAAAATATCGAAAAGTGTAAAAAATTGTTTTTCGGCTCAAATATCTTCCCAACAAACAGTGATATTGACTTCAAATGTTTTTTCTTCAACACCATGAATTTGTCAATAGCTAAATGATGAAATTTTGACGAATATAAAATCGACATTTTCTTACAATAAATAAAAAAACTATAAACCCTAATTCTCCATTCTATAACCTGTCACCTAATCTATGCCTTAATATTGACCATTTTATAATTTAATATTTGCTTTCCTTTTCCATTGTAATCCCAATATACCAACCAGGATTTACCAGGAAAATATCTAATCGTTCGGTTACACTAATTGCATAATTAAAATACTTAGAATTGAAATGAAAGAAAACACCTACTTACCGATGCCATTAAATACTATCAAACTCCTATCGTTACTACTTAAGGCTTTGATCATTTTTCAAAAAGAAAAAAAAAAAAAAAAATTAATTTAAAGAATCTGTTTCCTTCGCAAATGATGAACATCAACTTATATTACACACATACAAATCTCTTAAGGAAGTAAAATTTTCAATCCAAATCCATGAGCATCTCATTTTATATCTCACTGCCAGAGGCTTCATTTGGATATACAATACATATGTATTTATTTATGTAGGTATGTATATCTTATATACTCTCAAGATTGTGTTAGGTAATAAAATATACATTAAAACCGAAACTCTAGCTGATGATGGACAAAATGATTGGAATTCAAGTTATTTTTCTACATATCTAAATACTGTCAAAACACAAACACACAAACTTATTGCCATAGTATTATAGTAGTCGTATAGCTATCCCTTACATAAAAAGAGACAACTTTCATTGAAACGTCATTTTATATATATAAGTACTAGAACATAGTAGCAATTAAGAAAATACTCGAAGAAAATCCTTCCAATTTTCTAAATCTTCAAAAGAACTTTGGCACTTTCTTTCTTTTTTCATTTTTTTTTTCTCATTTATATTATACTCAGTGATTATCATTTGCATTTCTAATTTCACCAGGCTTAAGTAGAAAAGTTTAAAATAATGAAGTCGCAACCAGGATGTTGTTATTTGTGTGGTGTTATGCTAGAGACATAATCAAGCGGAAGTAACACATTGCAAAAGGCAATGCTAAATTCACCACAAAAAGCTATTCACACTACCCAAGTTGTAGGTATTATATATTATATATACAATCCGGCAGACCGTCATCGTAGTTAGATGGAATTAATAAACCTGCCAGAGGGTCCTTTAATGGCCACCTGCCACCACCAGAACCACAAGCACCCCATTCATTGCAATAGCTCAGTAGTATGTAAGTATTAGGGGTAGTGAAGAAGCAGCTTCGGGCTATATAACCGAGTAAACCCTCTGAAAAAGGCACCATCATCGTACCCTTCGTTTCGTTCCGTTCCGTAGCATACCGCCTCCTCGTGTATCTATGTATGTATGTGTGGCAATCTTTTGCCAGCAATCTTCTTATTTAAATCCATTAACAAAGCTCACGAAGACAATTCAGTTAGTGTGGTGCTACAATGAAAGAATGTTTGTCTACATATTTGGTTAAATGGATAATACCTTTAGACACACCCTGTCATCGTTTAGTTTGGTTAGCGATAAGATATAGATAGAGATTGTAATGGGGATTTGTGTGGGCGGAGACGGCGACGGAGATGAAGATGAAGATGGAGGACTGTGCTTTTGGCTTTGCGATTGACACAAACTTTTCTGCAATTACGTAAATTTTGTGAAAGCTGACTTCCATGTTATACTGATTTAGGGATGTTGAGGATCCCAGCTATCAGCCACCAGTCAGCATGTGACGCCGCCGATATGACGACAACGGGAACGAGAACGAGGACGACCGATGAAGATGATGTAGACGCCAACCCAAAAGGGGATGTGTGTAGTGTAGTGTAGTGTAGTGTAGTGTAGCTTGTAGCACAACCTTCTGGTGTAATTTGCCCTCATTCGGTTTGTTTTGCCTTTGTGGGCAAAATATACTCGGTTGAAAGGAACCCGAGCAGGAGCACAGGGAGGGAAGACTTTGGATCGTATAAGTAAAAGAACTTGCAATTGCGAAAGACCTGGCAGATTGAAGTGAGTATGGAGTATGAAGACAAAGACAAAGACGCAGACGACTTCAGAGGGGGAGAGGGATAACACTATTGCACGTGATTGAAGGGTTTTTCCATTTGACTTTTGTTATTTGCTTCTCTGAGTGCTTCTTATATTCGGTATCTGTTAAGTCTGCGTAAATATACTCAAGAGTTTCATCCTTTCATTACTTGTATACAGGAATCAAGTAACTTGCCAGCATTTGTTTATTGAGTTTCTATACATACATACATACATACATGCATATGAGATTGTTTGTCTTATAATATGTGGTGAATACAATGAATGCAAATGGATTCATTAAGGAAATTGATAGAAATTTGTGACCTACTCTCCTTATTTCTGTCAATGGAGAGAAAAGCGATCCTATAAAATAACATTGAATATATTAGTTTATAGTGAAGTCAACAAAAATTCTTTTAGATATGTTATAGATATTGGTGATGCACACCCAAACCCAAGTACAAGAATAAGAATGTGTGCGTGATTCTTTGATTTGATCATAAATATTGTTACGAAATTGGATAATTTTATCAACTTCATTTGGTATGGTAGTAGCAGTTTTTAAGACCAACTAAAATAAAAGGCACAGCATGAGTATAATATTCGTACAAATTTTTCGTATTGTTCGGATTGAGATCCTTATTTTCTGTGCAATTGATAATAATTAGTTTCCTTTGAAAAATTGTTTTTTTTTTCTTCATTGTGGCGTATGAAAGAAACAATTTAGCTTTATTGCTAACAAAGTATTCCACAAATTTAATTGATATTCGAAGTAGCTATGGAATATCAAAATAAATTAAAATTTGTAGAAGGTAGGTACCTGAACCGAACTTTGCTTAAAACATCTTTCTTGTGTAGAAATTTGTGATATCTTTTTTGTTAACTTACTGGTAGAGTAAATACTTTATTGGCAAGTCTTCTTAGTAATTCGATGTTAACAAATGTAAGAAACATAAGAATTCGTTGGCAATAAGTAAAAGTTAAAAAAAATGTTGCGTATACGCCCAAGGGCATCATTTTGTAAGTAAATATACAAATAAATTTCTTCCGCTGCGTAAATCGAAATGTGTATTTTCTGTACTTTTTGTAAATGATTTCAAGTTCCTGTACACAAAAAGTTGTATAAAAAATGCTAACTAACTGAATTAATTTATTAAGTGAAGTTTAAATTCATGAAGTTAAAAATGTAAAAAAATCATTTTAACTTATTTATCGACGCGACGTAAGAGAGAAATGTTATAGCAGTGTAAAAATAAAAATTGTCACGTTTTTGCGTTACGCGCCATGTTGTTTTTTGAAGTGAAAATCGTATGGGTTCGCGTACGTATAGTGACAACAATAGTAATAATGATGAGATCATTATTGATAAAATATTAAATTTTAAAATAATTTTACAATAGTAACATATTTCATTTTTTTTATCTAAATGATACTTATATTTTTACAGAGTCTGCCCAGTCATTCAAAAAATTTCGGAGGGAGTTCTTAACTGCAGCTCAAAATGTGTCACTAATCTAAATTAAACGAAAAATCCCCAAATTATTACTTTGCTCTATTGCTGATGTATTTGTGGTAATTAACTTGCTAAAAACTCACAATACAACCATTTTTCCTCTGCCCTACTTTGGATATAAAGTTAGAATTGTTCTATGTCAGTTTTAACCAAATTAATTAGGCTCCAACATTTTGAAATGTACGTAAGAGGGTTGCCATGGACATGCATTCACTTTAAAACAGGAAACACATGCGTAAAATTCGATTTGGGACTAAAGAAAATTCCTGGGAAATAATAAATAATTACCAAAAATACATTTCGTTGTTCAAAATAATCATCCATTCAGCCATTTTTGTTTTATGCTTTGTTTGTCTTGTACCTAGATTAGATACCAAAATAATTCAATTATTCAAATTAAACTGAATTAAAAAAAAAAAATATTGAAACATCAAAATAACTAAGAAACTGTCTCATTAAGTATGAATGTCAATTTATTATTTTGTTGACAAGAAAAAAAAAGAACAAAAACACAGCCTAAAATCTGAACATTATCCATTTTCTTCCTTCTGATGATGGCTCATTCATAAATCAATGTTATTCAATTCCTTTGACCTTCATCAATATAGATGCATATTAAATCTTTTGAAGAAAAACCATTTTAGATTTAGTAATTAATATACTTTTATAAGTAATTTACCTACATTAATATTCTGTTTACCATCATGTTGAATTTATTATAATTTTAAATTAAATATTTAACTTAACTCAACTCAACTTAACTCCTTAAAAGATACAAGTATGGTATATGAGTAGGTATATCCTAAATGAAATCCCTTTTTATCTTGTCTATTAATGTCGTCTTATAAAGTCTAATAAACCTTATATAAGTAAGCATAATCTCATAAGTTTATTTCCCAGCAGGATTTCCAGGCCGCATCAGCCACTCCTTGTGCACGTCCTGTCCAAAAACATGAAATATTAGTTTTACATTCATTGGGTTTATTCCCATCCCCATTCTCCATTCCCATTTCCACTAGCATTGCCATATTTTCAGCAAAAACAAAAAAGGACACATCCGCCTGCCATTTTCCAACTCACACTCTCCACAAGCAGCACACAACCTTGCCACTACCTCCCATATTCAGACCGGACCACACACCGACCGCCCGCACACAGGGCAACCAAAACCCAATTGAATTGGTATAAAACAAAAAACAACTAAAAACAAAAACAAAAAAAAACAAAACAAAACGAAATCAATTTCATATAAATCACTCTTTGGTCAGTGGTTTTCAGTTACAATTTAAAGGAGCAGACAATTTTCATTATTACCATTATATGTCCTTTATTCGTATTTGTAATTTTTCTTATTTTGTTTTTTGCTGTTTTGTGTGTTTCCAGGTACCGAACAATCATGGACACAATCCAATGAACTGTCGACAATCGTACAAGAAGACAGCAACATGCAACCGTACTTTGAGAATACAACCCAGCGGTCGATTATAGCGGCAGTTGGGCGGACGGCGAAGTTGCACTGTAAAGTGAGAAATTTAGGTGATCGTGCGGTAAGAAATTAATGACACCAAATTGAAAAATATATTAGATACTATTTTCTATTTTGTATTTTGAAATTGAATTCCAGAATTTATAAAGTAACACGAGTAAAATCAATTTATTCCGAGGTCACGTAGTTTCGTTTTGACTTAAATTTAGGTACAATAAATCTCTGTGTTAAAAGTCATTATTGTTTCTTATTCATCTCATAAAATTATTTTATAACAAAATGGTGTAAATACTGTAAATTTAGTGGGTGGTCGGGTTGGTCATGCAGGGCTACGACGACGACGCACGAGTGTGTGTGTATGGCTTCCTTTATGGTGGAAATTTTATGGGATACACTTAATTGTTGAGTAATTAAAATATACAAAACAAGACTGGCCACTTGCTGTTTTTATTAAAGTTCAAGTGGGTTGAGGTTTATATATTTGGATAAAATAAAAGAAAATGTTTTAGAATGGAATTTCTTATTTGAATGTAGTTGAGTTGAAGTGAAAATTTAATTTCCATATACCATATACATATAAAAGTGAGGATTAGTTAAGAGTGATGGTTGATGGTTTTTGAAACGAGAAAGGAATATAGGAGGTACCCAAATAATGTGAAAACCAAATATTTAACGACTCGAAACCAATTACTTGAAATAATTTGTATGTCCTAACCTTATACGTATGACAATATTACAAAATTAAAATAAAATTTAGGGTCTATTGAATTTATGTACATATTTTAGAGAGGTTTAATTTAACTTTAGGCAGAAGATTTTCAAAAAAAAACAGTTTTTCAAATTAATATGAAAATTGTTAAAAATTAAAAAAATCTAATATTTTTAAGGATGTAAATTTGATGATGATTTTTTGTATTTTTCAAATAATTTTCTTAAAAAAAGAGGCTGGGTGCGAAAACTTGGATTTTATTAAAGTTTTTCAACAAATTTTTATAAAAGTTCTTTCTGCATCTTTTGAAGTTATAACCTGTACATCAAAATTAGAGTTGGAGTCGAAATCTATGTATGTGTATTCATTCTTGAGATTTGGCGAAAAATCACAAATTTACTAACGTACAAACGTACAAACGTACGCACACACAGACATTTCTCTACAAATGACGGATTTAGATTCTAGAAATCTTGAACATCCAGATTATTTGTCAAAAATTTGAATATGACAAATGGGACCGATTACAATAACTGCCTATGGGAAATTAAAAATACAATAAATATGTTAAGAACTTAAAAGTAAATATTAATTTATAAAAACTAGACTATCAAAAAATTGACAAACGTTTTGAAGATATTGAACAAAAAAACAATAATTTAATCTACAAACTACAAAATCATGTAAATTTGTTAGGAAAACTTATTTCATCAAAATCGATAAAATCAAAATTGAGAACGGCTGTTTTGGAATGGAAAAACAAAATTGTAATTTATTGCGACGAAAAAAAAGTTCTGCGTTAATTTTTTAGGTTTATAGAGTAAAGATAAAAATTATAGATGGCGTTGTGTTGCGATTAATGTCACAACCTGATAGATGTCTTTTTATACAATGTCTTAGGCTTTGCGCAATTTCACGGTGTTCTTTTAGCATTGTACATATTTTATTTTGGACAAATAATGTGTTATTTTTCTTGCTGTAATTTTGTTGAGTCTTGTGCATCTAAACACTAATTCCAAAAAGTCGTATGTAGCGAAACACATAAGTTAGTATTACATAAATAAATATTAAAAATGAAAAAAAAATATTTTTTTTTTAATTTTATTGATAAGAAACGATACTTATTTTTTATTTGCTCTAAAATTAACGTTTTAATTTTCAAAATCGTTAACATAATTTAGTTTTATAAGAAAAAATATTTTTAAGATTCAAAGTTAAGTTTTTTAAATCTTATTTACAGAATTTTATTTATATTTATGTATTGAGTGTTTTTGTTTCAATTTTCTGTACATGTGAAGGTAGTTGTTCTTTATTTTGTAATTTTTTATATTAAAAAAGTTTTAAATAAAAAAAGATTGTATTTTTTTTATTTTTTTTACGAGTAACTTAACAAAACAATTTTTTACCGATGGTAAAGATATAAAGTGTGTAGGTTAATCGTTACTAATATGTCGTTAAATATTGTATTTGCGATAACTCCTATTTTATTAATTTTGACATAACTGTAATGTTAAATTTCTTTTTCGTTGTGGTTAATTCTATGGAGTCTGGGGGCACGGCAGCCCCCGCCAAGTCGAGCGCGAAGCAAATACTGCCGGACCATCCTTTACATACCTGATTAGAAAACAC
The DNA here is from genome assembly GCA_905146935.1 of Scaeva pyrastri. Lineage (NCBI taxonomy): Eukaryota > Metazoa > Arthropoda > Insecta > Diptera > Syrphidae > Scaeva > Scaeva pyrastri. Next base: position 73,097,604 of record LR989927.1, read on the forward strand.
AAGAGCCCAACCAAACTATTAGAGATATACTACTAACTCCATCTAGAAGCGAGTAGAATAACTATTATACCACAACAGAAGTGACCACTACTAACGCCATCCAGAAGCACGTAGAGTAACTAGAGTTAGTTTTTTACAGAATGTTTTTGATGTGATATAGTTTCCTAATAAAAACAGGAAACAAAATTTAGACTAGGTATGAAAACTTTGAAACCAATACCCTATTTCAGGTAAGATTAAATAATCTAGTTTCTGAAGGGTGCTTTCAAAAGCTGATACAAAATAAACTTTCAGAATTAAAAAACGACAGTTAAATTAAATTTTAAGCCTTAGAATGTCACCGAGAATGTTGTTTTTTTTTTGTTAACTTTGAATTATATTAGAAATATCCTTTTCTTAATTTTATATTTATCTGCATTGTGCCTCTATTTAAGTATTATTTTTTTTTTAAAGATACCACGTGAACTTAAATATATAAATAGTTATCTTAATTTTTGTTTGTAATTTTTCTTATGTACATTTTTTGACTAAATTTTTTTTCTTTTTTTTAAGGTATCATGGATACGAAAACGTGACTTACACATATTAACAATCGGAATTATGACATACACAAATGACCAGCGATTTCAGGCTATGCATCTTGACGAAACAGATGAATGGATATTGAAAATTGTTTCCGTACAACCTAGAGATTCAGGAATCTATGAATGTCAAGTATCAACAGAGCCAAAAATAAGTCAAGCGTATCGCTTAACTGTTGTAGGTGAGTTATTTAATTTTTTATTATTATTAATTAAGTATTATAAGAAAAAACTTGGAATGAATTTTTGAAATTACACTTTTAAATAAATTTGATTTGATCAAACGGAATAAAATACGATTGTTATAGAATATTCTTGAGGCAGTAGTGAAAATAATTAATTTTATATTAAATTCATAAAATTAAACTTCCGCGGAAAAAGACAAACATAACTTAAAGCATCTGGGTTATTTATGTATGAATGTCAAATAATTTAATTTGTTGTTCGTATTTAATATCATTTACTGAAAAATTTAATTATATGTAAATTCCAAATCAAAATACACAATCACATACATATCTTTTTCTAATAGTTTTTTACATTATTTTATCTCAAATTTGGGAAGCATGTGTGTGTTAGTAAAATAAATCATTGCAATTTTCTAGGAAAGCGCACCATCCCAATGTTTAACCTACGACTAAATTACTGATATCAATTCTAGTGAATTTGAACTATTTCTAGTTATTAATAATATTTTTCTCTCGAATTTAAATTTTAAATTATTAGTTTTCAAAATCAATATTATTTGGTTTTCCATTTTAAAATTTTGCATTATTTGTCGAAATACCTATTTCTACATCCTCGCAAGATTTCGAATAATATTGTAAAAAAAAACAAATTAAATTAACTATACGAATATTCTATCTAACTTCATAAAATCAAATCAAAAAGTTAATAGGTAAAGTATGCCATAATTTAATCCTCTCTAAAAACACCATAAATTAGTAGTGGTACACTGCGGCGTATACGTAATACGCAATCTAAGTGTATTTGGTTCAGTAGTACATATAATTGGTTAAAGGTGTAGAAATAATTATAATTAATGTACTTACTGGAAAAAAATTAAAAGAATTGTGGTATCATTATCAAAATTAATTTGAAGGATTCATCGATTAAATTAAATATACGATAAATATTTCGAAAATAAAGATACAATTTGCTTATAATTAAATATTTAATTTTGAGATGATTAAATATTTACCTACAAGTAATAGTATGTACAGTGTACATATACCTATAAAAGAGAGTGATGTTAGTAACTATTCTTATAACTCAAGAACGACTTGACCGATTTCGATGTATCACATCAATTCGGACTGTTACACAAACAAATTAACGAAAAATCCACGAACAAAATAAACTACCTACGAAAAAATTAATTTTTCCATACATTCGATTTTGCGACACCATTTTCATGATAAATGACGTTTATGTTTACGTTACGTTGTGACAATTTTTGATTGACAATTTTTTGCACATTTGTGTGGTGTCATTCAGGATTTTAGGAAATCCTATATCTTAAAAATCAATAAAACAGGGTTTCCTAACAAAAGGTGTTATTTTGAATTGCCCCCTATTTCGCTAGATGTCACCTTTGAAGCTGAAATTTTACATTTGACTATTCGAAACTACGCCATTAACAAAAATGGAATGATACACGCTTTGTAAAACCCTTTATTAGCGGATTCTCATCAAAATCGTTGTCATTACAACTTTAGCGGATTTTATAATTGACATTTCAAAAGGCACTTTTTTCGTCCCAGCTCTATTTGTAATATATTTTCATAGTTACCAAATGATTTGAAAAATTATAAGAACTCAAATCGACCTACAAATTCTACCAAAATTAATTGACTTAAGCATGGGAATAAAAAAAAAATTGCCAAACATAGATTCAAGATTTAATTACAAAATTTATAGGTAGGTATAGTCGCCAATATAAAGAAGCTAACAAACTCTTCTTTTTTTTTGTTAAATAAGGTATATTTTGGTTTTGAACGGAAGTACTTAAACTTAAAACACTCACAGGATAATCCAAGGACTGGGAATAATAGTAGTAATACGTAGACAAACCACTTTACAACCATATTAACCTATGAATCTCGGTGTAATAAATTACACTTCTTCTTTTTTTTTATTTCCAATCGATCCACATGTTTTTACGTTCTTCCTTGGACTTGTGCTTTCCTTTCTTGAACCTATTGATTTTTTTTATATATATATATTTAGCTACCTCGTTCTCAGGAACTCTATAAAGCAAAGATTCAAGATTATAAGCTTAAACAAATTCTATTTTAAGATTCATGTGTGTGGTATACCTACACAGTACACATACGACTAAAAAAATCGTTCGTACATGAAACCTATTTGTTTTAAACCATCTACACCGTTTAGCACCTTCTAACAACAGATGCATCGTTATCTGGTTTATTTATTTTTTCTTTTTTCCAATACGTCAAGGATGCCTTTTGCTGTAAAATAAGATTTAGAGTGAAAAAAAAATTAGTACTATAAAATAAAGAAGAGCAATTTAACAACCTCGCACTAACCGCACAAGTTAGAAAACTCCTTTACTATTTTATCTATATTTTCAGTGTGTTAGTATGTACCTTCATACATAGGTGTAAAGATATAGATTTAAAATGGAACAAGTGTAAGATTTAGCTTATGGCGCGCGGTGGATGGCGGCAGCGTGATTTTACACAGATTCCGATATCATGAAATAATCATTGAGTTGAGAAATCCAAGAGCTTTATTTATTTTATGTTTATTCTGAAGCTTGTTAGTTTAGTTTTGTGCGTGGTAATTTTATGTTTTCTCAATAATGGGAATTATAGTATCTTTTGAATGTGAATAAATAAGTATCTAATGTATTCTACTCTAAAGGATAGGTAAAATTAAACACCTGTGTATAAGAACGAAGTTATAGAAAGTTATTTGCATAATAAACTTCAGTTTCGATAAGAGGTTTTGGAGGATATTAAAACGTTATGAAATATTACGCAAGCTTATAAAAGCATCATATAGATTTAATTTAATTATGTTTTGTTTCATTGATAACATGAAAAATATGAAAGAACATTTGGAAAGAGAATTTCTGTTGAAGACGAGATATAAAATTTATTGACATTTGGTATTAATTCAGGAACTAAATTATATCAAAACTTGCGTCAGTTGCGATAGTTCTGATTTAATGTTAAATCTTTTATAATGTTGAGCCAAACCTGTCGAATGTGATCGATTTTGCCAGTCTTTGACAGTTGAAATTCTGATGAATTAGTTTTCATTTCGCCATAACATAACTTTACAATTTTAAACTAAAACTTTAAAAAACGAAAGTCATGTCGCGAAAGTCGCATGTTTTTCCCCAGAATTGTCAAATTTGAAGTCTCGTCTCTATAGTTTTTCAACATGAAACCTCTTCAAATATTTGATTTTAAATGTCACATAAGAAAAACATATTTAAAGAAATTGTTTTAAAGAACAATATTAATAACATTTAACAGCTTTCTTTTTATAATGATAATTATGGTGTTGCTAAATTATGTGTGGAACAAAATATTGGCCAAATGGCCGCCGCGACTTCGGCGACACACCTCAATCCGATAATCCAAATTTTCGATGACGCTGAGGCATAATTGAAGTTCTGTGCCGAATTATCTCATCCTTTAGTTTTAAAATTGTTGCTGGCTTATCGACGTACACAATTTTCTTTCAAATAACCCCAAAGCAAGAAGTCCAACTGTCTTTTTGGCGGCCAATAATATTGTCAATTGCCACCACGTGAGATAACACGGCCATTGAATTTGTCGCGCAAAAGAGCCATTGTTTCGTTAGTTGTGTGGCAAGTGGCACCGTCCTGTTGAAACCACATACAAAGTTTGTTGTCATCTCACGATAGCGAAGACCATTCAGAGTAACGGCCCGATGATGCTGCCAGCCCATAAACCGCACCAAACAGTCACTCTTTGTGGGTGCATTGGTTTTTGGACAATCACTCTTGGATTATTATCATTCGCCCAAATGAGGCAATTCTGCTTATTGACGAAATCCACTGAGGTGAAAATGTGCCACATCACTGAAGATGATTTTCTTCGAAAAGTGCACGATATGCATTTTGATTTGAACGCCCATTTAACGCGTTGTGTATCTTTCTATGGTTCAAATTGAGTTAGTCTGAAATTGAGAAATGTCAAATATAACACGGAAAAAAATTGACGTTTAGGTGTGGTCCACATCTAACATCGGCCCTTAAAATTTAACCACTCTTTAGAAATCCATAAAATATTCTTTTTCAATCTACAACATTGGCCTTACCCAACGTCAAAAATTACCTAAAAAAATTTTACAAAAACAATTTCAGTAGAATTGAAAAATTATTATCAACTTAAATTCTGTTTCTTCCTATTTGAAATGACGTTTGTGACATCTCGATGAATTTTCATTTTTTTTTTCTTACAAAAATAAAAGTTACAAAAAGTTTAACCAAACATTTGGTAAAAATAGTTTTTGGCTTCAAAAATCTCAATAAATTTTTTAAGACTGATAAATTTCTTGTAAGTAAAATTGCTATCAATTAAATTTAAAAGTAGATTACACAGTTTATATTGAAATATAATTTTGTTTTCGGTCGCAACCATTTTCTCATTTTAAAAGTTAAAATTTGTCAAATTCCAATGAATAGAAAAGTCCTTAAAACTTTAATATTAATTTTGTATGTTGTAAAATTCCTATTTTCGAGTTTATCATTAATTAATTCCAAAAGCTCATTTTCCTATATCACTCAAAAATGTTTTCTATTTAACGAATTTAAATTTCTCTTACCGTCACATATCGTCGTCGTTGTTTAAAAAATTTAATTATGAATTTATTTTTTAATCCAATTTAAGACTCTTAAATCGCTTGAATTTTTATAAATTATTTTGTGACACAATTGAAACTAAAATTGTATAACAACTTGGTTTATGCAACATAAAGTTGTATGTGTATTTGCGAATAGTGAATGACCATAATCACACATACACAAAACATACATACATATCTACATCAGACATTAAGATAGAATAATCCTCTTAACAGAGTATACTATTTTATATGTACATATATTTTTTGTTCTAGTCATATTTCTATAAATAAATCTGCACAAGTTTTGCACGTGAAACAGATTTTGACGTTAATTGGGTGTCACACATGTGTAGGTACATACCTAAAATTATGTACATAGGATCTATTTTCTAAAGCCATCGGCTTACTTGAACAAAACCATCACATCCATTTTCTGCATGATATATGTAGGTACGGATGTTTGTAGGTACCATTTGAACCACTGCTCTTGGCATATCATTCTAATCAGAAAAGGTAATCACTTGGCGTTTTAAAACGAACGACTTAATGACTATAATATTCTTATATTGTGGGTCATATGAATGTGGGTACATATAATTAAAACGTAGAATTTATTTAATTTATTTACTGTTTTTCCAGAGAGAAATATTAAAATTTTGTAATTCAAATGACGAGACCAGAAACACTGAAGAACCAAATGTCGAGACTGGTGACAATCTAGGATAATTTTGGTTTAACAAATACAGTGTCGAATTGGTTGTTATATATTCTTGGCTTATTTTAAAAACAAATACTTATTTGCAATTACTACAATAGTATAAAACAAAGTCACTTCTCACTGTCTGTCTGTCCCTATGTTTGCTTGGATCTTTAAAACTCCGTAACGGATTTTGATGCGTTTTTTTTATTTTTAATAAATAGAGTTATTCAAGAGGAAGTTATTATGTATAACTAGATAACGTACATTTTACAATAGTCGAGATTTGCAATATGCATATAGTATACTTCTATTTGTTTGTCTAACTAAAACTCGAGAACGACTAGGTCGATTTGGATGATTTTGGTTTTGAAATTTTGTTCGTAGGGAAGGTTAAAAAAGTGAAGAAAAAAAAACAACTTCATTTTCCCATACATTTCATTCTACCTACAAAAAAATAAATATTTTTAATTGTCGGTTGGTTGTCATATTTTTTATATATTTCAGGCGTCTGTCTAACCTTAACGAAAAGTTATAAAGTTGCCTTTTATTCTGTCACCATTGTACAGTTACAATTTTGTATCATCAATTTGTATCAGTTGTTAACATATCGACCAATCTAACAACCATGCTCGTTTTGTTAAAACTCAATTGGGTCGGGACAAAGTTCGCTGGGTTCCCTAGTATACCTAATATAAACTGTCGAAAACTCGAGACGAGACTACATATTTATTTACTGCTTTAAGACTGAGACGACAGACGGAAATGTGACTTAATATACGATACAGATATCGAGCCGAGACTGACATTTTTTCCACTTTGATGTGTCGGAGACGATACTGACAGAAGTATTTTCGGGTGTCGTCTCTCGGCCAGCTTTAGAAACTGCTAATGTCAATTTCAACGTCATTTTATCAAAACCTTGGCAATAATTTAAATTACGTACAACATATCACACGTATGCATAAATCTCAATAAATAAAAGACTTCAGTGATATTTAACTGACAGTCTGGTTTATTAAAATTTACTGATAAGAAATTCTTTAATGGAAAACACTTTACCACAGAAGTGGAAATACTTATAGCACGATTTTGTTGCTTAATCCATTCTATTGTGTTGCATGATTTTTGCAATCAGCAATATACTGTCTCCTCTATTCCTCATTGAAAGTTCTAACTAAATGGAACACCCACCACATAACGAGATACTTGACTCCCATTTCCCAGCAATCCGCTAGCTTAGTCTATAATTATTTATTTAGTTCACTGTCAGTAGTGGTGTCTTCTCTCTCTCTGACATTTTTATCTTTTCATATATGTATGTATGTATGTATGGAGGTTTTGTGTGTGGACTTCTAAAGGACAATAGGGGATTTCTGGTCCCGCTCTTCTTTTCTATCTTTCTCTCCCTTTTTTCGAAGCATTGTCCCATGATGCTCGTGTCATTAGCTGAAATCTGTAATTTTCCATCCTATATATCCTATGTTATATACCTATTCCTAGCTTATAGGTGGAGGTCCTCATTTTAAAAAGGCGATTAAGTGAACAGCGACAAGGAAAGTACTTTCCTGCATCTAGATAGCTTCTAACCTTGCATCGCAGAACCACTGCACTGCAGTCTTTCTAATTGAGTTTAAATGAATGAAATGAATGAATGAATTCCCTGTGCAATGTGGCTAGTAACGGTACATACAGTGTGAAAAGTAAAATCTCCAGAAAGGGACAACAAATGGAAATGCAAATGAAAATGCAGGGAGAAAAAAAAAAACTGTCCATCGTTCGTGGGCTGCATGCACCGACAATTTAAGTTGCATGGCTTTCACATGTAACGCGGCTTATGCAGGAGGGCTTTCATCGCGAATATAGAGGTCTGCGTTTAAACAATACCACAATTACTCCCTTTGGCCGGGCCACTATCATTTTGCTAGACGCCATACATGATACCTACTCATATATGGGCATGACTCTGTGGATGTGGATGTGAAACTCGGCGGGTTTTCTGTTAAGCCCTCTGTCGGGGCACATAGCACACCGCACAGTCAACTCAGCAGCAGATTTGTTTAACGGTTAAGATAATTGGAATCGCCCTTTTTTTAAAAACAGTATTGTACTGGTATACTCCCATATCAGTACACTACTACTATCAGCTTTTGTTTGACGACTTATTCAATTTTAATTGCTTACATTTCGTGCCTTTTGTGAGTAACGTTCGAAGTAGTCGATGGCGTCGCGGCCGGCAGTGTTTGTTGCGTCCTGAATTCCTGACATCAGCGCGAAATTTCAGCTTTTGTTCGTCGAACGAAAGGCACCGGATATAACTCATGGTCGGATAGTAATGATGCGTTATCATTCGTTTTGCATCAAGTGGCTCCCTCTACTGTTCAATGTTTTTTTTTTTCTCTTTTTTTTTGTCTATCTATTTCCATTATCAATTGTAAATAAACCGAATCGAAATCGAATGATTTTCGATTTAAATGCAGAATATTTGATTATCTGATATCGACTGAAATTAAATGCTGCTTCTGATGGCGAGATATTGTATGGAGTGATGGATTGATGCAAATTGATTTTTAAGTTTGAACTTAAACAAATTTTATAGTAATTAATGTCCATCAGTTAGTGTATTCAATTGATTTATCCTTTTTTTCTTCTAAGGAACAACACCAAAAAAAAGTAGTTATGTTCTGTCTCAAGGGAAATATTTGTTTACCCAAAAAAATGAAAGGACATCAATTTAAAGAAATACCAATAATTCATATTAATAGGCCGATTATTTAATTAGTAAAAAGGATTTTAATAAGAAACCATTAGTGTACAATGGAGTCTTTTGTATAGAAAAAGGATTGCAAATGATTCCATTTAAGTGGAAGTCCTCAATAATATTTATAAAACAATGATGAATATGATAAAAAAATGTTAATGTAACTAAAAATATCAAGAATTTGTAATAGACATTAAGGATATTATTTTTATATAAGGAAAATATATCTCAACTGCAATTTTATCCCCAATTTTTACAGTGTGTGAAGTAAATCCCGAATTTTTTTCTTTTACAAATTCTTGTTTTCTTCAGCATTTTTCTATTTTTCTGTTTCGAACATTGATATTTTTAATCCTCCTTGTTTAAAATTTTACAAACTTCACAAAAGTACCAACAAATTTTAAGTAAAAAAATATGTTGTCTATTTTTTGAGTTAGGATAATCCAAAGATTTTGATGTTTTCAATTTCAATAGAACCTCCTTGAAAATATTAACAAGCCATACTCCTTAAGAAATAAGAGAATAAACGCAAAAGTCCTAGAATTTCTAATTCTTTTGTAAATACTTATGTTTAGTTTTTCAGTTGTAAGTTAAACCTGGATTAGAGTTAATTCTATGAATTCAATTCAATGTTAGGAATAAACCAACTCGGGGGATAAAATGTGAAGCACGTTTATTCATTCCTTAACCACCAAATGTTTTTTAGTTAGTTTGGTCTTATCTTAAATAAGGCGTTGGATTTAAAAATTAATTAAATCAAGTGAATGTGTTAGTTATTCGTAGTTAGTAATTTCAAATGCTTAATCTCACTTTCTTTCTGGAAAAAGATCAAATAGGGGGATTTTGAAGGACTTTAGACACATTGTCTTGTATTAAATTTTGCTTCTTTTCCAAAAAATTAAATATCATATATAGTTTTCAAGATTTAAGTTATTTTTTCATTATTATTCCCGAACTACATAATTATTACTACATTAATAATGGGTGATTTTTTAAGAGGTTTAGAACTTAAAAAAAAAAAACAACACAAAAATTTCGAAAAAATTAATGAAATATTTATTTGAATCGATAGTTTGAACCTTGCAATTTAATGTTTAAAGATAATTTCATGCAAATATTGACCGCGGCTGCGTCTCAGGTAGCCCATCCGCTGAGTCCAATTTTGACATACTCTTTCACACATATCGGCCGGTATCTCACGAATGAATGCATGGATGTTGGCTTTCAGTGCGTCAATCGAAGCGGGCTTGTCCCTATAGACATTAGCCTTGACATACCCCCACAAAAAATAGTCTAATGGTGTCAAATCGCACGATCTAGTCAGCCAATTGACCGGCCCGAAACGTGAAATTAACTGTTCACCAAACTCGCCTCGCAATTGCGCCATTGTTTCGCGTGCTGTGTGGCATGTGGCACCGTCTTGTTGAAACCACATATCATGCAAGTCAAGAACTTCCATTTCGGGCAAAAAAAAGTTTGTTATCATCGCTCGGTAGCGTTCACCATTGACAGTAACGCTGCGATTCGCATCATCTTTGAAGAAATATGGCCCAATAAACCGCACCAAACAGTGGCTTTTTCGGGATGCATTGGTAGCTGTTGCAATGCTTCTGGCTGATCTTCACTCCAAATGCGGCAATTTTGCTTATTTACGTACCCATTCAACCAAAAATGAGCCTAATCGCTGAACACAATTTTTCGATAAAAAAGCGGATCCTCGGCCAGCATTCCAAGAGCCCATTCACCAAAAATTCGGCGTTGTGGTAGGTCGGCTGGCTTTAGTTCTTGCACCAGCTGTATCTTAAATGGCTTTACGCCCAAATCCTTCCGCAACATTCTCTCTCCTATCATGTGCTCCTTAAAAGTGCACCCTAAAAATATTAAAGCTGATACTTCTAAGTCACTAGACATGCTTTTGAATTTAATTTGAAACACTTTAAAATTTCTCTCATAATTCATTCACACACATCATCAACTTTTACATATGTATGTCACTTTAAATAAAAAATTCATAACATGTACATTATACATATGTATATGTTTGTATTTTGCATATAATTGCTTTTTTTGTATTTATTTTTTTTTCTGTTGTTGTTTCATTTCAGTGTCCAAAGCGAAAATCCTCGCTAATCCTGAGCTATTCTTCAAAAGTGGAAGTGATATAAATTTAACATGCATTGCAACACAAGCCCCCGCCCCACCCTCATACATCTACTGGTACAAGGACGGTGATTTAATAAACTATTCGCAGCGTGGCGGAATCAATGTTCTTACTGAACGTCAGACAAAAACAAGTAAATTAGTGATAGCCCGTGTTGTGCCGTCAGATTCCGGCAACTATACGTGTACACCAAGTAATTCCAGTGAGTACCTTTTTGTATATTTTTAACTTTGTTCCAGAGTTCTTTATATCATACAATCTACATACATATGTGTGTATGTACTACATGCCATGCATATGAATTTCCAATCGTGATTGTATACCTATAGGATTTTATGTCCTGTTGTTTTATAAACGAGGCAGCATTGTAAACGTGAACACTGAACATACTATACGAGTATAGGAGCAATATACCGTTGTTTTGTTTACATTTCCTGTTCCTCTACTATTTTAGAGATTCAATCAGTAGTTGACTTTGTGGGTATCATGTATGTATGTATGTTTGTCTCTGTGTATGTGTTCATTCAAACCTAGCTGACGGTATTTGCTAAAAATATCATATCATGCAAGTAAGGACAATGATTATTTTGGACAGTGTTGAGGAGGTTGCTTCAACAAAGCAAACTTGCTTCCTATTTACTGCTGCACTCTATTGTGGACTTTAAGGTATTGCTATAAGGTGAAAATGAACAACATTTTATAAAATTTGTGAAGCTTTGATTAACAATCTCCAACGATAAACAATAACTCAAGTGCCTTTCCGTTTTAAACAATTGGTATGATAGTTATCTTAAAAGGTCTTTGTCAACACTTTTAGTAAGAGTTTATCTATGTATTTTCTCTTTAAAACAAAGGTGACCCTTTCATTAGAAAAAAAGGGCAAACAATGCGTATACGCCCCGGTGTACCACTTCGATATGATTTCAATATATTGAGTGATTTTGATCAATTCAGATCAGATCAATTACGAATCATAAGAGCTTTATAATTGGTTAATTAGTTAAAAATAAATTAAAACCATCTTAATTTTCGAAAACTACTAGTAATAAAACTAAACAACTTTTGAAAGTGATGTAAAACTATCAGGATGTTTGTGTTGGAGTCCATCAGTCATAGTATCGAAAGTAAATTAAACTAAGAAAAAAAATAAAGCTAGGTTAAGGACAGGCAAAAATCTACAATCATAATTATTATCAACATTTAAAAAAAAAACTTTCAATTTAAGTTTAAAAAAAAGTTCAAAGGTGAAATAACCTCCAACAACAGTAAAGCACATATCATCAAGTAATACACTGGACTAAGATTTCTAAAGGGATTTCAGTAAAGCTTAAGTTTCCATTTTGACAATAGTTCACGCAAGAATTCTCGAAAGAATTTACAGTAACCAAAATATTGCAATTATGTCGAATATCCAAAACGTGCTAAAAATACGATAAGTTAAAAAATTGGTAAAATAAGAACGACGAAAAAAAATGAAGAAGCAGATTGCTGAGTAAGGCCAGAAGTTCTTTAACTCATCTGTCGGAAGACATGATTCACTTTAGTGACATATTATAGGATGTAAAGAGACAAACATATAGAGTCGGCAGAAATAATTGTAAAATGTTCTTAAAGGGAGGACAATAGATATTAAGAGGTTGATAATATTCCAAGGCTTTCAAAGACAAGAATGTCTGCAACAGAACTATAAAGATTGCATTACTTTGGTATTGCAGCCAATTAAAGCGCAGTTAATTGATTTAATAATTCGAATGTAAAATAATACTGTTCTAAGTACTTTAAATTTATAACAAATCAGTTAACAGTCAGTGCAAATTTTCTGACTGTGCAGTTAAAAAAGGAGTCAATTGACTGTAACTTAATTAACTGCAGTACTTTTTGACTGGTTCCAGTATTTTAGTCATTGCAAAGTCCGCGGTACTTTTACAGTTTAGCTTATATTAAAAAAGTCTTTTAACTGCAGTCAGTTAACTTACAGTCAATTGACTGCATTCTTTAACTGCACAGTCAGAGTATTGAAAATGACTGCTACCTGTGGTATTAAAGTTTAAGTCTTATAGTAAGTTAAAACACTTTTGCAAAGCAGTATCTTTATTGACTATAAAGTACCCAAAAGACTGCAGTCTTTAGAGCTCTATTCTGCAATAGTGCTGCAGACGGTTTATTTTGGTTTTGATACTAACATCAGTCGGGCATGCATTTTTTGCAAAGAGTTAAGTTTTTTTTAAAATCGGAAAGAGTTAAGTTTTTTTAAAACGTCAAACTGATAAATTATAGAAAAATAATTAACTGAATGATTTCCGATTAATAATTCAATAGTTTCTTATTAAAAATGCAATCCAATCAAATATTTCCCATTTAAAAAAAATAAATTAAAAAAAAATGGCTTAATAAGGGCTCATAACAACTAATACATTCCTTCAATACTACTTACTTTGTTTTAAAATATTTTTATATGCATTTAAAACAAACACAAAAAAATTGCCAATTATAATCACGATATTGGATTTTTAAATTCCGATATCAATCTATGTATATTGTATACGTACGTATGTATGTGTGTTTGTATGTATTTTTTATCACATTGTTATTTTTTTTTATGTCAATTCAAGTTGGTGGTTTCCAATCTGTTGTCAATTATGAACTCACATTCAGTCCACCATCATCAGATTTGTGGGAATCATGAAACAATCTATGCCGCACTGAAAACGAATTCATTTTTTTTAATTTAACTTTGAACGATTTTTCACCAGCTGTGACAGTAAATTTTTGCCATTTCCATCAAAATGGAACTTAATTGAATTGCTATAAAGTAAACAAAAATGCTTTTGGCACAATAATTTGACTGTGGGGGCTTTAAGATTTGAATATATGGATATTCAACTAAGTCGTATGTTTTTGATCAATTTTTTAAATTTCAGTTTCTTTTGGATTCGTTAAAAAAATATGATGGAAGTTCTCTCATTGAACTTGGAATTAGTAAAAGTAAAAAATAAATACTTTGAAAAGTGTATGTTTCTCGAGCTTTATCCTAAGCACAGATGAATACATTTTGTTTGTAGATACTTCATAAAGAGTCAAGTATAGGTACTTATGTAAAAGTGCATATTTTCAAGTACCTACATAGCTATTTAGTAGAATAGCTAACAAACTGTTCAAGTATTTGAAAAAAGAGTGCTTTTTTAGACGAGTGGTTTTTAAGAAGAAATAAAACGCATATTATTTAATCTTATGGTCAAAAGTTAAGCTATTCTAAAAAAACAAATATTCCATTGTTTTTAAAAAAATAATTTTCAAGTGGCAGCAACGGCTGGTTCGAATAAATTCCAACCGAGATTACCAATTTTTTACCACTTTATGTAGCAATTGGGGACGTATAACGCGACGATTATCTCTTCTTAGGCGTCAATCGTCTCGGGTTTATATGCGTATACAAGCGACTTCACATCACAACAACACAAAAAATAGTCCAGAGGTGTTAAATCGAACGATCTTGGAGGCCACGCCCCATAGGCCCGTCATCAAGAGTTTCTTTTAGTAAATTGATTTTATCGTTGGCTGTATGGCATGTAGCTTCGTTTTATTGGAACCAAAGTACATTAACCATAGCTTTAAAGTATTCCCCATTAACTGCAACATTATGGCCGGCTTCATTTTTGAAGAAATCTGGACCAATGATACCCTCTGCCCATAAAGCACACCAAACATCAGCAACTTTTTAAGGATGTAACGGCAGTGCTTTATCACTGAACAACATTTCGGGATCGGTGGCCATCTCGTTTTGGGCCCTTTTACCGAGCGTGCGAAGCGTTTGATGGTCGTTCGGTTTCAATTCTTGCACAAATAAGATTTTGTAAGCCCGCAAACCAAGATCCTTCCGCAAAATCTTCAATAATGTGGATGGGCACAGCTCCAAATGTTGTGTGCCATTTCGGATGGTCTGATTCGGGTCTTTTTCGATACTATGCTATACAGGAGCAATAGCTTCTTCTGTGCGCTGTGCACTGTACGGTGCCTCTAAGGATGCTCATTATCCACTAGAGTAAACTAGGTGCAAAACCAAATCATGGTTGGTCGTATTACCGACTCTGCTGGGGGATTATGTCGACCGAATATTTGACGAAGCGTAGGATGCGTCCATTTGCACGATTTTTATACGTTGTTCAGGAGTAAGTCTACTTAATTTGAAATGGCAAACCAAATTGAGCATAAATCAAGTGACAGCTGTGAAGTAGACCAACTCCGAAATAAGTATTACCAGATTGAAAACCGCACGTTTAAAAAAAACACCCTTTAAAAGATTTACCAGAAATGCCCTAGATCAATTTTTTCTGTCACTAAATTGTATTTTTATGAATCCAAAACTTTCCTTTATACCGCAAGTAAAAAAGATTACATACATACATGTATGTATGTAGGTATGTAACACACTTATTTATTTTTTAGAAATTCTATCCAGGATAAACCCAAAAATCCAAAGCCCGCAACAATCTATTTAAATACTAAATGCCAGCAAAATGGTACAATTCTTTTGTCACGTATACTACAATACTTACAACAAAAACAACAACAACTGAAACTAATAAGCGAATACCCCTAGAAACAATTTTAAATTCATTTGACAGAATCGAGGTTCTTTTCCCTTTCAACTGTCATCTGCATGCTGAACACATAGTGATTTATCACTTCTTTTTTTTTTTGTTGCTCAATGTGTATAATGGGGTTCGGTATACGGGGTTTGGTTCGGTGACAGTTGCCTCAGATTTAGATTGATATTTTATTTGCAGTGACATTTCAGCTAGTCCAGCAAAACCCCGGATGGAGAAATTCAACAGCATATCCTATTCATGTCCTTTTCTATCCTATCCTATTTCGAAACTAGACTAAAAACTAGCATTTTAATTATTGATGTCAACTTTATTCAATTTGCATATAAAATATTATATGAAAATGGGATGCGGTCTAAAGAACCGTAAATTTATTTGTGCAGACGAGTATTCATGTTTTTTTGTTGTTGTTGTGACACAGTCACTCAAAACTTCAAAGTCAGGAGCCAATTTAGTGAATGGTGAATATACCTATTATAAGGGACTTTTTCTTTATTCGTATACATAGTTAAAAAATGTTCTCAAATATTACTTCTTTGAATAGTGTGCTTTGAGAATAAGTACGTTAGGTAACGGTAATTGCTTATGGAGATGACGTTTCAGCAGTAATAACAGGAAACTGTTAACTTTATAAGACTTTCTTATACATACATATTACATATTATGAAGGTTGAGGTTTGAGGTACTCTTGACAAATGCTCTGAAGAACTTACATAGGTTGACTGACTGTGGACCAACTGCGATTCGAGCTGACCCTCTTTGCAGACAATAAAATATTTATTTTTCTAAAGAGTGCTTTTTCCATTAAAGAACAACTTACTCGTAAGTTTTTAAATGAATCTTATTCTTTTGTTTCTTATAGCACAGCTTGAGCTATTAAGGTGAATAATGACTTCCATATAAACGTATCTGTCAAAGTTACCAAGGACAGCTAGCTGTCAAAATATCTCTCGATAAAGAGTTAACCCAATTGATTTTCCGTGTGGTGTAGATATCGACTTGTCTAAATAATAAAGGGTGTTTTTTAAGACTCCTGGTTTTCAAATTAGCAATACTTTCTTCGGAGTTCACAGCTGTCACTTAATTTATGCTCAGTAAGTCAGTTTGTTTTTCTATTTCATAATGAATAAACTTACTCCTGAACAACGACAAATTGTGCAAATTTAGAAACGTTCACGCGACACATGAAATTATAAATAAATTAGGAGCAGAGTATCGAAGAAGATCCGAATCAGTGCATCCAAAATCGCGCACAACTGTGCCCATCCAAAATCCAACTCGTGCAAGAATTGAAACCGATCGACCATCAAGCACGTTGTATACGCTCGGTAAAATGGCCCAAAACAAGATGGCCACCGATCCCGAAATGTTGTTCAGTGATAAAGCGCTGCCGTCACATCCTCAAAAAGTTGCTGATGTTTGGTGTGCTTTATGGTCCAAATTTCTTCAAAAATAAAGCCGGCCATAATGTTGCAGTTAATGGGGAATACTTTAAAGCTATGGTTAATGTACTTTGGTTCCAATAAAACGAAACTACATGCCATACAGCCAACGATAAAATCAATTTACTAAAAGAAACTCTTGATGACGGGCCTATGGGGCGTGGCCTCCAAGATCGTTCGATTTAACACCTCTGGACTATTTTTTGTGGGGTTATGATGCAAAGTCGCTTGTCTGCGCAGATAAACCCGAAACGATTGACGCCTTGCAAGGGAATATTTGGCGCGTTATTTCTGACATATGGTCTTCTCGGTTGGAATTTATTTGAGCCAACCGCTGCTGCCATTTACCCAAAATCATTTTAAAAAAATAATATTTTTATATTTAAGCTAAATTCTTTTCCATAACATTAAATTATATGCGTTTTATTTCTTCTTAAAAAATACACATCTAAAAAAAACACCCTTTATTAATAACGATTCTTGCTCTATTTTAGTCCACCTACTTATTTAAAGACCTTTTGAACTAAAGTTTCATTATAATCTTCTAAAGAATTCACCGTGAAAACCTAACGGCAACAGCAAAATAAGTTCAAGGTCCAGGTAAACATAAATATTGGATTGGAACATATGCGCTCACACAGACAAATGGAACAAAATTTTATTTGAGTTAGGTTGAAGAACATCGATCAACATCCATATCCATACATATGGATATGTACATAAGTATATTATCATTCATATGTGTGTCAAACAGAATATGGGCTCTGAAAATTCATGCTACGAAATTCAAAGCAAATCGACACATATTGATGCCTAAGGGTGTATCAGAAGTCCCTTAATAATATTCGAAAACTTCCCTGAATAAGAAAGAGAATTGTTATTGTTATTTTATGTTGATAATATAGTTTCTTTCTTTTTTAATAAATTCCCCGATTATCTTCAAATGAAACACCTAACTCAAATAACAACACCTTATGGTGCCAGCTGGTGTATATGTATTAGGTAGGTATAGTGTCAGTATGCGGAATAAAAATAAAGTGCAAAAGTTTCTGTCTCTCGCTTTTTCATTTAATTCACCGACACAGAATTATCCTACATCCTGTCCTTCCTTAATATTACTTTCATATTTAAACTTAAAAAATAATAAAATGCGAGGGGATAGTCCCTTCGGAGTAAAGGGGAATATTCTGCTGCTTACAACCCCACCATATTGACATCGCGTACAACTTAGTCAGCGCGCGGACAGTATAATCAACCTGTGTCCTGATGCTGGTGCAAGTCTGTGTAGGTAGATACTATACCTATGTTCCTTTCCAAGGTAATTAGATATTCCTTTGGAGCATCAACACCGTATTTTGATTTTTTTTCTTCATTGGGACCTGCTAGCTCTTGGGACAAAAGTAAACAAGAACAGCTGTCGCTGTGTTTGCTGTAAATTTGCATTTTACTAACGAAGGACGATGGAAAAGGTATATAGAGGTTAGGTAGTATAGGTATATCGAGTGTAAGGCACAAGTGCTATATGATGTCCTTTGAGGCGGAATATTAAAAACAAAATCGAACTTCATAAAATTATGTTGGGTGTTTATTCTGCCTGGTCTTTCATTTCTTCAAAGAGAATGACAACACCAAGTTCAAGGTATGCCTTAACATCGTCGTCGTCATCTTGGTCTTCATCCTCGTCAGCCTCCTAATTAATTCCTCTTACCAAAAAATCAAAAAAAAAAACTGATTGAATGAAGAAGAAAGAAAAGTTGACCATCAAGTGATGGAGACGACCGAACCGACCGACCTATCGTTGCCAAAATCTCAACTACCTACTAACAAATTCAATTAGGAAACTTTGATTGGGAACTGTGTCCTTGAATATTTTTACATCTCCTTAGTACTTTTATATTATAGATATGCCATGGTAAGGATCGCAAATTAAAGGCGAAAGACACTTGGCGTTATAATTTTATGCATTCGGTAAGAGTATAGTATATGTACCTGTCAGCTATACCACATAGTCCTTGATGATGTGCAGAAAGTCCTCTTTAAGTAAATGAAATAAGGAACTTATGTCCTTTCTCTTCTTATAATATACAGTCATGATGAAATGTCTATATGTATAACGTTGATGGTGATTTAAGATAAAATGTTCTACTTTAATATTCTCAACAAGGATATTTGTTATGATAATAATTTGACAGGGAAAGGCTTAGTTTTGTGTATATGTATAAGTGATATTTTAGGACCTATTGGGGAGATTTACTTTTCGATTTCTCACGAACATTTATACACATTAATTCTCAATAGAAACAAAGTCAATATAAACTAATGAAACTTTAACATTGATGAAGGAAATTGGATTTAATACGTGTGCGGATCTAAACACACATACATTACATACATGATATGTGTGTGTGCGTATATTATACATATATTTTATATTCTATTCTGACGTTTTGGATACGATTGTTATGGTGGTGGTACGTGCTTTTGGCCAAACACACGTCTTCTTCAAACATTTATATAAAAACTGACATTTCGGTTAACACTGAAATTTCTATATAAACATACATTCATATTGGTACATATAGATTTTGGTTTTGAAAATGTTACAATTTATTAATGGAAAATCACACAGAAAATTTATGATACATTAATCATGACACTTCAGGCAAATTAATAGCCTCTGCTGATACCTGATGGTGTTTTTGTATTTTTGTGTATGTGATGGATGCCTTCAATGGATTGTATTATAAAAAGGATTCAAAAGTTATATAATCTAACAGGTTTAGTTTATTTCAATTTTTTAAATGCCATTTTATCGAAATAAGGTCGTTCTCTTTCACTTGACAATATAATTACATGTGGGTGTTGAACAAATACATAAATACTTGTGATACAAGGATAGTGGATAGTTCTCGACATTGTCCTCGTGAGACTTATTATGATATATTATAATGCTCTACTGAAAATGGCTGAAGAAAGTATTAGTAATTTCTATTATGACGCAGCAACTGCAACAATTCCATCTTACATCAATTGCACTAACTGCATCAACTATACGGATCAACTAAGTGCATCAACTGCAGTTACTACATCAAATTATAAGGACCAACAACTGCATATGAACTGCAACAAATGCATCAACTATACGGATCAACTACATCAAGTGCATCAACTGCAGTAACTGAATCAAATTTTAAGGATCAACAACTGCATGAACTGCAACAATTGCATCTTGCATCAACTGCACTAACTGCATCAACTATACGGATCAACTACAACTGCAGTAACTAAATCAAATTTTAAGGATCAACAAATGCATGAACTGCAACAAATGCATCTTGCATCAACTGCATAAACTATACGGATCAACTACATCAAGTGCATCAACTGCAGTAACTGAATCAAATTTTAAGGATCAACAACTGCATGAACTGCAACAATTGCATCTTGCATCAACTGCATTAACTATACGGATCAACTACATCAAGTGCATCAACTGAAGTAACTGAATCAAATTTTAAGGATCAGCAACTGCATGAACTGCAAGAATTGCATCTTGCATCAACTGCACTAACTGCATCAACTATACGTATCAACTGCATCAATATGTTAACTGCAGTCACTCTACAATTATATAAGGATGAACTGCATCAAGTGCATCAATCACTTCTTAAACTCAATATAAAGTTCAAAAATCATGTGTTTATGCTTTTACCAATTGTCTGGTCTTACTTCAATTTTGAACACCAAACAATTCTTGTATTCAATTAGTCGATTCTTTATTTTAGTCACGATACAATATTGAAAATAATCCTTTTTTGGGACTACATACATACATACATAAATGTATGCAAATAACGTTATGATTATTCAAATTGGTTTTATTTGTAAGATTTAATCCCCTAAACATAACTTGCTATATCTTTTTCTTAAGTAACAATCTTATAAGAAGTTAAGTCTGTTCCTTTATTGTGTTTGTAAATTATGCAATATATTATGATGCGTGAAATAAATATAATGGCTTGCGTTATTTGTTGTGTGTCAGCATCAGAATAAGATTCAAGCATTCAACAGATGTTTTTAATTAAGGAAGATTATGTAAATCACAGCAATCTAGCACTGAGGAAAGAAAATTATTCTCATTTGTATAAAACAATATAAAAATATGTTTTAAAATTTACAAAAAGAAAACAAATAACTTAAACACCTCGCATCACTTAAATAGAAACAACACTTTTTTCAACATACGCATTGCAGTGCGTTTTATGACGCTATGCTTACATTTTTTTGTATTTAATAATATATTTGAGTAAACTATTTTAATATAATAATTTTGAACTGTTTTCAGTCTAAAATAATTATTTTTGTATTAAATCGCACCAGTACAGAAACAGCTGATATTTACAAAATTTGACACATTAAACGTCATCATCATTTTCCACTCTTTTTCCTTTTTTTATTCACGAAAGTCATTTAGCCCGTACAACATACATAAATATGTAGGTACCATATTTTCTAAAAATTTAATTTTACTAATTTTGACCTTTCAAATTTGTTTACGTCAAAAAATCATTAATTTGTATCGAAAAATAAAAAACAACTTGTATACTTCAAAATAGTAGTAGTTATATTCATGATTGTAAAATCTTTCGAATAATAAAAAAAAAAATTGTTCCATCAACTTATGCGAGGACTTTTTCATTATATAGCAACGACCTATTCTAGTGATGTGCAGTGTGTTAAACGCCTTTTATGTGCCAACCTGTGTTTTTGGTAAGATACATTGACAGGATTTCTTTTTAAATATAGTATATGGATTCCTGGATTAAAATTAATTGCCATTTATGCTAAAAATTTCCTCTACACGAGACGACACATGCGATCATTTTGCGTAGGTACATATATGAAAAATGATCTTATATTTTGAGTTTGAAACAGAAGAAATTAAATTAAACAAAGACTGCCATTACACAATTTCTATCTTCATTATGAAGAGAAGGCCGTAAAAAAGAATCTAAAACAACTCCAAACATTTCATTCCATGATCCAACACTTCATACACGAAACATAAATCATCCAATGCTTACGACTAAAACCTTCATTACAACACAATTTCAATGGAAATAGAGCCTTATTATACACAAAAGTAATTTTCCTATACTTATAGCTTACCTACCCCTAGTGGGCTGGGCTGTGGCTGTGGGTGATGTGTGGGTGGTTATAAGCTCGACATTAAAAGTTGTTGTAACTACTTATGTACATTCATAACATTACATTACATTACATTACGTAGGTTGACGTGGCTCAGCGCAGCGCACCGCTTGGGACTTGGGAGGTTCGAAACGATTATACTCTCCAAAGCCTATTCAAAAATGTTTATAACATACATACATACATATAAACATATACGAGTATAGGAGTACGCACCCGTTTAACTCTGCTAATCTCGTGCTGTGCCAAAAGACAAAGCCCTGCGGCATAGAATGTAAGGATTGATGATTAAGATTGGCTTGAATGTGACAGGTACCTACGTGAGTTAATGCATTCTCATCTTTTGCCAACAGGGAATATACAAGTAGTACCAACAATTTAAAATGCGATGCTCACATCACATCACAACGAAATGACACTAGAAATCATGTACTTTGATGACGAGTACTAATATAAGGACGAGGAGTTGAGGATATCCTTTTTGTATATACATACATACGACAACATATAACATACCTATACAAACAAACACAGCTAACCTATACTCGAATTAATTCACAGAACTTGAATGCCAGAAGTGAGGATGTTTTTAAGAGTAAACTTTGTGTAGTTCGTTTACTCGTATACACTCGTACACTCGTACTTGCCCATGTCCTTGTCCCTTATTGTGAATGTATATTTTGTTTACAGTTGGTTTTAATGGCAAACCTAGAAAGAGAAACGAATATGTAAATCAGGGAAGATAGGCAAGCCTATATCTGGTAAACAAAGTGTTTGAAAACTGGGTCAATATTGAACTTGGTTTACTCTCGTATGTAGTGATCAATTGTTTTTGTGTGTGTGTGTGTGTTTTTTTTTCTATACATTAACAAATTAAATGCTTTTAAAAATATGACTTGATGTACATATTTCGCTTAAAATCAACTTGGGATTAAGAGTGGGGCCAATTCAACAATTCCGGTAATGGCACAGTTAAGACCGGAAATCCTATACGGACAGCCATTGAAAATAGCAAACAAAATTGTAATGGTGCAAATAAAACTCAAAATCATATTTTTTTCTCGCATTCAAATTTGACACTAATCAACGGTTGTACATACGTCCTTTAATTTTAAGCGGAGTGGTTTTTCGGAGAACTCGTTATCAATAGCTATTTGAAAAACAAAATAAGTAAAAAAATTAAATATTTTTTTTTTCAAAATTAGAAGACTGATTGTTGTCGAACGATGATACGATAAACATTTTTTGTTTATGTAAAACAATAAAAAGTT
Organism: Scaeva pyrastri; assembly: GCA_905146935.1. Lineage (NCBI taxonomy): Eukaryota > Metazoa > Arthropoda > Insecta > Diptera > Syrphidae > Scaeva > Scaeva pyrastri. The sequence continues at coordinate 73,121,177 of LR989927.1, forward strand.
TTGAAGGACATCAATGATTCGAAGTTAGTTATCATTCCAGACTTTTGTTTAATTCATTCAATTGTCCGAAACAATCCGTCTACCATATTATTGGAATTTAAATTACAAAAAAGGCCAAATGATTCGTCATAATGGATCCTTTTATGTTAAATGAGTTCAACTTCAGACATACATTTTATATTATACTCGTATTATCCTTTATCTGCAAATTCTATGAATGTCCTTCCTGATTTATTCAAGAATTTTACTAAGCCATCCAACTCCTTTGATTTATAAAAAGAAGGCTCAAGGTTGACATTTTTTTATGTGGTAATTAGATAAGTTTTAATATATTTTTTATTTCTTTTTTTTTGTGTTTAGAAAAAAAGAGTTTTCCTCTCACACTTTTGGAGCACTTAAACTGGATTTGTCTAGACAATATCTTCTTCTTCATGAAGCAGCAATTTTAAGTGTTATTCAAATCAACATCATTACCTCCCCCCTGAACTTGATATTAAGTCTAAGTGCACGAAAAGAAAATAACACAAAGTCGCAATTTTTAATTTTTTTGTCAAAAAAAAAGATAATGATTTTAATGTATATATGTACATATGTATGTACATTTTGTTATATATGAGAAAAATCGTTTATGTTAGGTTAGTCATATCTTGACCGCGTTTAGCAATGAAATTATTTCTCAGACCAAAATAAAAATAAAAAAAAACCTATTTGACGAATTCACAAGGAGAAAATAAGTACTCATGAAGAATAATAAAATAAATATGGACAGGAAAAGGAAAATGGACGAAGCATTTTTAAATTTCATCTGAAGGTTTTTGTTATTGTTCTTTTTGATCAAATTCAAAATTTTAACATTCGTCGTTTTAAGGGAAATAGCTTTTAAGTCTAAATATAATCTTTCACTGAGAAAGTGGCGGATTTGCCAAAAGGCTAAGTATAGGCTTGAGTCTAGGGCGGCAGAATTTTGGGGCCGATTTGGTTTTTCTATCTCATGATGGTGTTCTGTTTTCTGAGGATTTACACTTGTCATTGTACCTTTCGTGAATCTGTTTAGTAATCTTCCAGATCCTATAGCATAACAGGTAGTTCGGGTTCGGAGCCCCTAATCAGTAACCGGCTGTTGAGCCATCTGCCCTCATTTTGACTGAGTGGAAAGAGCGAAATTATAGAAAATATTTCAATGAAATTGTTGATTGTAGAAATAATCTAGAACATGATAATTCGTAGCCTTAGAGCCACAAGAATGTTACTGCATTTTTGACGATTTTAAACTGGGTTTAGAGCTCTTGATACCCGGGTTCCGGTGCAATGTACCTGGTAAAAAGTTGGGAACCTGGATACCAAATACCCTACTATACCCGGGTACTTGTTTTGAGGATATTTCCTGATCAAAATCAAGAGCTATACTGAGTATACCACTTTTTTGAGAACACAAAGGAAACGAATTGTGGAGGCAAGGGCGGCAAAATCCTTAGAGTATATACCTTGAAAACTTGTAAATCCACCACTGGTGTAAGCCTTGTTCATTTATTATGTAAATATTGTATAGTTAAAATACATACCTTAATTTTTCTTAAAAGTACTACATGACTGATATTTTCTTTGCTTAAAATAGTGTTTCTTCATAATTATTTGCTGTGAAAATAATCAAGGATTTGACACGGTACCCTAATTCTTAAGTCAATGAGTGGGAATTTTATAAATAAAAACTATAAAATAATAAACTTAGTAAACTAAGGTACCGAATTTCAAAGGTAATAGAGGCTGCAAAAATTAAAAAGCCTATAGGCGGCAAATCTGTGAATCCGCCACTGACTGCTGAGAACCAGGAATATGTTTTTTTTTCAAAAAATATAAAAATTCTATCAAAAATTGGTAAAATTTGTTTTTCGACTCAAATTGAATATCTCGAGAAATTATTTTAGTCTGATATTTTTTTTATTAGTAAAATTGTTTTCAAGTATAATATCAAAAGTAAATCGATTACACATTTCTTAGAAAAAAAAATTCCAAGACATGTTTAAATTTAGTATTATTAAAAGACCGTACCAAACAATTGCACGTTGAGGATGGAGAGGCTTTTTAACAATGGATCTTGGGTTTTTTCGAGCCCCAGGTGCGATAAATTAATTTTGAATATTGACATAGGCACTGAGGTGGAAATGGGCCTCATCAGTCAAGATGATTTGTCAATGAAATTCCGGATCATTTTCATGAATTTCAAGGACCCAATCAGCAAAGACAAAATGCATTGTTGAAGTGTGTATCGTTCTATTTTTATTAATGCCGAAGTTTCTACTTGTCAAATGTCAAAAAAATACTGCTTTAAAAGTGAAAAAATAACACCTCTTATTGGAAAACTCTTTATTTGATTGAAATTACATACCTAGCTATTTCGTAAAAAAATATTTCTGCATACATTTTCGGAAGTAGTCATTTTTGTGGTCATTTTTCATGATAAATTTTGTACAATTTATGTACACTTTTAATTAAAAGCCAAAATTGAAAATAATTCAAAGTCAATCCCATCAAAACCGCTTTTGAAACCAATAAAACCAAATCATTTAGATTCCTTGTTATAAAAAAAGAAAACCAACCAAAGAGACATCATTTGTGGTGATAAAAATTTCCTCCCCTATATGTATAAAAGCCTCGAAGGCTCCCCCCGGTTAAAACTTTAATCAGGCTATTATCTCTATTCCGCACTATGTTTTATTTAAATTAACCTTCTCCTCTCCTTACATCTTCAGTCTACTTTACCATTCAAGTTGAAGTTGGTTGCGTTAATGCAACCAAATTTTTTAAAAATTGAAAGACAAAGCCGACTGATTGTCTTATTCAAATGAATAAAACATTATCAGCTTGAATATTTAATCAAAAAACAATTTGTAGATTTGTTTCAAAAATCCAGAGGAAGTTCCTATTTGCTAACTAGTCTATGTACATATGTATGTATGTATGTGTGTGTGTATGTAAAAGTATCTCAATTTAGGTTTTTTCTACTACTATGTAGGTAGATATTTACTCATGTGTGTATAGAGTTTTGTATGTATAAAAATAAAACGTATATCCGTTATTCTCTCGTCGAAAATTAATTAATGTCGTTGAATATTCGCTCCAGTGACAAACCGACATAACACAATTGTTTAATTCAATTTGATGTTCTATTAAATTATAATTCTTTTCTTTTGTTTTAATTTTTATATTTTTTTTTTTTTTTGTTCTTATTTTCAGATTCCGATAGTGTGTACGTACATGTCATTAAAAGTGAGCATCGGGCAGCAATGCAGCACGAAAATGCCAGTCGCCTTGACGTTCCCAACTGGATTATAGCTCTTTCATCATTGTTTTATATCCTTCAATATGTCCACGTCCTACAGTCCATGACAGGAGTATGGTGGGTGGGGAATTGTGTGGAAAAACAGTTAGCAGCTGGGCATCAACTATTGATTGCAAGTAGATAGCATACCAAAAATTGAGAAGCCAATAACGAGAAAAAAGAAGAAAAAAAAAAAATAAACAGAAAACTAATTAATTAATTACGAGTATCAAAGTAGAATAAATTTTATATATAATAGAGAGAGAAGGAGAGAAGGAGAACAGGAGAGAAAGAGTGGACAGTCTACATTCTTTTTTTTTACGAACAATGAATACCTATAATTGAAATACAGTGGTGGTCCAGTATAACGAATTTTATTATATCGAATACGATTTTTATTATATTAATTGTCTGTCTCAAAGTGAATTTTTGAGGATTTAACGGAGTCTCAACAATGGCTTGTGGATTATTATCACTCCAAATACTATAGTTTTGCTTATCAACGTACCCTTTTAACCAAAAATCAGCTTCATTAATGAACAAAATCGGTAATGGTGGCCATCTCGTTTTGGTAATAAAATTGCACGATTTGCAAACGTACTAGTTTAGTAACGTAAGAATGTTTTTTTTTATAAAATGGAAAACCAAACTGAGCTAAAATCAAGGAGCAGCTGTGAAAAAGACCAACTCCGATAAAAGTATTGCCAGGTCTAAAAAAACACAACTTTTCAATATTCAATTTTTTTTAATTTCGAGAATTTTTTATAAATAAAACTTGAGTTGGCAATGACTTTGGTCATTAAATGTCAAATGTTACTTGAAATTCGGATGAGATGAGTATTTAAAAATCTTTTAAAAATCAAAATTACCAAGATTCTAGCTATTCAAAAAAAAATGATCTTAAACACACAGTTCTAACTTTCCTTTTTATAGGTTATCGTTTTAAAAAAAACTTAACTTTTGTTTGAAAAATACTAATCATTCGTTATATTTTCATTCGTTATACTGAACCAACATTTAGTTAGTTTTATTTTTATTTGTATAAAATACATTTTAATAAAATTTTTCATAAATGATTGTAAATAGAAGAAAAAAAAAAACAATGAAATTAGAATAGAACGAATTAAAAGTTAAAAAAAAGATAATTATAATTACTTTATGTATTAGAATAAAAAATTAGAGTAAGAAAAATTATGAAGTATGTACCTAGAATTTAGATGTATAAAGACAAATAAATAATGTAAATAATTTAGATAAATTAAGTTAAATCTATGTGAAGTTAAATAATAAATTAATCTCGAAAAAAATGTTTGTATTCGAAAATAATTAAAAAACAAAATTTAACCAAAATAATGTAGATATACATATTTATCAGTATAGGTACTTCGAATGCTCTGGGAATTTTATTTTAATTTATTCAGATCAAGATGATGGTTGTAAAAAAATTTAGAAATGTAAATGAAAGATTTAAGGTATCAGAATTGGCGGGGAATATTTAAAAAATAAAAACAAAAAAGGCAGCGAAAAATTCACCAAAGTTTTTTTTTAAAAAATTGAATTTGACTAATTTCGTTATAACAAGACACAAATTGCGAACTTCTAATTTTCATAAATTGCAAGTTTTTCCTTAAAATGACTGTTAAAACGATTGTATTGCAAAAAATCGAATTTTCAAAAAGAGTTAGTAGGTGCTTGGTAAAAATGTTCAGAAAAATGACTCATGACTTTTTGTACTATCAACGAGAATATTCTAAAACAGTCTATTATAGGTTAATTAAGTTTTGGAACAAAGGAATTCATATTTTTTTTGTATACAAAAATCTGGCCATCTAGAAATAGTTGTCTAATTTCATCACTATTTTTCAAACCAAGTCTCCTGAATTTCCAGAGGTTTTCTTCTTTTCTTTCATCGAAATGCATTTTGACAAATTATTATTATTATTCAATTTATTGTTTAGAATTTGTATTTCGTCAGACATGAACCACGTTTAAAGTAATCCATTTTTTAGATCCATTTTCGATGACTCAGTGATACATTTTTCGACTAAACGACAGCCATAAATATTGGGTAAGAGTTCCTCAAAGATGTCGAATTGTTGTCACAGAGAAAACTAGCGATAAACTAATAACTAAAAGAGCCAATTGTGAACACCATCAAAAGAGCGATAGTTGAAAGTTAACAAACCCTATTGCACGATAGAATTAAAATTCCTAGAGAAATGCCATAATCAGCCCTATCGCCAATTTTATTGGAACTGTATTTTCCCAGTGAATTTTTTTCCCCACAACACAAATAAACTGGGAAAATCAAACAAACGAAAATTTAAGCTAAAACGTCAAAGTGATAAATTGTTTTTTTTTTTTTTTTCCATGGAATTTGATTGTTCTTTTATTTTACAATTCTATTCATTTTTTTTGTATCAAACTCTCAGAAAATCACAGAAATCAAAGCCAAACGTTTTTCAAAAGACTTATTTTTCGAAATCAAAATGAAATTTAACAACATACAACGACACACAATTTTCCTGTAAATTTTCTGTGATATTTATCTTCTCTTCATCGCTTAAATTCAACAGACTAATTTGTATAGGAATATACAATTAAAAAAAAAACAAACAAAACACTTTTTCTGGGAAGTTTATTTCATAAAAGAGGATTTTTACATACATATTTCTAGTGAAGTTCAAATTATACGATATTTCATCAAAATTGCCAGAGTAGTTTCTGAGAATTTATATATAAAAATGAGAAATAAATGAATTTTTTCAGGGGAATTACAGACTTTAGTTTTCATTGTGTATACAATGTATTTTTGGACATCTGATTTTTAATTCTCAATCAATTTCAATTTTCCACGCGGAACCCTACAGGATTTTTTTCATGGTTGTGATCACCCACTACCACCACTTCTCGGAACTGGGAAACAGAACTTGATATGTGACATTGTTTTAAACAAATTTAGATTGCTTTTCCAAGTGCTTGTGTTTCGACATGTGGATTGTGGATATTAATTTCAGGAAGTTGGTTTAAATTCAAGGACTTCCCAACGCCAACGCCAGCAGCGTACAGTGGACCGACAACATACGTTTAGAAGTTAAAATTCAAATCTCAATTTTAAACACTTACTGCTTTAAAAAAAATTGAGAAAAATTGCAAAAAAAATAAATTCATTTAAAAAATCATTAAATATTTTTTAATGTATAAAACTACTTTTTAAAACAAAAGGATGGAAATAATGCAGAAAAATTTAACCAAAATTGATCAATAAATACATTTTTTTTAACAATAACGTGAACTCCTTAAAAACTTAAAATTTGAAAAATAATCGTACCTTTTCTCGCACTACTGGTTTTAAGAAAAATTAGTTTTTAAAGAAATCGAGTTTGGCAAAAAAAAATTATTTTGATTTAGGGTTCTACGATAATCCATTATGGATAAATAAAAACAAAAAAAGTTAAAACAAAAAGTATGAGGTCGGTCCACTGTACAGCTGATCAAAAAAAGTTGCAATCCAAACAGAGACAATGAAATGGATAATTATGATGATAATGTATATCTACTTTTACCAGCGGTTATAAAATTAAATTTAATTCCTTTATCGATAAAAATAAACATTAAAATAAAAATATGTAAACGTATAATGAGAGTTTAAAATAAGAAATAAAAATATATAAATATATATAATAATGTATGTATGTGACGTAGAGATTGCTAAATTAACATTTTGTAAATTGTTTAATTTTATATATGTAGTTAAATTTAAGAAAATTATTTTAATTTTAAAATTTTGTGTATAAAGTTATTTTGAAAAACAAAACAAAAATCAAATAAAAAATCACAAAAAAAAAAAAAACAAATGAATAAAATAAAAAAATGGCAGATAGTCTTATTTTTTCGTCGTGAAGGGGAAGACAAGTGAGGGAGAGAAAGAAACCCACCTTAAGAAGAGTCGAGAATTAAGACATAACCTACAAAAAATGCGATAGCACATTTCAATGACATAACAAAAAAAAAACAAAAAGCAAAAAATAAAGTAAAAATTCAGAAACGGAGTGCGGGTAGGTACAGTACAGTATTATGATATATGGGAAACACCTTTCTATTAAAAAATACCGCTCCGCAATTTGTGAATAAATTCCAGAAATTCTTACGCTTCAAGACACCAAATTGCAGTAAGATTCCAATTCAAATGTGGGTACAAAAATATATGGCAAAAATATAAGGCATGACAGCAGAAAGGCCAGAATCTCTTTTTGTTTTTGTTCAGCCAGGAAACGTTCAAAAGAGCCTTCATATACCAAAGGTATATAGTTTGTATGTGTGTGTGCGTACTTTACCAATATACTTATGGAACGTTATGATGTTATGAGATAGAAGAAGTTAAGGCTATATTGAGGTTTAAGAGGCATCCAGGCACAGCAGTATATTTCCACGCATAGGTATTCTGGCATTTGTAATGTCTAATGCCGAGCCGTATGGCTTTGATAGAATTGGAGTGAAATGTAAATTCCGCTATTTACCACCACCCCAAGCCCTCAAACAGTGAAAGTAGAGAATTCCATGCGGATATATATTCAGTTTTATTTATATCACGCAGTATTCAAGACTTCTCCATCTCCATTTGGTTTTTCCTCAGTTTGGTTGAATTTTTTTTGGTTTTCGTTCTTCAAATCATGGCTTGGCTAGGGAATTTCTCTGGGGCATTAATCGTTTTTCCTTTGATATCTATGTACTTACATTGCTTGTGCGGTGGTTTTTTTCTTCACGGTAATAAAATGAAAAGCAATTAGATAACCTTGGTAACGAAATGATAAATTTTTGATGTGGTATGGTAGATTTGCAGTCCTAAATCAGACTTAAATAGCAAAGTATAATCAAAATATTCTTGAATGTGGTTTCAATGATTTTGAACACTAAATTAAAAACGAATCTAATTTAATTTTCATAAAACAAATTATGTCACCGCTTAGGTTTACGTATTGTTCCCAGGAGTAACCTTTCAGAAATGAACTGGACAGTTCTTGTTTTTCGTACAAAATTGATCCTTGAAAAAATCACTACTTAAATTATTGTCGTTTCATTTTGAATTTTCGGCCTGAGTACGATAACTTGGGTGAAAATATTTGACGACGGTTTTTTAGTAAAAGGGTCAAAAATAAGCATTTTTAACAATTGAAGAGAGAGGGCCGTTTTAGAAAAAGTGACTACTTGTAAAATTGAAAAATAAATTTATTAAAAAGCAACTGAAACATGTATGTACATGTACAATGAAGTATTGTAGCGGTTTTAAAAGCCAAAATTCTAATGTCTATACTTATATTATAAAGAGGAAATATTGTAGGTATTTTTGTATGTTTGTTACGCATAAACTCAAAAACTACAGGACGTATTTTGATAATTCTTTCACGATTAGATTGCTACATTATACCTGAGTAACGGATTATATTATTTTTTCATAGAAAAAAATGTTTAAAACAATTATCCAGCTGTGCGAAGCCGGGACGGCCGCTAATCTTAATCTTAATATATATAAATCTCGTGTCACAATGTTTGTCCTCAATGGACTCCTAAACCACTTAACCGATTATAATAAAATTCGCACACCATGTGCAGTTCGATCCAACTTGAGAGATAGGATAGTTTAAATCTCAAATTATAGTCGCAATTTTAATTTATTGCTAATTATTTGTCTGTTATTATTTGACAGTCACAATTATCTGTTAGCTCCAAACTATTTTATCAGATAGCGACATCTGTGCACTGGATCGAGTAAGCAATTATCTGTTAGCTCCAAACGATTTTATCAGATAGCGACATCTGTGCACTGGATCGAGTAAGTTAAGAATTCAATAGATGGCGCTATGTCCAACATCTAAATGTAGTTTGTAGTAAACCGAAATACAGTGAATTTTACATTTTCAATTTTTGGTGTTAGCATAGCCGACCACGTGTTATTTAGACTGGAGTATAAATTAAATTATATTATAGTGAATATAATACAGTGAAATTATTCCGCTTTTTAATTATTAGTGCTTCGTAATTCAAAACTCTAATTAAACTATATACATGTAAGTATTATCACATAATTATATCTGTTAGCTCCAAACGATTTTATCAGATAGCGACATCTGTGCACTGGATCGAGTAAGCAATTATCTGTTAACTCCAAATGATTCTAACAGATGTCGATACCTTTCGACTGGGTTGAGTAAGTAATCAATAGATGGCGCTGCTATGGTAAATCTACGAACGTGTAGCATAGTGGACTCCGTGACTGATGTTCGCTTATTGTTCCTCTTAGATTGTTTACTATAATGTAATATAACAAAAACTTTAGCCACAGCAACGCGTGGCTGGGTCAGCTAGTTAATATATATAAATTACGTGTCACGTTGTTTGTCCACAATGGACTCCTAAACTACTTAACCGATTTTAATTAAATTTGTACACCGTGTGCAGTTTGATCCAACTTGAAAGATAGGATAGCTGACATGTCAATTTACGATTGCAATATTATTTTATTGCAAATTATTTGTCTATTATTTGACTGTTCGCTCTAAACGATTTTTTTTTTACGACATTTGTTGACTGGATTGAGTAATTATTCAATAGATGGCGCTGTGTCAAACGTCCATACGTTTCATATAAGCTACAATTTAATAGCATAACTACCACATATGTTGCTGAGGTTAAAGTATAGGTTAAATTTGTTTTGTAGTAAACCGAGAAACAGTGAATTTTACTTTTTCAATTTTTGGTGTCGACACGTACTCTAATTTTTACCCCGGTAAAATGTATGCACAACTAAACAGATGTTTTCAACAACTTCGCTTGTCCTGCCGATCGATCCACTTTTTAATAAACTTACGAAATTCACCGGGGAATCAAATCAGCAACAACAATTTTATTCATATCTTGAGTTTCTGCATTAAAATTTGGGCAGAACGAAACTTGCAGGGCCCTCAAGTATAATAATTATAAATTTAAAATAATTATTTACAGATTTTGAAAGATTAGCATGCAAACTCAGAATTTTGAAATAAAATGCTTGTTTTTGACCCTTCATGGAAAATAAAAACAAATTTGTTCAATTTAACTTTACTTGGAACTTCGACTTCTTTAAGATATTTTAAGAGCTCATCATTCCGTTAACAAAAAAAACGAAGTCTGGGCCTGCGATCGACTTAGGAAAGATGCCGATTTTGTAAAAAAAAAATTATCTTTTCAGATGAAGCTAATTTTGATCCTGGCGCATACATTGTAAAGCCGATACAGGATACCCTCAAAACGAGTCACTCTTTGGTGTGGATTTTGGTCCAGAGGTATAATTGGGCCATTTTTCTTCGAAAATGAGCAAGGAGTGGCCGTTACAGTTGAACGGGCCATGTTGAACGAATTGTTGTTCACAAAAATTGAACAGGAGGATATTGGCAACATTTGGTTTCAACAGGACGGCGATACGTGCCACACAGCCGAAGCTACGCTCGATGTTTTGCGCCCTATTTTTGAAGATCGCATTATCAGCCGCAGAGCTGATGTCATTTGGCCACCTCGGAGCTGCGATTTGACACCGTTGGACTATTATTTGTGGGGTGCCGTAAAAGATAAGTGTTACGCCGACAAGAAATTATTTTCCATTATTAACCGGAAGGATTGTACTTTCAAATAAAAAAAGAAATTTGAGAAAATATTGAGTAGTTTTTTATAGCATTTTCAAAAATAAAAGAAGTTATTTGGCGGACCCTTTATAATATCTACCTCTGTGTCAAATTTCATCCAAATCCGTTCAGCATGATTGGAAAAATTGTGAAATTGAAAGTGGTCAGTATTGAATCCGAAGTAAAAGACTATTCCCGACTATAATCTATCTCTGTGCCAAATCAGTTCAGCTGATCTTGAGTTATAAATAGGGTAACTAACATGACTTAATTTTATATGTATCTAGCTGACCCCGCAGACGATGTTCTGCCGTGTTTTTCAAATTATGTGAAAGAAATTATTGCTTTAAATCTTCATATTCAGGTTCTAATAAAGTTTTGGCATGCAATTTTTAATCTCATTTCGATTAATGACTTTTGAAATTCTGAAAACGCCATTAATTTTTTGTTTGCAAAATAAAAGCGTCTCCTAGATCTTTTCTCTTCACATACAGGGCCACATCATAGGACCTTGAACAATAGCAACTTATATGATTAGATTTTAAGATTCAAAAAGCCTTTACATCGATGGCATAAAAATACCAGCTCCAATCCAGCATATAATCAAATTAAATTTTTACACTGTCGCTAATATGGCCTAAGTCATTTATCCATATTTCTTTCAAAAAGATTTTTTAATTTATGGTACTTTAATGTAAAAACCATCGAACGTAGTAATATTTGACATGCTTAAAAGTAATCATTAGAATTTATGCTAAATTTTATATGTACATACATATATGTATAATTATATATTACACCGCATTAATTCAATTAAAATAACTATGTTTTTTTTTTCTCCCACATATCACAGTATCTAATTTTAATATTTTCACAATTTAGATATGAAGGTTGTACATAGGTAATTAAAATCAAATAAAAAAACATTGGGTAAAATTCTCACAGAAGTGTTAACTATAACCATATAATTAAAAAATAATTTGGTATTTGATTTCATAAATGGCATCCATACATACATACCTCAACTATATGTAGGCTTGGAATAGGAAATAAAAAAGGACATAGTTGGTACATATATAAAAAGTAAACATCGATAATTGTACGAAAATTAATTAAAACTCGATTTTTCGATTATTATCATTATCATTGTGGCATTTGTGTTAAATTTAATTAAAATCTCGGTAATTATGTTCCCGCAGAGATAATAATCAATTAATATAGCTTCTATAAATGGGTATTACAATTTTTTTTTTGTAATGGCTTTTATTGGTATAAAAATTAATAATTGAAGTTAAACTAGGTGTTTTGCATTTTACATAAAATTATAACAGTGTTTTAAATGAAAACAACAGCAAAAGTTATTGTTTATTTTTTAAAAGCAAAAATTAAAAAAAAGAAGATTTAAAAAAAAGGCCTTGATGAACCAATGCCATTAGCAATTTTTGAAAATTCTCTGAAATTTAGATTTGATTAAATTTGGCACGATCCCCATCGATTTTGCGATGATAGCCTGTCCTTGATGCTAATCGGCTTGGTGCAATTCACACCTTTAGCCAGAGTTGTGCAAGCAAATAGCACTGCCTTTGTGCCATCCTTTGCCATCGTTATATCCACACCAGATGCGTTACTGTCCAAGATCAACAAAAAACGGCTGGGACATCAAGACCAGCATAATCACCAGTACCGCCACAAAACTCCACTTGAACATTGTACCGTGACAAGTGGCGAGTGGGTCACCTCAGGACGACGAACCGTGTTATAGGCAAATGAAATGTGTCTCTTTCCAGTTTGGTTATAAGCACTCCTCATATTGCGATTATCCATCCGATGAACTCGAGGATGATAATGACACACAGTCCCGAGATGTCGAACCCGTAAGCCTTGACGATGATGACATTGAAGTGGTAACCACAAAATTTTTCAGCCCCGAAGATTTCGGTCAAAAGCCCTGAGCCAGCTCGTATGTAGCTGGGAAGATGCCTTTTTTTCACGAGCGTTTATCGATTAGTACCTATTTGGGTCGATAGAGCGACATCTGGCTAGGAAGTTTGGGGCACTCCGACAAGTGGATGACAGGAATCTTAATTCCGAAAATACACAATTTACATTGATCCGAAATTCGAAAAGCCGACAAATTGTAAATAAAAAATCAATGGTCTGGTTGTAAACGTTTTTCCAATACGAGGTGTTATTTGGAATAGCCCGCTTTTGGGGTAGAAGACTTTTGAAACTGTAATTTTTTGACGTTTGACAAGTAAAAACTACGCCATTAATAAAAATGAAAATAATATTGACTGATGAGGCCCACAACTCGGTGGCTACGACAATAAGCAAAATTATCAAATCGGCTCAAAAGCCCAAAAATACAACTGTAATAGCTGTCAAAAATTACATTTCATGTCAATTTTTTAGGGAACAGAATACATATTGAATACATTCGAATCATTGTAGAAATTATTATATGTGTTTTACAAAGCACAATCTAGCGAATTTTGACAGAAGACCTTCATTGTCATCTATAAACGGCTCATCAACTTACTCAAAAGTTTAAACGAGAAAATTTTAGAAAAGATTAGAAGCATAGAGAGAGAGAGAGCATATTGAATAATGACAATGATAACTGTCAATATTTTAAGGATGGTTCACCAATGACATTTAAGTTTCAGAATATGGCAGTTCTTAGCATAGATACATACCGATACCGATGGAATACAATCAACAAGTGTGTATGATCGATGATTGTATGATGTATGATTGTATCGTACTTGGTCTGAATTATGGAGCGATGTAAACCGATCTTATGAAGACAGATCAGGCATCAGGGCCCGTCCGCGCCCTAACTCCGAAGTTATAAAAATAAAAATCTATCGACTGAAAAAAATAACATTTGGCACAAATACATTTGCATTTGCACATGAAAATTAAGGGTAGGGTGATTTTTTAAGAATTAAGTTTTTTAGGTTGGCAGCACTGGTGGGTGATGGTGTTCAAATGTCATCTGTCAAAGTGAAAAGTTTTTAGCATACTCATCCATTTCATCATGGCAAGACTTAAAAAATGCTCTGTGAAAATTGTGTTCAGCTATGAAGCTCATTTCTGGCTCTACGGATCACTTTTGCCTGTTACCCCCCTAACTGTTAGAAGCAGAGTTTGATCAGAGCTAGCTCCGATTGATAAAAGAAACACAACCTGAGCTCTCCGATGTGTCTGAACTAAAAAATTAACACAGATCTATTTTTGACAGCTCAGTTTTCTGCTCTGAGCTTAAAAAGAAAAACGCCCATTGTCAATGTTTGAGTTGGAACAAAATTCTTCAAATTTCAATCCAACAACTACTGTTTGATCTCGTTGAGTTGTCAGATTTTCTGGCAAACAGTTTGTGAGCTTTATGTGTATACACAATCTTCGATGCAAATAAAGCTTTTTCTGAAATTTTGATATTGTAGTGTTTTACGAATATTTTCAGATTATACGCCGCGGACATCATTTACATGAAATTATACTTAAAACGTAAATGGCTAAGGCTAATTTATCAATTCCAATAAAAATTTGAGTGATTTATTTTATTAAAAAAAAACTAAACTTACAAAATCAACCTAAATAATATAAATTTCTTTTAGGGACGATCTGCTTAGCAAGGATGCCTACATTTGGATTTTGGAATCTATTCCTTAGCATAGTTTGTGCAAGTTTTACGTTTAGGAATTTGACCTGTTATTCAGTTTAATCGTCATTCATTCGTTAAAGTTTTCCGAATAATCAGCAGTGTTCTATATTTCTACTGGAACATCGCATCGATTGGATTCCATAAAGTATTTGGATCAAAACAAACGAACAACATTCAAGTAGTGTCTTCATATAACAGAAATTATAATATAGAATATTGAAAATTCTATCGAAATCTCTTAAGCACTTTCAATGCGAGCATAATGTTCAATTAACTCGAAATGTTTTTCCAAATCAATACCACAGATCATCACAGATACGAGTATTCGAATAAAATATGGATATTTATGCGTGGTTTCAGATTTAAGGATCAATTGAATATGTGTGTCAATTGCCAATGCCTCATACAAAATGAATTCCGCCGCACATTTGTATCGAAATTGAATTAATTAACACATATATTATTTAACCTGATTCCCAAGTATAAAGATACACCTATACCACACTCGTAACTTGGATGCATCTTGCACACATAACCGTATCTTCTATGCCAATGAGGGCGAGGATATTTCTTGCATTGCTTCAATTTTCAAATGAAATGCATTGCATATACCTACTGAGTACTGACCAACTTCATGCATCACAAATCCAACTCAACCCAAACCCACTTTATAGATTGGGTGTATTATTCCATAAAAGGATGTCACATTAGATGCGAGAAACATATCAATGAAGTGTAAGTGGATAACGAAATACTAGAGCTAGTATCCTACCGAATGGACATTTAGATTAGCATTCCGAAAATACCTTGTTCCATACTCTTCTTCCAGTGGTCTGACTGTGAGTGTGTTCCTATCTTCGATATCATTTCGATCTGAGCCAATTCTAATCATGACCAAAAACCCGGAGTAACATACAACATACCTAAGCATAGGAATTCTATGATGATTCGAATATATATTCTGCAAAGCAAAATTCAATTAATTTATGCTAATATTGACCACTGATATAGCTTCAACCGAGAACCGAATCGACCAAAGGAGTCGTGCAGAAATTTGGCCGTATGTTGTGGAAAGTTTAAGGCGACACACCTTCCTGGAATACCTATAGGGATGAGCTGGCTGGTGGGTATAAAAGTTTCTTTCAACAAACACTTAATAATTAACTGATTCCAAACTATTGTTAAGCAATAGTCTATGAGGGTGTAGAACTGTAGGCATTAAATATACATTTGTCCAAATGGATTTCTCGAAAATCGTCCGTAGATCGGAATAGCATTACGTAGTTCTATTGGTAACACGACATGCCATGGTTTTGGAATTCGTTGTCTGCACATATGTACCGGTCAGAAGTATAATTCAGTCGTAGTTTTCATTAACTACTTAGTATTAATCCTTAAGGTTATGATGACCATTCTATGCAAATCAAAACGAGAAGCAATATTTTATCGAATGTGTTCGAGCTTTCTTTTAACAAAAATCGTAGAAACGTACGAAACAGATTGCAATATTGCAACCATGATTTTAAAATCGTTAATCTTCATTCCTTCAAAGAGAATGACAAACGGAAGATTTTAAAAGTAGCTTTACTTTAAGTATTAAGTTTTAAATATTTTAAAGTTCCTTTCTCTAGACTTGTATCCCACTTTAAAATAAGACACAATACTTTTCTAGAAGAAATGGATAATTCTGGAAGAGAGACACATTTTCTGTACCTCCATCGAAGCACTGAAGAACAACAAAGCGGCTGGGCTTGACAGGATTACAGCAGAACTGCTAGAAGCAGTGCCAACAACATGTACAAAATTGCTGCAACCGCTCATAGAAACAGCACGGGTCTCCAATTGAGTGGAAAAAGGGAATGATTGTCAAGCTACCAAAAACAGGAGACTTGATTAAAAGTGCGAAAACTGGAGGGGTATCTGCGCTTTGTATACATTCTCCAAAATAGTAGTAAAGATTGTTCTAGAACGCATAAGAAAACACCTGGAAGCAAGGCTTGACGCTGAACAAGCAGGCTTCCGTACTAGGTCCTCCTGCATTGATCATATCAACAGCTTGAGGATCATTATCGAACAGTGTATCGAATATCGATCACCACTCCACCAGGTGTTCATTGATTTCGAGAAGGCTTTCGACAGCGTAAACAGGAAGTTCATCATTACCTTTAACATCTTGACTACGCAGACAATGTAGGCTTGCTTTCCCATAGAATCATGGATCTCCTTCAAATGGCAATAAGGGTGGAGAGAGAAGCAACAATAGTGGGGCTGAAAATCAATACGGGAGAAACAAAGATGTTCAGCCGCGGGAACTCGCAATCATCCGCTCTGATGACATTGTTCAACAAGCAGTAGAGAAAGCAGAGAGCTTCCAATAACTTGAGAGTATCGTCTCTACTGAACTAGGACTGTATAAAGCTTAGACTGTATAAGTCTAACGTCGAATCAGTTCTGCAATATGGTTGCAGCACATGGAAATTATCAACAACAACAACAATGAAACTGCAAACCTTCGTTAATAGGTATCTTCGAAACATCTTACTTGTTTTCTGGCCAAATCATATCTCAAACGAGGACTTTTATAGGCGAACAGGTCAGGAACCCAGCGATACCATAATACGAAGGTGCAAGTTGCAGTGGATTGGACACACGCTTCGAAAAATGAATGACTGCAATGCGGGCCAGGCAAACATTTCTTTCGGTTTGTACTTCGATTTCATATCCAAAGGGGCTAGTTTAACGAAAATTTCAATCTTTAAGATGGACCGAGGATTGTTGTGTTTTGTGATCAAGTTAAAAACCATAGGTGGGGAATTTGTGGTGTTTCATTAAAGTATGCTTTTACCACAGCTTCTTCTTCCAATTTTTAGCTATTTCGACCATTCTATTTTTCAACCGTGCATTTCTTAGAAACTGATTTAATTTTATCATCTTCTCTTTCGACTTTAAGCTTTGGTTTATCATTTCAGTGTCATTTTATAATCGTCTGAGTTTTGTTAAAATTCATTGATGGGGTCTAACCAAAATGTCAATACCGATGGGACAGTCCACAGGTATTTTCCTGGCAAAAGTAAGTGCCTTTGTAATCTTGAAAGAAACTATCGTTATCAGAACATAGCCAGTATGTCTAATAGTTAAGCATCAAGCTGTACTCAAAGCACTTACTCTGCTATTTCGCAAATAGTGTTGGAATTCACACTTGTTAAGGAAAATACTGTCACACTTCATTTTGTATATCTGGACATGTCAGTGCACTAGGAAATGAAGAGGCAGACTCTTTACCGAAAACAGGTGCTCCAACTCCACTTTAAAGACCCGAACCCTACTTCATCAAAAAAGATGAAGAAGCTAAAATATTGAGAAACTGGTAAGAACTTCCTAAAATGAGGCAGGCAAAAACACTGCTTGCGAATTATAACCAAAATTGCAGACTGCATGAAATTAAGTAAAGAGCCTACTTACTGGCCACTGGTAAACTAAATAGGCAGTACTAATTACCAAGTAGAAATCAGTCTTCTCTCTCTGACAGCACCCCTCAAATTTCTAACATGGATTAATTTAGAGGATGAACTGTAAAGTGAGAGCCTCATCCAGTTCTAGAAGGAAGCACAACAGTTCTTTTAAGTAGCAGTGCACTAGAACCCAAACTAATTCATATATAAGGGCTTTTTGATGCTGGGGACAGTCATCTTCCAGCATCAGCCAAATGGTTCGCTATGTGCCAGAAGTGCAGATATCCCCCAACGTTTGGTTTGCCTTTGCCAAGGTTGTCACTGATGATTCGCAAATATACATAAGTGGCCCAATATTAACTTAATTTTAAGATATAATAATACGTTTGCTGTTTACATTGGCAGTTTTGTTATTTGCTGAAATTATTGATAATAATATATTAACACTATTTGCATCATCAGCCATGAAATTCCCCCACCACCGTAAGTACATCGCAACCAAGTAGAATGGTCACCGTATAAGTGGAAAGTGGCATTGGCAATTGGCATGACAGTCACAATGACAATAGTGTGAATGATAATAATGGC
The DNA here is from genome assembly GCA_905146935.1 of Scaeva pyrastri. Lineage (NCBI taxonomy): Eukaryota > Metazoa > Arthropoda > Insecta > Diptera > Syrphidae > Scaeva > Scaeva pyrastri. Next base: position 73,139,861 of record LR989927.1, read on the forward strand.
GATTGAACAAATACATATACGCACATACAATATTGTGTTCTGGATAAGCACTTGCAATATATTGAACACACATTAAACATTCTGTTATGCTATCCTATAGCTGCCAGATAATTGTGAACTTCGATCTAAAATAGCAAACTCATGTGGTGGGCTGGTGGCTGGAGGAGGAAGTGTGTTTGCTTGTAACATCAATTTGGGTGCCAGGCTATCACAACAGTTGGCCTACATTTGCCATAGGTACCTATACGATGATGCATAATACAATGATTACACTGTTGAATGTTTAATGAGTACTGTCGCGCCTGATGGATGTTAGTCGGGTTCACAATTCACGGCTTTGTTGTGTTGGCTGAGGACAAACAAAAATTCAGCAATAAAATATAATTTTCCATCTACTCAAATGACCTGTGGTGAGGAAAGATGTTTTAATTTTAAAAACTTTAAAGCTTTGAGGATTATATTTTTCGAAAGTTATAATGTTTCATTATATGCATACATACATAAAAACAAATGTCTGATGCGTATGAATAATTTAGCATTTTTCCAATAATAAAAAAATTATATCTTTGTTCCATAAAAGTTCTCATCGATATCTAAAGTCTGCCATAAAAATTATAGTCGGTTAATTAAATTGTGTATTTTTAACTTCGTTATACTCAAATAGGTCCTCAGACCTACGAAGTCTGTTGGTGTTCCTAGGGCCTCAACTACTCCTACGTGCCATTGTGTGCGATTTCCAGATCCCTCCAGTATGGAGACGGAGAGCCATTATCCTATGGGAAAACAAGCATACATCGACTCCCCCGTCAAGATGTTTGAAGTAAGTTGTCAGAGTCCATCCTATTCCTCCACTTCTTGTCAAAGCCATCCGCAGTACATCACTTATCACCAATAAAAACAATATTGGTCACAGTATGCAGACCTGTCTGCTGTCAAAAAGGTCTCAAATTAAAAATTCTTTTAAAATTGTTTAATGCCAAACCTGAAATTTGTAATTTGCGAAGAAATTTTAAAATATTTCGTATACCAAAACTCATCACTTTATCTACTGTCATAGAATTAAAAGATTAAATCCGAAGAAGAATATGCTTCTACACTACCCGTGGTTCTTAGGTGTCAGCTCTATCATCGTCATCATCGGCTCGACAACCGGTATCCGATCCTGGCCTCATTTCACAAGTCTCTCCATTTATTCTGATCGCAAGCCGACGATCGACCGACGCACGCGACGCCATCCATCCAGTTGCGCACCTCAAGTCTTCGAGTGTCCTGGTTTACGCCATCTCTGCAGTGTAAGCATAGTCTGTCACGCTGTCTCCTCCCATCGTAGAATGTGCTACAAAGAACTTTCCGAGGTGGTTCCTCTTCTTACTACTTAGGTGACCAGCCCACCGGAGTCTACTCACGATATCTGCTTCCAGATAGATTGCATACAGTTCATGATTGTAGCGTCTCCGTCCTACCGCAATAAGGCGAATAGACTTTCCTCTCGAACACGTATATTAGAGGTCAGAATCTGTTTTACTAAGCACCCAGGTCTTGAATCCATATGTGAGTACTGGCAGGACCATAGTCATGTACACCACCAGTTAGATGTTATGGTAAGGTTTCTGGATTTAAATAGTTTTGACAGACTTATAGTAGGCTCTGTTGGCTTTGAGAAGATGTCCAAGTCTTGTGCGTAAACCAGTATCTGGCTGGACCTGTTGGCATGGATTGCCTTCTCCAATGCCAGGTTGAAGAGGAAGTAGGCCTGGGTATTTAAGCTTATGGCTTATTATTATTAGAATTCTCTCATCGCTTTTTAGATGGCCTTAAAGTCTATAAATATAGATGGTAAGTTGGAAAAATAAATTCTAGACATTTTTCGATCGCCTGTCTAAGAGTAAAAATCTGATCTGTCCGATAATAGTTTTAGCGTATGGAGCTATCCGTTGTTGTATGGGGCATGTGATACCTTCTGCAAAGGTTGGCCCGCCATGTTGTACATGCTCAGCTGCTATGCCATCGCCATCGGCTACCGGAGCTTTTTAATGTTCAAGTCGACTTACAGCCTTTTGGACATCTCTTATCCTTGGGGGATTCTTCTTGATGTGATGGGTCCCCCAATTCTTCGGTAAGCTAACCGATTAGCAATCCATTTAAGTAAATTTTGGCTTTTTAGGTCCCTTAAATAAAATTAATTTCTAAAATCAATTTAAAAGTCGTATTGCATTTAAATGATTAGTCAGAGTTCTATCAAGAAAGTGGTTATTTAGACTTTAAATCACTTATTCTAAAAGTAAAGCCATACTAAAATATATCATTCTTTATTTTGGACCAGTCTTTTCTTTATACCCTTCGTCGTCAGCGGCGTCGTCGGTCGTCGTTTAATGACTTTTATGTTGACAATTAAAAGCTTAATTTATTGCCAAATTTAAAATATATTGCTGTGAAAGCATTTGAAATAATAAAATAATAAATATTTCTCGTATTCAAGTCATGAGTTTCAATTTGGCATGAATGATTTCACTTTCTAAAATGTCTCTCAAAATAAGCAATTAAAATTTTCAATAATGACTTTTAATGAAAGCTTTATGCACATGAAATTGGCCCCTAAGGTCATACTTTATACTCAGCACGATGAACACCATACTCTGCCACTACATCACGATTTCGGAATTAATATAAATAATTCCCAATGCTGCACAGCATCCATATAGACTAGGGTTTTAGTCCCAGACATTTTAAATGGCATCCATCAAGCAACTACAAACGTATAATATAGCAACGCATCCACGTCACTTCAATTGGAATCCGTTCTATCTTTAATCTACATAAATATGTATCTATATCTATGAGTACCTATTTGCATCTACTGTATGGTTGTTCTTATAACACTCGCGGGATTGTCTATTAGTTTATAAAATATCTTTAAACATTTGTCTATTTCCAATTTTCTGTCGATTCAATTAACGTGATGCAATTTATTCAGCGGAAGAGTTTGGCACATAATTCTTTCCTTGGATGAAAATTATTGACACCTTTTTGGAGCAGCACCTATAGCTTTGTCGTATAAAAATCGACTCTGTAGACTGTAGGTATATACTTACCAGTAAAAGGTATAAGTGGAAGTAAAGACGGTGAGGGTGATATCGACTATTGTCTCTTTACCATAAATGCAATCTTACAAAATATCTATCTATCTATCTATCTATTTATCTATGTATAATATATATCTATATTTCTATAATGTTGCGCACTTTACCACAAAAAAAAGTATAGCAGGAAAATCCTTCATAAACAAAATATCAGATCATTTTTCATAGTCAACAGGAATAAAGAATAGCAATAGGTAAGGTAGGTTAGGTCGTAAGGTATACTATCGAAGGCAGGTAGCTGCAATGCATTGAAAAATAATACAAATATCGATCAATCTATAAACATTAAACAATCCCATGACCCATTCTTGCGGAAACAGTTTTGAACTACGTTCCTATGGTCCACTATGAAGGGTATATAAGAGTACAGTAACAGTGATCGGCAAATAAATCGACGATGGGGGTTAGTACCCACCTACGTACCTACATATCTGTACCCGCATTGCAAGGCGACGGCGACGGACGGCCAAACTGCTTCAACCTCAACCTCAACCTCAACTCCAACTCTCTGTTCCTGGCTCAACCAGTAGTAGATGGATATAAATTGAATTCAATATACAACAGAAATAGCTTCACAGTGAACATTGCAAGAAATTATGCTTCTTTTGGGGAAATAAAAGTTCGTTTCTTTTTAAACATACAAAAAAAAAGAAGAAAAATAAGGAAAGTTCATTTCACTCAGAATTATTTTCAACACAAAAATTTGATTAAATTTCAGATTTTGAAATCGTTGACACGTCACATAGCAAGGACTGTTTTATTAGTAATTTTTCATATCTATATCTATATCTATATCTATATCTATATCTATATCTATATCTATATCTATATCTATATCTATATCTATATCTATATCTATATCTATATCTATATCTATATCTATATCTATATCTATATCTATATCTATATCTATATCTATATCTATATCTATATCTATATCTATATCTATATCTATATCTATATCTATATCTATATCTATATCTATATCTATATCTATATCTATATCTATATCTATATCTATATCTATATCTATATCTATATCTATATCTATATCTATATCTATATCTATATCTATATCTATATCTATATCTATATCTATATCTATATCTATATCTATATCTATATCTATATCTATATCTATATCTATATCTATATCTATATCTATATCTATATCTATATCTATATCTATATCTATATCTATATCTATATCTATATCTATATCTATATCTATATCTATATCTATATCTATATCTATATCTATATCTATATCTATATCTATATCTATATCTATATCTATATCTATATCTATATCTATATCTATATCTATATCTATATCTATATCTATATCTATATCTATATCTATATCTATATCTATATCTATATCTATATCTATATCTATATCTATATCTATATCTATATCTATATCTATATCTATATCTATATCTATATCTATATCTATATCTATATCTATATCTATATCTATATCTATATCTATATCTATATCTATATCTATATCTATATCTATATCTATATCTATATCTATATCTATATCTATATCTATATCTATATCTATATCTATATCTATATCTATATCTATATCTATATCTATATCTATATCTATATCTATATCAATTTCTTTGTCTTCAAGTACACAGTACTTTTATCGTATCAGAATGTTACCTGTCAGTTTGTCGACAACAAAATAACAAATTTAAAACCGCTAATTTTTCTAGGGTGAGCACTGAGCACGTATGTCTATGTAGTTGGCATATAATTATTTTTCTTGTTAATTTTAAATTCGATTTGAAATGAGAAACAAGGTAGCTTTACAAAATTGACATTTCCACAAAAAAAGCTTTAAATAAAATTAAAACAGTAACTACTCAAAAGCGTGTAAAATTTAAAAATATGCATTAAATTTATGCATATTCGCTTTTTGCCAAAACGAAAAACATAAAGTATATTAGTAGCAGTATGTATGTAGGTTAGGTGGTTAAAGTTATGTAAGATGCAGCATTTTTGAAGGTGATTGCACATACTTTTTTCGAATATTTTTGAATTAATCAAACTGGAATCGATAGACACAAATTTGCACTAGTAATGAAACCTCGTCAAAAACCGTGTTTGATTTTCCTGTTTTTCTTGTATGAATTTCAGTATTTTTTTCTAAGGAAAGTGTTTCATGGAAATATTGCAAAAATAGTGTGTTCAGCAAGAACAAATTTAATAAATTCAACACTACTGATTAAAATATAAAGTGTGGACATATTTTTGACACAAAATATATGGCACCAGAGCTTAATAGACTGCTATAAAAAATGCGTTTTCGAACGTTGGTACGTTCGTACGTTCGAGATATCCCTTTTCGCCCAGTTTATCTCAAGAACGAAAGAGCGGTTTTTTTAAATACATGAGTTAAAAACAAGTGAAAATTTTGGTTGATGTTAAATATCTCAGAAAAAAACAATGTTTTCGACTAAGGATATTTTTTATTGTATACATTGATGTGTAATGCAGATTTTTTATAATTTTGGAAAAAATTCAACACAATGTTATTTTTTTTAGAATAGAAAAACTAAAAACAATGTTTGACGTTCAAAATACAATTAGTGAAAAATGATATGACTTCAAAACAATTTTATGCTATATGAAATGACGTTTCTGACATCTGGTAAAATTTTGGAAAAAAAAATCATGGATAGTTTTTTTTGAAAAAAAGGAAAAAATATTCTCTTAAAAATTGGTAAAAAATGTTTTTTTGACTCGAATATCTGGAGAGCGGGCAACTATATTGGCCTTATTTTTTTATTTTGGCCTTTTATATTTATAATATATCAAGGCCCTACCGCAAAATTATCGTAAGCAACACTTTTGTCGAAAATGCTTTTTTTATCGAAACTACTATTTCAAGCCGTAACGGTCCCATCCCTGTTTATGTTTTCTTCCAAAATATAATTTAAATATATTAAAATCATAAAAATTATAAATGTACAATTTTAACTCTCTGGTACATTTTTGCTTAAAAATATAAAAAAAAAAAAAACCATCTGTAAAATTTGATTTTTATCGCTAACGATAATTTGGCGGAAAGGGCTCGATATATTATTAGACTCTTAAATTATAATTTCTAATGTTATCACGCCTTATTGTTAATCTTATTTTTCACCAGACTCCATATTAGACATTTATGATAAGTGGTGGCAGTTAGACAGAACAAGATGCAACGAAATAAGACGGAACTGTTTATTTTGGACCAAAAATTTCTCCTGAAGTCGAGACTGTTGCTAGTCACGTCTATCTTTTCAAGTCTTATAATTTCGACACCCAAAATACCTAAAATCTTTGAAAAGACGATATTTTGACAAGACGGAGACAATCCTAGGAAAAGTGTTGTCGGTTCTAATTCTAACCATACACATTCTGGTTCAATTCGACAAAACAACAAAAGGATTTCTTTCCGAATTTCATCTAAATTACTGTACTGTACAGAGTCATAAGATAAGCAACCATTTTTTTTTGTTTGAGATATTATACAGCGTAGAATTTTTTAATTTCGTGTTATACAAATGTTAAGACAGATGTTTTTATACCTACCAAACAATGAGTCTTTGGGCATACATACTATAAACAAAAACCATTATAAGTTCAACAACTTTTAGTCTTCTGCCACTGTAAATTGATCACCCAACTGAAAACCAACCAACCAACATCAGGTAAAACATTCCATTGCAGGAAAAGCCATCATCTCCAGCACTGATTTATGTTCCCTTCCAGCAATATTCTTTTGTGTTGGAATTATTTTTAAATTGGTATATGCAAATACATAACCAAAAAGGACCTACAAGTCGGTTCGGATCCACAGAAGATTCCTGGGATGTACGAGTATGTCGATGTCGTATGTTCTGTAGGTAGGTAGCTATAAGATGTACACGCATCTGATAAAATACTCTTTTTTTTTTTAAACAACTAATGTTTCGCGACACTGCGCTGCTGGGCTGGAGTTGTAATATTGAATCCTTCCAGCCGTATAAAATTAAATCTTGGCTTCTGAGAAAAAAAGAAAAATTGAAAACAAAAAAAAAAAAAAAAACTTCAGAAAATCTGGATAATGGATTCCGATATGTACTTCAGATACTCCGTATATACTATATATACGTTTCGTGATTTTATTTCATGCATGACTGCCTTATCCTTTTCGTTTGGGCTTTTTTTCAGAAACTGAATATCATGTGCTATGTTGTCATCGTCACCAACCTCAAATCCGATTCGAGGAATAATAAAAAAGTAGGTACGTATAAAAAAACGCATATACTCGTATAAGATCAATCACAGTGATTTTTTTTTGCACAGCAATGAAAGTTAAAAAAAAAAAAATTAATGGATATTGCAGCCAATATGTCAATATATGAGATATTTCAGATATTCCGTTGTCAACTGAACCTGGACACAGACTTTGAAGTTTCGACCTACTCGGGAAGATCAAAGGACACAAATTAGATTTTGGGCATCTGTCCAAAAATATAACTTATTTTATTGTGCAATGCTCAAGAAAAAATTCGATAACCTTAACTGGATGCGAAAAATTGTATTTTGGTCTATAAATTGGTTGTGAAGTTTGGGAAAATGGGGTCAATGAGTAGGTATATTTAAAAACAGACGAGGTGCAGGGGTCAGGTTTTAAAGTATTAAATCATTCAAGGGCACCTTTTGTGTTGAAGAAAAAACTATTCACAAGTATTCAGTATTGTCCTTTTAGAGAATTACTGAACAAAGAAACGGATAAGTCACGAAACTACCAAATTAAGTATGGACAAAACAGTATACTTAGAAGGATGATATGTTTTACCCTTTTTTGTGCCAGGAGTATGATTTTGTGTATAGGTCTCTCAAAATTTACGATAGTCAAGTTCTCAGGACCTAATGCTTACTAAAACTCATTCAATTCTTTAGTCCTCTCAAGTCAAAAGATTTTTTAGTCATGATCATCTGCTCAAGAAATCTTTCCATCTGTCGCCATTACGAGCCAATTTCATCAAATTACCCATTCCAATGCGATGAGAGTTCTGTGTCTACTTCAGGGTAAATATCAAGCTGTATGTTGTCTAGAATTGAATGTGTGTCGGAAAGAACTTTTCGAGGCGGTTAATCTTCACTTATGTGAGTTAGGTGATCTTACCTGTTTCTGATTGTAGCGTCTCCCAAATCGTTTTTTTTTATAAACTGAGCCAACAATTCTCACGGAAGTCTTTTCTTACGAACGCGGCTATGCGAGGTTGAAGTGTCAAAAAAACATTTGACTTAAAAATATTGATGTATATTTCAATAAATACAGCATTTCGAAAATCCCAAAAACATGCACCCAATAACTTCCAAATGCCTGAGTTCAATAATTCTGACAATTCTTTATTGCTTTTTGCGAAGAATTGACAGTTAATCTTAAACAAAGTCAACGGTCACTGACAAAGCATTGGTTCACATCGATCACCGAAATTAAACATCAGTGAGCACGGATAGCATAAAGATATGGGACCATCTCGAAACCTATAGCGTGCTGTTGCCATGTATTCTTTATTTCTGTCGTTATCTCCACTGATTTTAGCAAGGCCTTTGACAATATATCCCATAAACTTATACTCTTTGCTCTTTGGGCCTCGAACCAGTTTTATTGAAACAGATTTTAGATGACAGCAAGTTTTTAAAAACCATTACGTCGATGCATGATTCCTCCCTTATTCAATATGACCTAGTTTCTCGGTCTGGTAAGCGTATCAAAGAGCTCAATTCTAAATCCCATATAGGCGATGGTCAAAGGAATTTTCCAACTCTTATGTTATGCGATCTCCCAAGTTTGGTCTTCTTATATCAAGAATTGGATATTTCTAGAATTGAGCGTGTTAACCGACGTTTCCTTCGATTTGCTTTTCAAGGCTTACCCTGGAATGACCCTCTGATCCGACACCCATATCAAGACCGTCTTCAATTATATCATCTCAAATAGTTAACGTAGATAAATATCTGACATTTTGTTTGTCCATCGCCTTTTATTAGGCTCTATTAACTGCCCAACTCAATATAACTCTGTCTTCTTTAATACTTAACCTCGTAATTTGCGAAATACACGTCTCTTTTATCTTACCATTTATGGCTCTAATGAACCTATGCTACAAAATGCCAATTTGAATCCAAACCTTTTTGATTTTAATTTAAGAATATCCTGCCTTAAAAACTGTATTCAAAAATGTCCATTAAACCAACCTCGTCCTTAGATTTAAGTTTTTTAGTTTTTGAGTTTAGATTAAGGTATTTATAACTTAAATTACGCAGAATAAGTGGGAGTGTTGCTGCCCTCACCAAAATTGAAATTGAAAAATTCTTTCTCCTTTGTGTTGTATCACCTTATAGTCTTAGTCGCTCATGGTGCAAGTGTCTCTACTCCGTACATGTACTATTTTTTTGTATTTAATGTATTGTAATAATCTTAAGCAAGATAGGTTTGTATTTTAATATACAAACATTTTATCACAAAGATCGAGTTGCAAGTGCTGAAGATTGGTGACATTTGGTAGATCATTCATTTAACATAATTTTACTTCGAGTTGTTTAAAGTGCGTATTCGCCTCAGTGAACCATTTGGTATTTTTCGTTTTTTTTCTTGCACAATAATAAATCTTATCCAAAACACTACTGGTGGTAGGTCAATAATAGGTTAAGGTTAAGGTTTCACTAAATAATGATAAATTTCAAAATCGTTTTATTTCGGTGACGTACTTAATTTTAGAGTTATTCGGTTTTATAAAGGTGCGGGAAATTTTACATCGTTACTGATAGTTTAAAAGAATTTCCCGGAGTTATTTCAAAATCTAAAAGCTCAATTTATGTTTAATGTATTGGAAATAAAAATAATCACTTACCCTTCTAACCAAACACATAATTTTATTCATTGATTTAATTTCTGCCTAATTGAATTCTGATAAAATTAAAATTATCCCAAAGTAAACAATGTATGTATGTAAGTATTTTAATTCACCGTACAATCGGCTGGAAAACCACTTGAATTAAGAATATTAACATTTTAGTTAATTCATAGGCACATCATTCTACTTGTCTTCGTCATACGTGCGTCCGGCGTGCGTCGGTTGGTAGGTGTCACACAATTTACAAGAGACAAAGGAAATCTTCTGACCAAGTGGATTGTTGGAATTTTGAGTGACCACTCACTAAATGTGGGGTCTTTTTGTTGTTGGTCTCCATCAGATGTGAATTCCATGATGGGTATAATTCACATAATCCTGTGGTTTTAGTGTCCTTTTCTTTGACCCATATTGTGCTATAATACTCAATAACTATATTATACTCTTGACCACATATTAAAACCTACTTACGATATTAGACCATAGTTTCTATTACGGGTGGAAACAATCGGTGTTATTTATGCCTAAAGAAGGTGGATTTTGGTCAACAAATATGTGGTTTGTTCATCGATTGGTTCAAATATATGCAAATAGAAGTAATGAGAGGAATAATATGTATATGTATTTATGTAGTACATAATATAGAAGAGTTCTTCAAGGGTTCGTCCTTAAAGGAAATGATTTAAATTTAAGGAGAAATTGAATAAATTGTTACAATTGTACAGGAGAAAGATAATTTGGCAGTCTCTTCAAAGCAAACATAATTATAAACGGTTGTATTAATTGGAAATGTCAAAACTGTATACTGTATAATTCCATGCAATACTCCGATTTCCAGATGTCCTGGTAGCCATTCCGTGATTTTAACATTAGCGAAATTTTAAGAGATTGTAAGATGTTATAATTGTTTACTAAATAGTTTAAAACGTTGCGCCAATTTTGTTTCACCTCAAATTAACTAACTTTAATTTTAATTCGTTTTAACTTATTTTAAAAATGTTTGATTTGATACATCACTACAACTGTCAACGTATTTAAATGGTTTCAATGAAACAACTTGACATTAAATAGTACCGAACCAATGAAGTTCTCTTACGAATGTAACCCCATCTGGTTCTTGTAGGACCCACTGAATTTGACCCATTTGATCTTTGCAGTACCAAATGGCGGATTTTCCAGAAAGCTGAATAGGCTTGAGCCTAGGGCGGCAGATTTTTGGGGTTGCAAATTATGGACCGATTTTGTTTTTCTACCTCATGAAATTCAAAAAGATTTCTGCATGATAGCGTAGCGTTTGTTTTTTACGGATTACGGACACTTATCATTGTACTTTTCGTGAATCTGTTTAGCTATCTTCCAGAACCAATTGCAAAACAGGTAGTTCGCCGCCCCAAATCAGTAATTACAGAAATTATAGAAAATATTTCAACGAAATTGTTGATTGTAGAAATAATCTAGGACATGACAATTCGAGCAAGAAGAAAGTAACTGCATTTTTGACGATTTTTAACTGGGTATTAGAGCTCTTGATACCCGGATACTGGTGCAATGTACCTGGTAAAAGGTTGGGTACCCGGATACCAAATACCCTACTATACCCGGGTACTTGGGTAATGAACGAGATTCCGGGTACCTAGTTTTTGAGGGTACTTCTCGATCAAAATCAAGAGTTATACCTACTGAGTATACCACTTTTTTGAGAACACAAAGGAGACGAATTGTGGAAGCAAGGGTGGCAAAAACTTTGCAGCGTATACCTTGAAAATTTGTAAATCCGTCACTGGTGTAAGCTTTATTCATATTATGTTAATACTAGCGGGCCCGGCAAACTTTGTCTCGCCCCGATTTTAAGTTTTATGACTAAAATCTTACTAAAAAGGTAACATTAAGACAACACTATAGTAACAAAAGACTATTTTGGTAAAAAAAAAACTATTCTGGTAAAAAAATCAAAAATATTACAATTATATAGGTTTAAATAAAATTTTTTTGATACTAAAAATTTTAATATAACAAAGAAGTAACACTCCAGTTTCACTGTTACTGATTTAAACATTTACTTTACAAGTTACTATTTGCAACTACTTTGTTACTTCCATTGTTTTCCATTTCACAAACTGGAACTTAATTAACAAGAAAGTAGCACACTAGTTTAATTGTTATCAATTTGACATTTACCTTATGTTACTGAATTGAAACAACTTTGTTACTTTCATCCATTGAAAAATGTAATCTTATGTTTGAACCCTGATTTAAAGTAACAAAAAAGTAACTATCATGTAACATATAAACTAATTCATAGCAAAGAAAAATAAAACACATTAATAATAATTAATAATAATTATAATAATTACTTGCGTTAATGTGTTTTTCAATATTTTTAGTAATATGGTTACAGTATTGTTATTACTTTGCAACAAAAATTTAGTAACAAAACTGGAGAATTTTCTCGCTGTTTTGGTAACAAAGCAGTCATTATGACTCATTTGTCATCACTTTGTTTTATTCCATCAGTCATTGTGATTCAATTGCTACTAATTTGGGTGAGGACCTATATAAAAGGATGATTTACATATATAAAACCAATCATAAGAAGCTAGGTGTACCACTTTTAAAATCCTGTATAGTAGCGTATGTGATATCTATTTAAAGTCTTCACTTGGTACTTTAACCTGGTTTGAACTGTAGAGAAAACCATCATAAATATCTTACTTAATCAATATGACTAAACTTCACCATATTCTTTCAGTTTTTGACAGTTCAGTGTCACTCGCAAAAAAACTGACAGCTCTATGAAAATGTCAAGAACAAATTTCTCTATAAGTATTTTATATGGTAGAAAACATCTTAGCCATAATATATTTTGTTAATGGCCTACAATTATTTCCTATTATATCTGCATTTTATAGATGACTGGCTCAGACTTCCTTTCCCATACCGTCGTCAAACAGTCCGCCTTGCATTTATATTGTACTCATACCTTATACTGTTGCTCCCACTACTACACTTGCAATTTTCATTAATATAACTCGACAGATCATCTTGTTCTTTATGACTTGACAAATGAACGCATTGCCTTTTCGACATAATAATCGTGAATAATGAATGGTTTCCGCTTATAATGATGAAGAAGTATTTACTTGTCAATATTACGTGCTGCTGCATACAATACCATGAAATATGCATTGCGCACCAACTCAAGACATTTGCCTCCTTCTGCCATGTAGCCCACATCGCGTAAATTCTGAAGTTGAAGGAGTGAACTCAATAAATCGAAATCGGCACTTTTAAATTTATCGCCCCCCTTCTGAAGGGATTTGTTGGCCATTTATTCCTTAATCTGCACCTGCAGTACCATCAGGCTATTTAACCAATTTGACATTCGCTAAAAAAATTGCATTCAATTAGCATATAATATAATGTTTCGGGTCAGTGATGCTGGTGCTGTATATGGAAATTGTTCGTCGAGGAAATCGAGGAATGCGTGACCTAACTCTCATCATTCCAAAAGGAGGCAGGAGCAGGATAGTTTATGGAATCTTTATAAATATTTATGATTCATATTGAATAAGCACACTACGTTCCGTTCAACGTTTCAGCTTCAGACTTTCAGTGCTTTGATTCAAATTCGGCGTTAGTTATATTTATGTATTTGAAGAATCTAATGTGAATCCAAAACTGAATCAGAATCAGAATCAGAATTAGAATCTGGACGGTTTTGGCTGCATGCTATTATACTGGCAGACAAATATCAGTTGGGGAATATTATTTATGAGATAATTTTGAGTATTTAATAGTTGTGGAGGAAGCACTATAGCACGCCATTATGGTCTGCATACCGTTACCATACACATGCATAAGTATTATAAGAACGCAAACAAATGGTAAATTAATATTGGCAGCTGGCAGTTGGAACACCATATGGGTACACATCGGATGTGGTTTGGTTTGGTTTAGTTTGGTTTGGTTTGGATAAAGGCTTCGTTAATGAGAATTTTCAATGAAAACATAATATTAATACAGGTTGTGATGATTTTCGATTTTGCATTTACCATTTTCCGCTCACTTTTATAGAGATAATATTATAACTAATGAACATCAAACAGCTCATATTTAAAACACATCTTTTGAAAAAGAAGCTGGCTTAAAATGAGCTCATCATTATAACTGAAAGTTTGTTTAACTGGGATTGGCTTATATAGGCATCAACTTTGGTTCAATTTAATTTAGTTTAGCAATAGAAGTAGTATTTTAAAATTGTGAAAAATATTAAAGCATATTTAAATTCATCAAATTCAATGTCAATACTAAATTTTTTACTGACACTTTTATGTTAAAATACTCTCCACGTTATAAGTGGATTATAGCAACTGCTATTCCATGACAATATTTTGAAATTTAAAGTAGTATTAACATTATAGAGGGGATTGAATCGGCTTAGGGGTGATAAGTGATTGTCACATTTTCATAGAGCAATGGGATATTTATTCATTCAACTGATTTCAATTCGATTGAACAATTTAAGATGAGAATTTTCAAAATAATGGTTGGCATGTTGTCATTTTAAAGTGTTACGTACTTTTGAGTGAACTCATTTTGACGTTTCAATAGTTTCAACCCAAGTCTGTTCGTTTCGTTGGTGATATTGAGTTTGTCTTTGGCCCGTTATTTGGGACTGTTGCAGCAATATTTGGGGCCAAAACTAAAATTTTGATTCCGATGGGTTAGTCCACAAGAATTTTCCAGGAAGAAGTAAATGCCAATGCAAAATGAGCGGAGCGTAATCTCGACAGGAATTATCGAAATCAAAAAATAGCAATTATGTAAGATTGTCAAGCTGCACTGAAAGCACTTATTTCCTGTCCTGCTCTGTGTGGGCTGTATTGAAACACTGAACGAACTCGGTAAGGTAAATTTTGTCACATTTTATTGGATACGTCTGGACATTTCGGTATTCAGGGAAATGAAGAGGCACACACTCATCAGTGAAAATACGAGAAGGTGCCTGAACTGTACTTATAAGACTCAAGAATAGGAGACAACGTGATCAAATTTTGAGAAAATGTCAAATACTGATGCACTAAAGAAGGAAATACTTGGGACAATCCCAAGTAGAAGACATCAACCTTCCTTCTCTGATGGTACCACAAATATACTTACTTATCCCGCTCCCGATGTACTGAGAGTCTCACCCTGAGATATTGCGCTCTTGATGAGTTGGTTGATCAACTGGTGCATGCAGCCATACCAAGACATCACCTCCATATTTGAAAAGTTCCAAAGGTAGGCCTTCCGAACCGGCGGATTTCTTGTTTTTAAGTTTGTGGGTGGCTTTCTTAACGTCTTTAATATTAGGCGCTGGGAATGGGTCTTCATTGACTGCAGTCTCATGGTTCTTTGCTCAGTTCTTTCGTCTACATGATGTCCATTCAGCAGCTGCTGGTAGTGCCACAAATACTCAAGTAATTAAAAGAGATTAACTTAGGTAGGCAGTGCGCTATACCTCAAACTAATTCATTCATGATGTTCTTACTAAAGCTTTTAAAAATCAGCTTAAGGAATAATATTCTTAAAAAACTGTAATTGTTTTGTTTTTCGACAGACACCTGAAAATACTATTTCAAGTTCAACATTTTATTTCCTTTGTGAATACTCATTTACAATTTATTACTCATTGATTTATTCATTAAAAAAAAATGGTTACAAAATTTAAAGGCATTAAACTACTATAATTTGTTGTTTTTAAAGTTTTAGTAATTTTTATTCTAAAACTTCCGATGAAACAAGGGTGTGATTTCAAACATTTCATTAATTTCCAGGAAATTTCAATTTATGTATTTTTTATGATAAGAAAAAAATACGTATACGCCTGAGTGTGCCATATTGTTTTTTCATTCTATTTTAAGAATATTAATGGTATTATTCCAGTTCATATTATGTTACCATGTTTACGAGTGAAAATTCCATGAAATTTTCTTGATTGCTTTCTTTTTAATTATTATAAATTAATATTGCATTACTGACCAAGTTCTACAAAAACGCTAACCGTTGTTATTATTTTCAGCCAAAAAAATAAAAATAAGATAATTTTTTGTTTTTTAAAACTCAAATGTTGTAAGTTTGTGCTAGTTATTTTTCGTTTATTGCAAAAAATAAGAAAATCATACAAATGTGTTAATTAAGCGGAAGCCGAAAATTCACAGGTAACGCATTTTATGTTTTTTTTTTTTTTTTTCTAAGAATTCAAAAATTAATTTATTATATTTGTATATTAAAAAAAAACATTGATCTACAGAATGATTTATTTTACATTTGTTTGATTAGAACAATAACAAAATTTTAATTTTAAATACTCATCTTTGCCTCGAAAATTTAATTGTTGTTTTGAATTTTTTACCTTAATGTTTTAATTCATTTCCGGCGGCTACCAGTGTTCTTGGAACATAAAATTTCACACACCTATTTTTGGTCTAATTAGAGGAAATCTGATCTGGCAACTCCATCCATCGTTATAGTATTAAAACGGATTGCATTTTGCTGTAAACATAGATCTAACTTGAGTACTGTATTTATTCTCGAAAAGAACAAAATTCCAAATAATATGCTTTCAATTCCAAAATTTCAACGCGGTGGCTTTTAGATTACTTTAGTATTTCAGTCTGAAAACATGTTAATTATCTTTTTTGATGTTGAGAAAATATTTTTGAATGTTGATGCACTGTTAGAATCATCGTATTTTCCCGGTGATTTTTGAACACTTACATCATCAAATGTGTGTTTTTTGGAAACATCTTCCGAATGTCGCACATTATCATCGATTTCTTCGTTATCACTCACAGCATCATTTTAAAATGCAAAATAATAACTTTTGCTTCAACTGCATTTTGGCAGTCAAAAATAAAATATTATTTATTTTTTCTAAAAGGCCGCAAACTAAGCAGTTTTTTCAAAAAAAAAGTAAGATACATTTTTTTGTTTGCTCAGAAAAGTTACCTGAAATTCCAAAAAGTCGGTTTTTGAAAGTACTAAAAAAAATTGAAAATTAATTTTTCGAAAAAATCCAAGAACATGTTGATTAGATATTTCAATTATCTTTCAAAATTATTTATGAGTTTATTAAAATAAATAATTATTTCAGTTAGAGACCTGAAGTTCCATTTTCGGAAAGAATTTTCATACAAATTTGTGCAGCGGTTTTTTTTTGACAATATCTAATAAAAAATAAGGGAACATTTTAGTTGGTCACAAATATCTCAGGAAATTTAATTGTTGTGTAGATAACAATATGATACAGGCTTGGTATAAAATTGAAAAAAGTCCAAAATACCGTTAGTTTTTTTAAAAATAAAATCTGAAAAATAAATTTTGCGAACAAATATACAATGAAGTAAAATTGATAACATCTTCAGAATATTTTTTTATAATGTGAAATCTGGTAAAAATTTCGAAAAAAAAATCAATTGACATTCTGTGCCCACAAAGCAAAACCGCTAAAGTCGAGCTTAGACAAAAAAGAGATTTTTATGTCGTTAGATTCAGAGTGTCCGATTCTATTTTGTAAATTTTTTTTAACTCCGTATTGTAAAAAATGGACCCACAATTTTCAAAAAACAAAACAACTAAAGTCAGTTTCTTACAACGTCATCTAGGAAAAACAACTAAACTTGACTTAAGATTATAATTTCTTCTTGTTTACTCAAGGAATAACAACTAAAACTTAATTTGGTTGTTTTTCCGTATTCAATTTATTGATTTATTTCCGTTCTCGATTTAAGGAAAACGACTAAACTCGAGTTTAGTTGTCCTTCCTCGATGATATTTTTATATATTCTAAGTTTCATGTTGTGGAATAACAACTAAAGTCCAGATTGGCATAGTAAAATCCTAAATTAACACAAGGAAGAAAAGCTAAACTCAACTTTGTGCAATGAAAATTTCGATTTACTTCAAGGAAAAACAGCTAAAGTCGATTTTAGATTTTTTGTAAGAACAATTGCCTCAAGCCAAAACAACTAAAGTGTTTATTTTGCCTCCCACGCTTTTTATTTCAATGTTAAGTGAATTGTTTCATTTTATATTAACAGATATCTAAAATACCTTCAATTTGATACTAGTTTCAAGACGATCAGATTTTTTAATAATATTCTAGAGCAATTTGTAATTTTGTACTTTTTCCAAAAACTTCAAACGTCTCTCCTTGTGGCCACAGTTTTATTACAATTATGGATTTTAAAAAAGTAGAAAAAATTCTTCCAAAATTTGGTAAAAAATGTTTTTTAAATTGAATATCTCAAGAATGGACAACGATATTGACTTAAAATTTATTTATAAAAAATAGCATAATTATTAATATTATGCTACAATCTTGAAAAATATCAAATTGACAGTTTTTTTACAAAAAATAAAAACATTTTAGCGAAAAGTATCAAATATTTTTTTTCGGCTTAAATATCATCACAACAAGCAATGATATTGACTTCAATTATTTTTTATTTTCATTATAATGCAGTTGTCCAAACTTAAATGACTAAATGTTGACGAATATCAAATTGACATTTTTTCCAATAAATAAAAAACTACAAAATGTTCTTAAAAAAAAAATTGTTCAATATAGTTTTCCCATTACAATATCTGGAGTAATTTTTAAAATCTGGCAATTTTTTTCAACATCAAAAGTAAATCGATTAATATCAGGAATGTCAAGTTTTCAAAATATGCATAATGAGAATTTTATCAGTGTGGGTAACACCCAGCCTCGTTTTTTGACTTGTTTTTATGAGCTAAATTTGTAACTCTAAAGAATTCCCCTTAAGATCGTGATGAGCTTCATTTATGTATAATATCCTTATAACTTCTTTAAAAGAAAAAGATTTTTATTTTTGAAAAAAGTTGTAAATTAGTAGTAGTAGTGTAGCTCATATTATTCTACCCAAAAATTATTATAACACGTTTACATAATTTTTTTTTTTTACCTTCCCATAGGGAGTTATTGTAATGGGTCCGATTTGTCAAATTGAAATTTTTGACAAATCTGGACGTTTCAAGGTTCCTAGAATCTAGATCCGTCATTTGTAGAGAGATGTTTGTGTGTGCGTGTGTACGTACGTTCGTACGTTCGAGATACCCTTTTTCGTCTACGGTATCTCAAGAACGAGTAGAGATATCGACTCCAATTAAATTTTGTTCGACAGGTTATAACTTCGAAAGACGCAGAAAGGACTTTTATAAAAATTGGTCAAGCGGTTTTTTCACTATAGCAGTTTTTAAAAAAAGTGAAAATTTTGGTTGGAAGCAAATATCTCAGGAATGGTTAGTGCCATTGACTTCAAATAAATTTCATTGTATGCATTGTAATGTGATACAGATTTGATATAAATTTTAAAAATTTTCAACTTACCGTTATTTTTTAAAAATTCAAAAACTAAAAAAAAAATTTTGGCGCGAAAATATACAATGAATGAAAACTGATATTATCTTCAAAACTATTTTTTTTTATCTGAAACGGTTTTCTTTACATCTGGAGAAAGTTTGAAAAAAATTCAGTTTACAGTTTTTTTACAAAAAATAAAAAAGTACAAAAAAATCTTCCAAAAGTTGGTAAAAAGTGTTTTTTGACTTGAATATCTCGAGAATGAGCACCGATATTGACTTCAAACTTATTTATGTTTATACAAAATACAATTATTAATATATGCTACAATTTTGACAAATATCGAATTGACAGTCTTTTTACAAAAAATAAAAAACTTAATCAAAAATTTACCAAAAAATGTCAAAAGTAGTTACTTTACTTGAATATGTTCAGAGTGATCAATCGTTTTAACTTAGAATTTATTTTATTTTTAACAAAGTAGAATTTTGACCATATGGTACTTTTTTGACAAATATCGAATTGGCAGTTTTTTTACCAAAAATAAAAAACCAAAACTGAAATTTACCGAAAAGTGTCAAAAATTGTTTTTCTGCTTAAATATCATCCCAGCAAGCAATGCTATTGACTTAAAATGTATTTCATTTTTAACATAATGCATTTGTCAATACCTAAAAAATGATAAAATATTGACGAATATCAAATTTACATTTCTTACAATAAATACAAAACTACAAAAAGTTAAGAAAATTAGTAAATATTGTTTTCCCGCTTTAACATCTCTGACAATTTTTCTGTTAATAAAATTGTTAACAATCAGCATCAAAAGTATGTAAATCGATTAATATCAGCAACGCCAAATTTTCAAATTATGCATAATGGGAAGTTATCAGTGTGGGTCGCACCCGGCCTCTTTTTTTTTTTTTTTTTTTGTTAGGAAAAAATATTATATAAATCATTAAAGTCATTATCGAGATAATTGAAAGTCAAAAACTCGGTTCCATGCAAATATCGTTAATAGTGATGATTACTCAAATTTTTTTATCCCCAAAGATATATGCCTTTAAGTACCTTCATAATATGTTCATTTATTAACACTTAAAAACAATAAATGTTTGGTAAATCCTTACCAAGAAATTTCTATGGTTACAAACGTTTTTCATTTGATAAATAATTACATACGAGTACCTACTTAATCTTTTTTAATAAGAAAAGCTCATATGCTCATAGTCATAAGTCATAACATTAAAAATTGAGTAAGTACGTTGGTATTATGGCCCTTAAAAAATTCCCTCGACTTAGGCACATTCTTAAATTAAACAAAGCACAATTTTTTTAGCTTAAAAATACAAAAATGAAAAAAAAAGAAAAACATTCTCTTCTTCAATTTAGCTAGAACAAAATTTCACAACGGGAGATTTTATGTTTATTAATAGTGTTATTTGCCTCAAATGTTTTTTTTTTTTTGGTCTCTATTCTTTCACTTGATGCCCTTTCCATTTGTAGCTGTTTTTGTCTGTTCTATATTTTGTTCTTCTTCATAAACAGCACACAATATAAAAATAATAAACATCCCGAGCAAGGATAAGAAATTGGAAGATATACAACCTCCGGAATTAGCATTTCAAAACCATTTTCCTAAGAAAGTTATGTTTTTAAATTGTCCAAATCCATTCGCCCTGATGAATATTTCAATTTGCATGAAATTGAGAGCAGGAATGCCACTCAACTTGATGGCTCAACTCGAATCGGTTCGGTATACGTTACGTTTTTGTATATATGTAATGTATGTATGTATATTTTTTTTTATCATAAGACTCATTTCCGTTGTTATATAAAGTATCTATGTACATGTACAAATGTACATTCATGTGTATCTATAAATGAGCCTAAGCATCACTTATGAATGTCATTAAAAAGATTTATTATTTGGTTTAAGCTAGACGTAGTACATATTTTTGATGTCTAGTTTAGAGTGTTCGAATTACTCACACGCAAAACAACAATACATAATTTCAAAATGAATACCAACATTTACACAAAACAAAATTAAATGGAGTTCCTGTTTTGATATCATTACAAACTCTAATGTTGACTGTCAGTTATATTCTTGAATATGGCTTACATAAATTGTATAGGGTATAGGTTCGTAAATGAATGCAATCTGTTGTGAATGCAATATTATTAATTGAAGTCAAATATTGCGTAAAAAATGTTTACATTCTTTTGAACGACGACGTATGATTGGTGATAGTAGTATTTGAAGGCCAAATATCAAAATTGAACTCAATGAATGATTTCCAAAGATTTCATTCATAAAAGATTGCATTCTTTAACCGTTCGTGAATTGATAGAGGCAATTTCATGCGAGTAAATAATAACTAAGAATATCAGTTTTATTTTGCATGATTATTTTTCAATCAATAGATTCTTAATGCATTTTAAATACTGGGTTTTCAAATTAAAAGTTTTTGTTATTTTTGACATTAAAAAAGCGAGTATTTTTTAATAAAATTAATGGATATTATACACTGCCAATCACTAGGATGAGGCCACATATTTTTTAATGGATTTTCGTTCTTTATACCTGCTGGAAATTTCGTACTCATATTTTATATGATATTTTCTTTAAAAAAAGTAATAAAATTAAGGGGTTAAATAGAAAAGACGGTTGGAATTTCCCTACATTAATTAAAGAGCTACTTAAAAACAGTATGAAAAAGTGCGTCACTTGGATGAGGCCACATGAAAAATCTTATAAAATATCAAAAAAATGAAAGAAATGTTAACAGTTTTTGGTTTTCTAACATTTATTTAATAAGTTTTTCTCCATTAATAATGAGTATGTCCCCTATTTTTCGATATGACCTCTATTAGACGGTTTGGAATGGAATCATAAAGTTTTTTTAAATAGTCAAGTGAAATCTCGTCCCAGGCATCACGGATAGCTTCAATTAAGGAGTCCTTGTCTTCAAATTGTCTACCGCCTTCAAAAACTTTTCGAGATGGCCATGTCCATACGTTTTCGATTATGTTCAAGTCCGGTGAATAGGGTGGCCATGGCAAAAGCTCTACGTTTTCTGATAAAATCCAGCTTTTGACAACCCTGGAAGTGTGGATGGGGGCATTGTCTTGTTGGAAAATCCAAGGCAGAGGTCCAAAAATATTTTTCATCTTCGGAAATGACCGTTCCAACAAGCATTTGTAGCTGTTTCCCTTCATTGTTGTAGAAAGAAACTCCAATTCGATTTTGCCATAGTAGGTGATAGCTCCCCACACCATAACACCTGATGTACGGCTGTGATGTCTTCCCAAAATTAGTTCCTCTTTTCTTAAATCATGGAAATAAAAGTTGTAACCATCGGGGCCGTCAAGGTTAAACTTTTTTTCATCCGAAAAGACGACGCGTTTCCATTGACTGCTCCAAGAGACATGTTCTGTTGCAAAGTTCATTCGCAGCTCCTTGTGTACTTGCTTTAGAACAGGTTTCTTTTTGAGTTTTCTTCTCTGGATAGTACCATCTTTTCTTAGTATCCTTCGGACTGTCGAAATACTGGCTGATACTCCGCTTTTGGACCTTATTTTAGTAGCTGATTGAGTAGAATTTGAAGCAATACGTAAAATTAACCGCTTTTCTCGGGATGTTGTTGCTTGGGCTGTGCGTCCTTTTTGGTTTTTTCCATAGTTTTGAGGATCAGCAAGATAGTTGTTTACAACTGTCTTACTTCTGTTCAGCTTCCTTGCTAATTCTCGGCTTGAGAGTCCCATTTCCTTGAAAGCATCGATTTGTCCTCTTTCTGCCACTGTCAACGTCTTTCCGGAACCCATTTGTAATTGAAATTTAATAAAAAGAGTTATTTGTATAACTTTCTTAAATATTGCAACCAAAATTTTGAAAAAAATTGCTGATGTCAACTTCTACAACGAAATATTCGCAATGGCCTCATCCTAGTGACGCACTTTTTTATATCCTTTTTAGGTAGCCCATTCATTAATGTAGGGAAATTCCAACGGTCTTTTCTAATTAGCCCTATAATTGTATCACTTTGTTTTAAGAAAATATGTACCTATCTCATGTAGTAAAATTTTCCGGGTTAACCAAATTCCAACAGGTATACAGACCGAAAATCGGTTGAAAAATATGTGGCCTCATCCTAGTGATTGGCAGTGTATAAAAGAAGGTGTGCTTTTAACAATGGAGAAATGAAATTAGCCAAATCAGCCTATCAATAATTAATTTGGCCAATGCTTGATGCTAAACGCTCAAAGCAACTAATTTCGGTTAGTAGATTGCACATTAACTCCGTTATACAATTATACATTGTCCTAGGTACTGTTTAATAAGCAGGCATGCTTTTCGAACTCCTCAAACGATTTTTGCAGAAGCTTGGAATAAAGAAGAGAAGGAGTTATTTCCTTACCTTTTGTGTTCCTGCACTGTCCTGTCTTACAGCAAAGACAAAGATTCCACTTCTACTATAATGATCCTAGTAATCTAAGTGGTTCAGAAATTTGTATAGTCTCAAACGCTTCATTGTGAGCTCCAAATAATGCAACGAGTAAAGTAGATCTTTAGATCCAAGTGGTATCACTATTGGTCTACTTGTGCTGATTTTTTCTGGCTAGAAGCCACCTTAACCTAACCTACACGGCGACTGTTTCATTACCGTTTCCTTTTCATTAAATTTTCATGACCATGTTTGCACATATGAGAATGTATCCTGTATGTCGTTGATAACTTGATAAATTTTATTTTTAAAGTCTTAAATGGAGAGGATTTTTGGCAATCATTCTTAGATTTTCCGAGCCAAAATTTCATTTTTCACCTCTGAGGAGCAAATGGAACTCATCACTGAAGATGATGAAATTTATGTACTATAAACTTTAGTTTTGCACTTTAACCATCTTTTAAACTTCAACAAATCAATCTTAACTTATTTTAAGATTTATTAAAATTTTGAATTTAAAAATCCACGATACAAAATTGATTGATAAACCTACAACAAAGCACTTACGTTTTACAATATGTTAGCTCAATGACTCGACTAGATCAATTCATTGATGTTTTCACAAATTTTTCATCGAGACGCAAAAAAGATTTCATCAATTCAGTAGTCGGTGACTCGAAGATTTACTTCTGGTTAAAATTTTTAAGAGTATCGTAAATAAAATCCATCACACAAGCTGAAGAATAAAATAAAAAGCTTCTTTATTCTTCTTGCAAAGCTTTCCAAATTCTTCATTATATAAAATACATATTTGGTCTAGGTTTGAAGTTTCTAGGCTCTTCCTTAAATCTATTATTATTATTATTGTACTCAAGCGTGATATGGTCGTACTAGGGGGCCAGAACACCTGACAAAAATTGTTAAAATCTTGTCTTGGTCTTGTTTTTTTTTAACTATTATACGTGCATTCAAAGAAGTTTACTTTTATTATGAGTTGATTTTTAAAAAAAGCTACAGGTAAACATTTTTATATTTGAGGGTCTATGGAAGAGTTTCTGTAATTTCATTTTATTTCATTTAAAAGTTGATAATAGCTTTTGACTTTTGAGCAAGTGATAAAATTCACACACCTTTCAAGTCAAACAAAAAGAAGAACTTAATTTATCATTGAAGCTTTTCACTAGCTTTTTTAAGTTTCTCATCAAAAAAAGCCAACAAGTTATTAAACTTAATAAAGCTTTTATACCAATGTTTAAATTTTTTACTTTTCAGCAAAGCTTTTGTAAGACTATTTTTTTTTTAACAGTAGCTGGGAGCTGTTATTTTGTAGCAGTTACTAGATAACACTGATTTATTATTGTTTCAGATACATTTATTGTCTCTGTTGTAAATAAATGCAAATGTCCTTCTTGTGTTAAAGCATACGTGCATATGTGTCGTGTCGTAAACCTTTTGAATAACATTTCTGAACATTTCATACGCAATAATTATAATTCACTGTTATTAAAAGTTTTTATTTGAGAAACTTTAAATAACAATTCTCATCAGATGCAAACTTCTTTATAATCAAAGTTTTGAAAAGAGATGTGCGAATAGGTATTCCTAAATCAAAATTACATTTTAATGTTTCAAGAATTTTGTCGCCCCTTTATAAAATTTTTTAATCACTGTCTGCAATATTTGTTGTTTTTCTAGTTTGACTCTTAGTCGCAAAACGTTTGTAGCAGCTTTCGTTAATTATATTTTAATTAAACACGTTTTTCAAAATACATTATACCTAATCAATGATGCACAACACTTGTACACATAGCAGCATCATTAAGTTGAAAATTACTTGAAATTGCAAGGGATTCTAATAATATTAATTTAATTAAGTTATTGTTATGATATAATTATTATCTCTTATTGCATTCGTCAACTTATCTCAAATTGGTCAACTAAAGCTGAAGTAGGAAAAGTAGGAAATAAACCAAATAAAAAATCTAAAAAAAAATATATGCATAATTGTACACAGACGTGCTTGTTTAAGCTGAATAAAAAAAAAAGATGAAGTTTCAATTAATTGAGGATTTGTATTAGTTTTTAGTTTTTGTTAAATTTTTCTTAGCAATTTAGTATCAAAATATTTACAAATAAATTTCTCAAATAATTTTGTATGGTCATGGTCAATGTGGCGTTTCATCTAAGTTGCATGTAACATCAAAAATATATATGTATGTATATAAAAAAAGAAGAATTTTACAGTCAATGGGTGGGCTGAGGATAAGAATGTAGTCAATTTGTTTGCCAAAAATTTGCTAGCGTTGCCACATAAAGAGAAAAACGAATCACTTAATATTTGATTTCTTATTTCATATATTAAACAATAAAATTATTTAGGTCTTAGTAGCTTTCTCTTATGTTTTTTAATACATTATGTTAAATATGTCTTTGAATTCAAATATCATAACCTATTTACGTTGTGTTTTTAGTTCAATATTTGCTCTGAGGCAGAGCCCTTGTCCCCATACTCTTCTTAAATATTCATACTTAAACATTTATACGATCTTAAAGACATAATAAGAATTGTCCACTGGGACGTATACTTACTTTTTTTATTCAATAAAATTAGACAGATATTTTTCTCGATTGTGATTTATTTATTTAATTAAATGACTTATAAAATAAATTAAAAAATAATTTAAGCACGGCATTTGGAAGTCCAACTCTTACAAAATCCATTAATGGGCATTTTAGCTAGTATTTATTATAATTAAAAATATACATGATTCAATTTAAATTAAATAAAAAAAGTTTATTTAACTGACAGAAATAAATTAAAATGAGTAATTAAATTATGCTTGTCAAGCTTTTGAACTTGCATTCAAACGATTAGTTAATATAATACTATAATAAGCTTTATTTTATGACTTTAAACAACACGTTCTTTCAACTAATTTTCGTTCCACAATCACGGTTAGATAATAAAAATTAATTGATTATTAATTTTTTCTTCATAATTCTTTTATTGATATTATTTTTATATTAATACGAAATACCTTATCTTGCTTTGATTCGAATTAAGTGGGCGTGCTGGCATTGTTTAACTATTTTAAGACTCGACTCAGAATTAGATATTGGAAAAGCTGGATTTTCATTATTTTTAAAATGAATAATTTTAATAATTTCTAAAGAAATGCAACAACTAACATTTATTTTTAAGTGACTAACGTATTGTACTTTAAGAGTGACCAAATATGTATACTAAACTAGCTTTAGTATCTCTGATCACACGAGCTGTGGTTTGATAACTTTTAACATGCCTTGATTTTGTAAAATAAAAATATATTCAAGAAAAATGTTTATCATTTGTTCTTTAATTTTGCGTTCAGGATTTATTGTTTTTGAAAATTATAAAAATTCAAAAATTATAAAAGAAATAGTTTTTTGCCATCAATGTGCTTATACAATGTTTGACAATTGTTGCTTTTTAAATTACAGCTGTCAAAAAAGCTGTAGTCTATATTAAAATAAGAATATATTATTATTATTAGAAAAACTTAGCCTTTTTTCTAGTTTAGAAAAATCTAATGAAATCTACTTTCAACCCAAGTTTCCCTGCCTTAGATTGAAAAGTATCTAATGTGGTAACACTGTCTGAAGCTCACACTAAACTACTATATTCTGTACATTCATTCTGTGTTATAGGAGTATAGCATCTACGCATATGTGTGTAGCAAACATACTTGGTAAAGATACAAAAAGAACAGTGTGATGGCGCATGACAAAAATTGAGATTTGGTCTTTTATGTTCTTCTTCTTTCTGTTGTTTGTTTGTAATGTTTGTAATGGTATCAGAAAAGAACTTTTTATCTAATGACGTCACCATATCAACATCAACACTGTCAAAAAAACGAATAAAACTCAAATTCATAGAAATAGTTTAGTTATTTCTCGATTATACATATATTTTTGTATTTTTTTTACCGGTGTGGCGGCAGCGTCAAGCCGGCCAGGCAAGACGCAAACTAACGCCAACCAAATCCGCGAACACCCAAACACCAAACAGCCATACGTTAAAATAGTCGTCTTCGAGCGATAATCGAGGTCACTTGTGAGAGCGCGCGGGTTGTTAAACTTTTTATGTATTTTAATGCGAAAGACACTTTAAAATTTAAATAGTTTTTTTTATTACTTAATTTTTTGAACTATGCCGTCATCATGTGCATTTATGTACGATCATCCAGATGCGGTGTATTACAGTGGCGATGTATTAAATGGAAAAATAATTCTCAAAACCGATAAAGTGAAGACTGTTCGGGGTATGTTCGAGTTTGAGTTCGATAGTTCGATAACAATCTTTAAATTTGCATATTATTAATTTATAAAGAACTTTAAATTATTAAAAAAAACTCTTCTCTCCACATCAGTGCAATACTAACTGCAAAGTGCAACTGAAACTGATAATGATAATGATAACTGATCAAAAATGTCAAATGAGAAAAGTTTGTGTCAAAAGAGTGTGAGCTTAAAGTCAATTTTGTCTCTCTTATTTTCTATTTAAGCGATAACAACCTATACACACGAATACTTATTTTGTCTTGTTTGTATCTGTGTATGTAAATCGTGTTGTGTTTTATTGTTTCTCTCATTTAATTATAAAGAACGATTAAAACTACGATCAGAACATTTCGACAAATATTTTGTTTTATTGTTTCGAGTAAAAATAATACATTCGAACTTTGTATTCATGTTGTGTGTTATAAGTGAAATAAAACCAACAATATAAAATTCATTAATGAGCCTTCCATAAAAATTATGTAATTTATAAAACTATGAGAGTATCTGCACATTTGTATTAACATTAGGGTGGTTCAAATATTTGTTTATTACGAAAACAATATAACATTTAATATTTTAGGTACATGGGAAAAATAACTCTTAGATAATTTTTCAATTGGATGTTAACAACTTCGAAATTTCTAAATGCTCGATTAATATTATATACTTTTACTTTTAACCCACGATAGTGCTGTAGGTAATTTTTAAAGTTATCAAAAATATTTGACCTTTCAATAGCAAAAAAAAACAAATTTGTCATGTCTGGGACCTTTATTCGACACTTTGTGAATTTTTATTTTGGGGCGAACTTCATCTCGCCCCAATTTAACGCCCTTAGATAAACTCCAAAGTAATAATACATACATATGTATGCAGTTCAAATTTCAATTTGATTTATTTGAATCGAATTGAAATTAGTAGATAGGCATATGATGAATAATGTTTTTAATCAGTTTTCCTATTCAAACACAACGAATAAGACAGTTTGTCAACATAGTAAAAGCCAATGAAACAGAAAATTGAATGCTCTTGAATTTAGAATATCAGTTGAATTTACATTTAACATCAAAGAAGGCGATTGCAATGCTATCTACTAGATCTTGCCACTGATAGTAGCACAGTGCCATCTGTTATAATTTACCCCGTTAATTTCGCCACCTAAAATGCAAGCAAAATCGTTTATTACAATTAAATAAATTAAATTATTATCCCCCTTATAATCTGGCAATACTTTTTTCGGAGTTGGTCTTTTTGATAGCTGTCATTTGATTAATGTTTGTTTGGTTTACCATTTCATAATAAAAGGACTTACTTCTAGTATGCAAATCGTAAAAATTTATTGCCAAACTAATGGTTGGGCGTGTCGCACGTTCAGCGAATGGGCCCAAAACGAGATGACCAACGAACCGGATTTTCACAATAAAATTTGGTTCAGCGATTTTGGTTGAATGATGTAGACGACCAAACAATCAATTTTTTGAAGGAAACTTTTGGTCAGCTCATTATCTCTCGTCGTCCGTCGAAAGCCTGTGGGCGTGGCCTAAAATATCGTGCGATTTAACACCGCTGGACTATTTATTGTAAGGTCTCGTGTCCATGCAGACAAGTTCAAGACGATTGACACCTTAGAGGAGAATATTCGGCACGTTATTGCTGACCTATGGCCCCAATTGATGCAAAAAGTGGTGGAAAGTTGGTCTTCTTGACTGAAATTTTTTCGAGCCAGCCACTTGCCCCAGTATTTTTTGAAAACATAATATTAAAAAGCTAAATTCTGTGCCATTGCATCAAATTATATGCGTTTTATTTTTTTCTTGCACACCACACGCCTAAAAAAAACACCCTTTATTTATGTTGGGATCAATGTTTAATCTTAAGTTTTCAAGTTTTAATACTTCATTTTAACTGTCACAAAATATAAAGAAATTACGTCCCCTAGATCGTAAATAGTTAATTTTTATTTCTTTGTGTTGAATTTTGATATTTTTTAAGTACAATATCTCAGGAACCACTTATGCTACTCGTATAAAATTTACATAAACTAAGATCATGTCGTTCTAGTTTAGTAAATATTCTAACGATAATTCTTGCGGTTTTTATTTATAAAGGAATTTACATAACAATCAAGGGAGTTGCAAAAGTACGATGGACCGAACAGAAGAGCCGACATAACAGTTCCACCAACAAGACCGAATATTACACGGTTGAATATCGAGGTGATCGTAAATACTTGCATTCAGAAACTCTTGTTGTTGGAGGTATGGAACTTCCGATTGGAACACACGAATACACTTTCTCAACACCATTACCACCGCAAATTCCATCATCAATATCTGACGAATACGGTCATGTTAGTTATGAAGTTGAATTGAAACTAGATCGTCCAATGCGTTTTGATAATGTTTATTCAAATTGTTTCACTGTCATTCATGCCCTGAATCTCAATTTTGATCCAGCATATTTGGTAAGTGAAATGATTTTCATATGACAAAATTAACACTTTTTAACTATAATTTCCAATTTCCACCATCAGCGAGCAATTGTCGACACAGAACAAAAGTATTTTTGTTGTTGCTGTTGTGAATCGGGGCCCATGAACTCCGAAGTACGCACCCAATTCGGGGGATATGCTCCAGGACAAAAGCTTAATTTCACCGTCACTCTTGATAACGAATCTGATCGGGATATCGAAGGATGTACTGCGGACCTTGTACAAAAAATCTCATTCCACAGTGAATCTCCAGAGCATAAGAGCAGAAAAGTAAAAAACGTTATTTCCACTGTGGAATTAAATGGTGTGAATAAATTTTGTAAGAAGCTACACGAGGGCAGTTTTACAATACCGCCTCTACCGCCATCTACAGTGAACACTGATGATATTATCAAAGTGTACTACTATGTGCGAGTCGAAATAGAAACTGGTTGTTTTAGTACCAATGAGGTTTTACATGCTGGTATAACTATTGGAACTGTTCCACTGCATGCTTCTGCCACTAATCCCGACAATGTGATTACCGTTCAGCCTACAGCACCGATTGATAATAGTGGCGGAGATGGAGGAGATCTGCCACCACAATACGGATCAGTTGGTAATTTTAAAAATCTCACACTTTAATTTTTTTTGATGCATTAGTTTTACAAATTATTAACATTTTCAGTTCCTCCATCATTCGAAGAAGCCACGGGCATGAACAAACCATTTGTCGATGCCGATGCCGACGAACATCGGCAGTTCGATCCTTATGTTCCAAAATATCCGGTTTATCATAATTTTGCTACTCCATCAGCACCAGCAGCGTCAGCACCTGGTAATGATGAAATGCCTCTGACAAAAGAGGCTGAAGCAAATCAATCTTCTATGCCATCGCAGGCTTCGGCACCACCTCCTAGCGATGGAGTTCCACCTTATCCGCCGGGAATTCCTTCGTCTTCATCTGCATTAGGATTGCCTTATCCATCAGCAAATACAACAACACTACCAACGCTGCCTTATCCTGTTCATGGTTTAAGCGGGATGCCCGTACCAGGAACAGCTGCAAGAGTTACGAGTTCCAGTGAACAGCAAACAGGGCCCAGCATAGGCTGGCAGCCATAAGCTTAAACTTAACTCAAAACAAAACGCTTTAAATTGTACTTTTTTTTATGAATGTTTTTAATACAAATGCTTTAATTTTTTTACCTATGCCAAATATTGGGAAGCAAATGTGTATTTCAAATAAATGTAAATGTGCCTACACAGTTTTTGTTTAAAGTACATGTAATTAAAAACATCTACAACTTATTCTCTTTTCAAAACCTCCTGCAGTATTAACAAAAATTGATATGATTTTTAAAACAAGATAGTTTTGAAAATTTTGTTATGGCAACCTTAGTAACTTAGGCCTGAAATTTACGAGCAAAAAAAAACTGCGATAAAGTTTTGAATTCCATTGACAATATCTTTGGAACAAAATCATTTAAAAAATTTTATATTGTTTCGGAAAATTTAAAATTTTACAGACTTATAACTTAAAAATGACATTTCAAAAAAATTCGTTTACAGCACATACTTTAAGCCATTGGCTGTCAAACGTCATTGCATGATAGTTTTTTCTTCGAATTTTGAGTTTCGGGTTGACTTTCAGAAACAAGTGTTAGGTTTTTTAAAAATATTGTTCAAATACCTACCAGAGACAAGACTTCAAATCAAGAATACAGAGACCGATACGGGTATGAAATTTTGAGATTTTGAAGTAGAAGAGACAAGTTAGAATGACAAGATTTTCATCGGGACTGCAAAGGAAGTTATCCAATTTGCTTTCATGGGGAACGCTAAGACAGTTTCAAAGCTCGGAATATCGCTTGAAGAGTTTAAGCCAACTGACATTTTGTCAAATATCATGTTAAAATTGATGGAGATGATAAGTCAACTTAATTTCTTTTTTCAACAATATTATTGGTTAAGAAATAATGTCCATTTGTGACAGCATTAGATATGGTTATCAGAAGAAATGAGGTGAAAATTTAAAATACGTTGTTCAAAATATTTTCAAGAATTTTTTGAATTTCTGATAATTTCGCCATGAGGTGAAAGTTCTGACAAGTTCTTTCTGAGAAACAGCACTTCGAAAATTGTATAAATCCGAACAAAATTATGTAGCACTTATCATGAAATTTGAAACTTCTTGTCAGTCTTGGAAATTAAGAAATTAAGAGTTATTTCGAAATGCTTTTCTTAAAAAATACAAGGTTTTCCAATTCCAATAGGAGGTGTTATTTTCATATTCAAAGAAAAATGGGATTTCTTAAGACAAATTATCGTATGTTTATTCCAAAGTAAAGAGGAAGGTCTGTCATTAATAATGGAAAACAATATCAGTCAGATGACCGCCTCGGCTACGCTTACAGAACCGTATCCTTTTCATGAAATTTTCCATCACCAATTCGAAAAATGTCTGCTGTATGCCCTCAATACCTTCACGAATTCCACCTTTGAGGTCTTCAATTGACGCTGGGCTGTTGGCGTAGACCTTATCTTCCACGTAGTTCCAAAGGAAGAAGTCGTAACTCGTAAGGTGTTAAATCACAAGATCTCGGTGGCCAAAAATGATCACCCCTTCGAGAGATAACACGGTTAGGAAACTTTTCCCGTAAAAGATCGATAGTTTCGTTGCTTGTGTAGCACCGTGTCGTCTTGTTGAAAGTAAACGTTGTCCAGATCAATACCATCCAATTCCGGTCATACTAAACCATTAATCATCTCTCAATCCTCTCACCGTAACTGTTGGTCGGGCCACATTTTCGAAAAAGTATTCCTAACGTCCAACGACCCAACAGTTCCACGTTGACAATGGACCAGGCTTTTTAACAATAATAGATATTGAGTTTTCCGAGCCCCAGGTTCGACAATATTGCATAATGTGGCCGGCCACCGAGGTGGAAATGGGCCTCATCAGTCAAGATGACTTTCGCTGAAATTCCGGATCATTTTCATGCATTTCAAGGGCTCAATCAGCAAAGAAAAAGGTGTCGTTGAAGCGTGTATCGTTCCATTTTTATTAATGGCGTTATTTCTACTTGTCAAATGTCAACAAATTACAGCTTCAAAAATAAAATCCACCGAATTAGCGGTCTATTCAAAACTACACTTCTTATTGGAAAACCTCTTACTTAGGTCTTGTGGTTAAACTTGTCTGTCTTAATGTGCAGTCGTTTCAAAAGCCCTTTTTTTGAAAAACATTTATATTACAACTAAATTATGATAAAACTTGATTTATAAAATGTCAGAACTTGGCATAGCCTACTGTTTTTGTACATATCAGAACTTGGCTCAGTTTTTTACTTATTTTTTTTCTGTGATCAATTTCACTTAAATAATTCCAAAAGTTAGATTGACCAAGACTTGACTGAAGGTTTTACTAAAAATAGTATTTAGCATTTTTCTCCTTCAGGACTATTGTTTATTTCTATGTGCTAGCCATTGTAATTTCCTTGGTTATTTCCATGGTTGTTGGGCTCATTTCAATGTCTTCACTGATTTCATAATACAAATATTTGGGCTTGAATCCAGAAATATCTTTGTTGATTGTGTGTTTATCCTTATTTAAGTTTGCACTTGTCATGAATGATGCTTCTTGAAAAGATGTAGCACCTTCTGTAACAAAATTAAATTTCAATCTAAAAGAGTTTAGAAGAAGAAAAACAAACTTGCTCACCATGTGTGCTCAATATAATTTCTGGAGGTTGTCTTGAGTTTATTTCCTTCGTCAAGGATTCCACCGATGAAGAACTTATTATAGCCGAAGGCTTAGGATCCCCAAATCCCAATACTTCCCTTGTCTCGGATTTATTGGCATCGTATTCTTCACTCGAACCTCCAACTTCGATGGGAATTGTTCCAATCAGTACAGGTATTCTAACTACCACACCCCTCTTTCCCTTGACTTGGTCAACTGTAACTTCTATTTCGTATCTAATCCGCAGAATTGTACAATCT
Source organism: Scaeva pyrastri (assembly GCA_905146935.1). NCBI lineage: Eukaryota > Metazoa > Arthropoda > Insecta > Diptera > Syrphidae > Scaeva > Scaeva pyrastri. The sequence continues at coordinate 73,174,525 of LR989927.1, forward strand.
GTTTCGCAGGAAGGTGGAACACTTGGTATGGGAATTCGTTCGAGAAATTCTCGTAGTGGTTCGTTGCCATCAGCTAAGCTACACAGATTTTGAACCATAGTAAACCTCTCGGTCAATGTCATTTTTCGAGGTATTTTCGATGTATAAGTGACCACTTGATTTAATGATATTGAGATTGATTTCAGTGGTATGTTTCCATCGTTGATAAGTCTAGCATACACAGATATTGTTTCGCCAGGAACATATCCGCCCTGAGGAAGATTTACGTAGAGGCACAATGGATTCTTCCAACATTCACAAAAACATTTGGATTCAAAGACTTCCATCTCCACGGGTAGCTACACAGTTAGATATACATACATAATGTACTTGTTAATAAGCGATCATATTTTATAAAAAGAATGTCTTCTAAACTTACTTTGAGTACAGACATTTGTGGTCTTAAGTCAAATGGTTTAACCACATGAAAAGTTTCTCGGAGTATTTCTTCAATCTTATTACCATAGTCCAGAACTACTTTTAGATCGTAACGAATACAACCATAAATACTGTTAAAAGATGATGGACATTTGTCAGGAATGTCACATGAAAAATTGTAAGTATAGTTTCCATTTGTTATCAATATTGATTTGGCTATGGAAAAAAAAAACGGTGTAATTTAAAAATTTCGAAATTATGAAACAAAAACTTACAATCTTCTGAACCGATGAGAAAATTAGTTGAAGCTATAAAATCTTCTCTGCCCCTCACAATAGTTTCTTTTTGGGGTAAATGTTTTTTAGAGTTCCATTCAGTGCAGGCATATCCATTCATTTTTAGAAAAATTGCTGAAAAAATCAAAATTTGTGAGTTAAATTTGAATTAAATTTTTTTAGTATTGAATTTTCTTTGAAATAAAATTTAAACAAAATCCTAAAATCTTAAATATCTTTGTATTGTTATACTCAGTTCTATATTATCTATAAGTTTATCACTATGATATAAAAATCTAAGGCAAAAAAGAAATGGCCCCAAATGACTGCCCTGAGGAACCCCAGGTTTAAAAATGAAGTCCATCGAAATACTTTATGTTCTTGTTGCATGAAAGTGTTTAAGTAATTTTGTATCTATAGTTTTTAATGTTTCTTCATTTGTTTTCTTGTTTTGAGTATTTTTTGAAAGATCTCAAAATAAAAGTCAAAGAGGGTCTGTTCGCAGACCTTTGGATTTTTCGACCGCATTTTTCATAAGAACGCTTTTTGACTAAAAAAAATTCTATGCACAGTTGGATCTGTCATTAGTTGTTTGGCAACTGTCGAAAGGACATTTGTTATAAACTGGTCAAAAATACTTCTATTTAGTACCTATTCAATATTCAATTGTTAACCCGAAATTCTAAACTCGAAGTCTAAGCTATCGTTCAGTGACATTTGACAGTTGTTCATGACTCATTATATCACCCTTATTACGGTTGTCAAAGATCAATACGATATTTGATATTTATCAATAAAATTAATGAATCGGTATTATCGTTGTCAAAAATCAAAATTTTTGATAAACTGTGAACGCTCTTCAGAAATTAGACCATTTGTGAATGATTTAAGTTGACATTCTTGGTATTATGGTTGTCAAAATGTTTGTTGATTATCAAATTTTCAGTCAATCACAAATTCCTTGTTGATAAAATATTTTACGGATCGCGAAAGCCAAAAGCATGTCTACTACAGAACTATTTCTCGGTGAAAATGAAATTGAAGACGAAAATACTTTGGAGCAAGCAAAGATTCGTAGAAAATTACGCGATGCTTCAAATCCGATGGATTTGGCTGAACATATGTATGCATGCAGATAAAAGATTTTTTTTAATTACATTACAAAAACTAATTTGGCTCGCTTCTAGATTCATTCAAAACTTTAGACTTTCGAAAGAAGCTTTCCTTAATGTATTTTTAGATATCAACGATAAGTTTAATCCAACGAAAAGGCAACAATCCATCCCAAACAAACTAAAATTTGCAGCTGTCTTAAGTAAATAGGCACTATTCACAATAGATTTTTGATCTTTGTTCACAATGTATCAAAAAATGATCAATTCGGGTTCATAATACCGATGTATCAATTGATTGACAAAATATTTCAATTGTCAATTAATTGATCTTTGACAACCGTAATAAGGCTGTATGTTATGTGTATATAACCATATTTTGACATAACTTTTGGGTTTTATTTAGCCATCACGCACTTTTTTAAAATAAAAAAAAATCTTGTAAAAAACAAATCTTGTACATTTTCTGACTCCGATTAATAATAATATCGGGTTTTTCAATCGTTGTTGGCACAGACCATAGACTTGACGTAGCCCCACAGGAAATAGTCTAACGGCGGCATCAAATCGCACGACCGAGGTGGCCAAGCGACTGGAGCATTTCGTGAGATAACACGTTCTCCAAACTTGGTTTCCAATAAATTGATTGCGACATTCGCTGTGTGACTTGTGGCGCCGCGCCGCCGCCACAATGATAATCGAAATTATTCGATTATCATTGAACTGTAGCGATCCCCATTCATAGTAACGTGCCGGTCTTGATCATCACGGAAGAAGTACGGCCCAATGACGCCAACGGCCCATAAACCACAACAAACCGTAATTCTTCGGGATGCAATGATGACTCATGGAGTACGTGTGGATTGCTGCCTGACGAATACCGCATATTTTGTTTATTGACGAATCCATTCAGCCAGAAATGATCCTCATCGCTGAAGTGATTTTTCGATTAGAATCCGAATAATTTTCAAGTTGTTGCTCAGCCCAATTCACGAACATACGACGACGCTTCTGGTGGTCAAGCGGCTTCAGTTCTTGCGACAATTAATCTTGTAAGTATGTAGATTGTAGGCCAAGATCTATTCGCAAAATTCGCCACAACGACGTCATGGAGATGCCCAACGCTTGAGGACGACGTGTAAGAGACACATTTGGGCTTCCTGCAAGACATTACGGACACTTCTTTGTCTCACTGGCACGAGAAAATTTTGTACTGTGCCTGTGGATTCAAATTTTTCCACTAGACACTCAATTGTTGATCTGCTAGGACGATTATTACGACCATAAATTGGACGTAGCGCTCTTAACGTTGAGGTCACTGGCTCCGAATTCCGGTAGTAATTTTTAATAATTTCAACTCGTTGTTGGCTCGTATATCTTTCCATCATGAAATGGCAAACCTTATTGAAGTGAAATGTCAAAAGAGCGGCAAGAAATATGGCTACGTTTGCTGTCCCTGTCACTCTACTTTTGTAGCGTCCCTGTTGAAAAGCCCTTTATATCCGAGTATACGTCTTAACAATGTTGTTATGAATCATTTAAGTTAAATTGTAAAAAAAATTGTTAATGTTATTCATTCACTCGTAATTTTGTACGTCAATGTTCTTAAAAATTATATTATTTATACTTAGATAAGAAAATATAAAATTATTTATGAATGGTGATTCACATACCTACATATAAGTAAACAGATTCTAAAGACAACCTAGATCTTAATTTTTAATTTACTTTTTTTTTTGCATAGTATTTACATATATTTCTTAGAAATGTTGTTTTAATAGCTTAAATTTTTTTTTTTTTTGATTAAATTTCTGTTGAAAAATATTACCATATTGCTTCCACTGTATAACTAGAGAGTGTTGTCATTACCTTTAATCAATATCCGTTCGTCAAGAGAAAGATATATTTTTCCTGTTATTGTTTGCCCAACAGAATACCAAGCTTCGATTCCATGTAATTCACATTTAATTACCATTTTATAAATTATAAAGTTGAACAGAATAAGATTTTACTTGTTCTTCTCGAAAAGAATATTGCTACTAACTTTAGCAAAAATAAAATAAAAACCTAATTGCAAAAATTCAGTTATATACACAGTGTATCTATATTCTATTTATTATGTTTACTAATTTTCTGTAATATATTTTATCTTATCGAACAATTTAAAATGAGCTTGATTGATTAGTATAGGCAGGGGTTGATAACAGTGCAACAACAGTGGGTGATAAAATTAATAATCCCATAAAAAAAAGATATGTTATGTTTCATAAAAATATTAAAAAAAAGATTATATTCCAAAAATTGTTTAGCCGGAATTTCTACAAATAAAATTAAATCATTTTTTTTTATCTGTCATAAGGTTTTTATCGTTTTATAAATTAAATGTTGGGGATTTCTTAAGAATTCATTAATTTATACTTATGTATTTTTTGCAGTCAAGTAGAAATTATGTGTAGGTGATTTTATTTACTTCCCCGAGTGGGCACTGAACTTTAAAAAAAAGGGCAATGATTGTTCTTAAACTCGGAGTAGGTACTCTGGCCCTCAATTGATAATTTTTTAAGGCTGTGACTGAAAGAGCTTGGTTACATCATTAAATTTTGTTGATTAAAAAATTATTCAATTAAAATTGAGAAAACATTTGAAATGGTGGGTGGACTTGTCACTCTAACAGTAGATAAGTACCTATAGGTAATGAAAAATAGGAAACTCCCACGAAAAGTTGCAAGTTACTTTTCTCTTTTTGTATTTCTAGTGAATTTTATAACGCAGTTTTCTTCATCAACATTCAATAAAATTTAAACGCTGGTATTAACTGAAGAACGACTTGGTCGTTTTCTATGATTCACACCAATTTGGACAGGTATTTGTCCAAAAAAGAAGAACACACGTTATTGCTAACAGATGGCGTTGCGTGGATCAAATTTTGGCAGCTGATTCATTTGCAGAGTCTTTAAATCACATACATATACTATTGCTTAGAGTAATATTGCGCTGCATCTGGATATTCGTATATCGCACATCACATCCGCTAATGGTTGCTTTCACTACAAAAAATTGATAAAATCGTGATTGTCCATCAAGGAACTAAGGAAAAATATAATAGAAGTGACAATCATCAATAGAAATTCAAATTCCCTATCCCACGAATTCCGATTATTCCAACTGATCTTCCACTCCAATTTGTACGTTGCCTTTTCGTGTGTTAAATTCCACCAGAAAACTATGTTGAAATAAATTGGGAACTTCTAAATCTTCCTACTTCACCTGCCTGAGGCAAGCTCTAGAGGTTACTAATATATCAAAATAGCAACTATCATGTTCTCCAAATTTTTAGACTAAAGATTTCGACAACAAATAAAATATTGAAGATATTACAATCCACAAGTTTTCAACCATGCATCTAAGTCAGTATCGTAGTTTTAGAACTACATGTGTCAATTGACTTTTTGTAGCCTTAAGACTGTGGTTAAAACATGACGGGAGGCTTGTATTGATATAAGGATAAATTTGACAACTGGATGGGAATAATGTCAAAGAAGCCTGTCTCCATTCTTAATAGTTAACATGTTATTTGATATTACTTTATAGAAGCTTTTCTTCCGGATCGAAAAAAAATAACACAACATTTCTGTTACAAAAACTAATTATTATGTTTACTTTGAATACAAATAAATACCATAACATTAAAAAGCTCTTTTTTTGGTAGGTGTTGGTATTGGTACATCAGTTGGTCACTAACATCAAGTTCAAATCAAATACTTAACATCATCTTCAAGTGGCTTCTCTACGATTGGAGATATTCGAGCTGGTGGTGCGGAAGCTATTGATTCTGGCATAAGAAGTCCATCGACATCGAAGACAGGAAATCTAGGAGTAAATCGCACTGATTCACGAACACCATTAGGTGTTTGTACTTCATCATCTCCAATATCTGCGGTCATAAACATTGCCTCCTCATAAGATGGTGGTGCTGCAAAAACAAAAAAAAAAAAAACATGAAACTCAAATTCTTCTGGAACCGATTTCATTTATATAAATCTTACGAAGTTCCGGTTCGTTCGTCTCTTCTGCATCAGCATTTTCCTGTTGACATCCACCTGCCAGAGCCATAGCACTCGCCGAAGTCGATGGAACATCAGTAGATCGTGGAGCAGGTATTGATCCAGTGTGAAGTGGGACATTTCCTATAGTTATTGGTATAACAGCTTTGGCATTTCTTATAAGGCCATTCATTATTGCAATCACAGAGATTTCATAGGAAATACGAACAACTTTACTTAGATGTTCACACGTGGGTGCTGTGGCTGGAACTCGAATGATTTCTGTAAAATTTCGTCGTGATTTTCGAGCAACCGGACTTGATTCCTTCTTGACTAAACAAATTTTCTCAGTTTTTGTATTCGTACGAGGACAATCTGAGGTGTATGTTGCTTTTAAATTAAGATAGACATTGATCTTCTTTGCATCACAATTGGATTGGTTATTCACCTCACCACTAACCAAAATCATTTGGCCAGGAACAAAGCCCGTCTGTGTGATATCCACACTGAGTAATACCGGCTTGGAAGTACTCAAGCAGAAGCCTTCAATAGCTTCGATATTGGCTGGCATCTTTCAGATCGAAAAACAAGTAAATTAGTCATGATTTTGTAATAAAAAAAAAACATACCTTTAACAAACTTGAATCCCAATTTAAATCAAGCAATTTCAGAACTGTAAATCCAACCGTGTAAGTTTGATTTTTCGAGAATGCATTAATCATTATGACCTTGGCTACATATCGAATGTGACCATATTTTCCTTCAAATGATGATGGACAATTTTCAGGTATGACACACTGAAATGTGAAGACATGTGAACCGGATTCAACAATAACTTCCTGTCCTTATGAGTAAGACAAATTTTGAGAAATTGCAATAAAATTATTTTATTTTAATTTCAAAAACTTATTAAATTACCAGTATCAGAACCTTTGAGAAATGTATTTGAAGATATATAATCTTCTCTTCCGCTAAATCGGCGCTTTTTATGATGGTGTTCTTTTTTTGCACCGGAACGACGGTCTTTCCATGTGGCCGCTGAGAAACCGCAAATTTTTAATTGAATACCTGTAATGTTTACAAAATTTTTGAGAATTTAATTAACATGTTTTTTTTATTAGAAAATTGTAATAAATCAGCACTATCAAAAATGTCAATTGATGTTTCAAAATTTACATGGCAAAGATAGCTATTTGAATGTTTTACTCTTTTTTTAGAATTTGTTTTTAAACAGGAGCGTATTTACGTATTTAAGAAAATGTTTTCTTTTTTCATTAAATACAACATTATTCCTGAGAACTTAACGCTTCTATTGTAAACACAAGACGAAAAAAATAAGTTCATTTTAATTGCAGAGTGATGAAAGTTGTGGGTGTATTTGAAGTAATTTTCTGACATATTAAGTATTGTAGAAATGTCAAAACGGACATTCAAATTCAATATTTAAAGTGTTTCCTTGACTGTTTCCAAATTTCAAAAGATGTTTCTCCTTTTTATTTTGTTAAAATTTTTTGAAAAAGTTACCGCACTGAAAAATGGCGCCCTGTTTTTGATCTATCAAAATCATATAAAACTCTCAACCTGTCTTTTTATAATTTTGTTCTTAAAAACTTTTTTGTTATCATACAAAAAAAAAAAACTTTTATCTAACTCTTCTGTTTTGATTACATACGTTCGTTGAAACATAGGTAGGTACTATTCAATTCATGAGCTTAGATTACAAAGCTAAAAAATAATAATTGCGAACTCATATTTTCCAGGAAACACTCGTTTAGATGACAGATGACACTCGTGAAATGACACAAAACGTTATGGAATAAATAATTTATTTTTTGTCTCTAAAAACACAAATAAACCGATTTAATTTTTACCTCTTAATTTTTTTCTTCTATTAAATTCAATAATAACTTTACCACTAACAACTTGACCTGTGAAAAAAGTTCCATGGTCATTTTTATCGAATACAATTTGACAAGACGTCATTATTGCGCTTTAAAAATTTTAATTATTTAAATTAAATCAAACAAAACACGAATCATAATGCACCGACGACCGACGACGACGCGACGCACGGAGGCGGTCTTTCAATGGGTGTTAAAAAATATCTACTAAAATTTTCAACACATATCTACATTTTTCTGTTCGAAATAGATATTCTATTTCTAATCAAAGATAACAAGTGTATCTTATCTAACAAGAAAAAAAAATTACAAAAAATACTAGTACATACTTTAACAGGTATGAAATACTTACCATTACAAATGTGCTTTGTTAAGCTTTTTTTTAACCAAATTTAATTTGTTAAAACAATCAATGGTTGTCCGTGTCGCCGGTGAAGCTTTTTTTTACTGATTCATTACAATGTATTACAAAAAAATATAGTTTTTTAATAACTATTAATCATAACAATGTTAACCCATCTTTGTTGCGAGTAACGACTTATAATTAGAACTATTAATTTCATTTATCTGCATTTGAACAGTTTCATTAGAAATGTTAGGGTGAGTTCGGGGTTGGATGGCCATAGGGGAGAGATGGCCAATTCAAATAATTTACAGAACCGTTGACTAAATTTCACAATTATTGTTACTTAATAAATCGCTTCGCATCATGTGCATCAACGAATTGGCAAAAATTAAAAAAAGCAACCTCTAAATTATTTCATATGTGCCCAACTAATCCAGACTTACCCTAGATATTATAATTTTTTATTTCTATAGGTGTCTTTACAGTTCAAATTCCACCAGTCCCAACACTGGTGATTAATTTTTAAAATTTCAAAACTTAATATGTTTGCAATTATATGGGTTTGTAAGGGTTGTTTTTTTTAGACGTGTGGTTTTCAATCTGGCAATAATTTTTTCGGAGTTGGTCTTTTTGACAGCTGTCACTTGGTTATCATCAGTTTGGTTTGGCATTTCTTAATGAATAAACTTACTCCTGAACAAGAGCGTCTCACGTTCGTTCGGTGAACGGGCCCAAAACAAGATGGCCACCGATCCCGATTTTCACTAGAAAATTTTGTGAGCGTCAAAAATTTAACTTTTTGTGTAATATATTAATATTAATATAAAATAATTTTTAATTCAGTATCATTGTTGGTTGTCAATATAATTGAGTCGAATTTTTCTTTCATTTAATTTTTAAAATTTTTGTTTTTTATGAAAAAGTAGTTTTTTTTAATTTCAATTCATGTTTCTGCGACACTGCTGCGTCTTTTATTTATACAGAATGTTTTTTGTTCAAGCTATTTTGTATTTTATTTGTGATCAAAATTAAATAATTATAGGAGCTTAATATCTTTAAAAATTAAAAATCTAAAAAAGAAGGAAAAACTAGTTAAGTTTTTACTTATCTGCTATTATCCTCTAAACCTAAAATTAAGATTCTACTAAAAGCTGTGATACTTAGAAAAGCTTATTAATTTTTTTACTTGTATTATTTAAAAGAAAAGCTCATCAGACAATACCAATTATACGATCAAATTAATTAAAAAAACGAACTCAAGGGTTATTGAACTTTAAATTTCTTAGTAGTTACAATCCAAAGTCATGATATTTTTTTTATAAGGTGAATAGATATGGTTAATATTGTAAACGGTCCGATTTTCCAATAAGAGGTGTTTATTTTGATATTTAAAGAAAAATGGTATTTTTTGAGACAAATGATCGGATGTGTATTTCAATGAAGAGAAGAAGGTATGCCATTAATAACGGAAAAGAATATCAGTCAAATGGCCATCTCGGCTACTCTTAAAGAACCGTATCATTTTCATGAAATTGTCCATCAAAAAAACCCAAAGTGGCTGCTGTATGCCCTCAATAGCTTAACGAATTCCACCCAATTATGGCCATAAAAATCATTAAGCATCTCTCATTTTTATTAATGGCGTAGTTTCAACTTGTCAAATGTCAAAAAATTACAGGTTCAGAAGTGAAGTGACATCTGCCGAAAAAGTAATCTATTCAAAATAACACCTCTTATTGGAAAACCCTTTATTTAAAATAAATCCAGTTCTCGAATGTACAAAAACTGTCAAGGGGGGGATTGTAAACAACAACTTATTGGAAAATCTTATGATACTCTTATTTTCCAAATTCTGAGGACCTAAGTAAGTAAGTAAGTATGCCCTTTGATATCTTATGGTTTCTGACTCAATTGACGCCGAAGCTAGAAAAGGGCTGAAAATCGGCTTAGTTTGTTCCTTCAAAAATCGTGTGATTTGATTAAATATAAAAAAGGTACGTATACGCCTCCATGACACATATACAATTATCAAATTTGCAATATAATCAGTATAATTTGAGAGAAAAAAAAAGAATGCACTAACTATCCAAACCTATCTCAACCTTAAAACATTTATGTTATATTCATTAAATGTATATAAATACATGTATAAGTAATTATAGGGAAAGATTGTCGCACATGATGCATCCATTTTGGAAAGTCTATAATTTCCCACGTTTCTATGTAAATGTAAACAAATAAATATAATGAAGTTAAAAATAAAATCGTGCAAAACTAAGTTAAGCTAAAACATCTTTTGTTTCATTCAAGCAGCCCTACTTGGGCTCTATGAAGCATGTCACATGAACCTTATTGAAAATAGAAAATAGTTTGCAAAAAACCGAGTTTTATTTTTTACTATAATCGTATACCCAGGCAAAAGTTAGGTTCTTTATTCTAATTAATTAAAATAATTAGCTACTATGAAAAATCAGACTTGAGTAGTTTTTTTTTTCTGTAAGCTTTTAAAAACTGGAAATCTATTTTATATCTACTCAAATCAAGTTTTTCTATGAGTAAAAAAATTCCCAAGTACTCGTACTCGTACTCGCACTTGTTGTAGTTAATGCTGAACTAACATTAACATTTTGTAGAAACCACATCAGAGTTTACAAGATCATTGCATTTGGATGCAAGTTTAAGGTCGGAAGAGGTGTTTTATTTTTTTTTTCTTTGCATTCAAAGTGTTTCACTTCCTCTTGAATTAACCGTTAGGTTTTAAACTTCCTATTTAGATATTGCGTTGAAATATTAAATTAAACTTTCAAATTCGGTTTCGAGTTCTGTGTGGTTATTTTTACAAGTATACTAGCTAGCAAGGCGGGCGGCACGTTCCACTGTTACGGGTATTTTAGTTGAAGAAAAAAAATCGGATTCCAAATTCAAGAAGCCCTTTTCTACCAGTGTGTATTTAAATAAGGTATAATTGATTTCTAAAACCAACCTTCACTGTCTCTCTAAAGATGTTATAAATTTGGATTTTGGATTATTTTCAAAAAAAAAGTGTGCCTTGAAGTTAGTATGTGAGTGAGTGACGGAATAATTCAGAAGCAAAATGATTACAATATTCGAAAAAAAAACCCAACAAAATGTTGTAAAAGGGTATCATCATGACAAAGTTTTTTCTTAAGTTTTGTTAGAATTAATATTATTACAGCTTCTATAACACTTTAAAAGTTACTCGCATGTGATTGCTTCCGTAATTTATACAAAATTGACAATTACTTGTTTTATCTTGTGAATCTACAATTAAGTACGAAGCTTAGAACAAAAAACCTTAAAATGGAATTAAAAAATGGTGACAAAGTTTTTCAGTTTATATAAAACAAAATTAGCTACCTTGTGAAGCAATTTTAAGCTGAGAATTTGTTTGAAATATAAATTTCATTGAGTGAATAAATAAAATAATTAAATTAAAGTCAAGGTCTTCAAAGTTCGTGTTGTGTTTTTGTCGAAGCCTTGAACAAAAAAAAAAAAATTTGACAACAAAAATATTGCTTCTAAATGTCAACTGTCGTTGATAACAAAAATTAGTGTAAATGGAGGGTATCCGATTCCGAGGTTTCATAAAATGGGCCGCCCACATGACACATTCCAAATTGCAAAAAATCAGCCAAAACATAAAAAAAGTAGAATTCATTGAAACTTGTCAAATTTTCCCAACACCTTTGGCTCCCTAAGAAAATGATTTTTTAATTGGAATAGGAGGGAAAAGGGGGAGGACATGGAGTCAGACTAAATTACTTACTTTTTAAAAATATATATGTATGTTAATATTTCTTCAAGCATTTGGTAGCGGTGTTTGGTATTTTCGAGATTTTTCTTTGATTTTGATTTCTTCAGTTTGAAAATTGAGCTGCGACCAGTAAATGCGAATAAATCTTCTTAAGCAATTTTCACAACTAATATCAATTTTTGTTTTGTTTTAATTTTATGACGAAATGAATTAATGAGAAAATCAACTATTTAAAAGGAAAATACTGCTTTTTATATTTTTTACGCGCCAACTACGCATCCTCTGCGAACTGCATTGACAGCTCAAGTGCATACATAAATAAACAACAAAATTACTTACACATCTTGCAAGTAATTTTACTACTGCATAATATAAATAATGACACTACATTAAGGGCGTTGATTATGGGGTGTACTTAATTTTATGAGGTTCATAACTCAAATTAAAGTTAATTTAAACAAGTTTTATGAGAACTCATAAACTTTTAATGAATATATTTATGAGTGTCTTCATTGTAATACAATAATTATTACCCCCGCATTCGTTGTTCTGCCCTGTTCTTCAAATTGTGTAACAGAAGTTGCTTTGAAACTGCATATCCATGTGCAATTTTTAAACTCGATTCGATTAATGATTTTTAAAAATCTGTAAACGCAATTGATTTTTTGTTTTCAAAATAATAGCGTCTCCTAGATCTTTTCTCTTCACATACAGGACCAACAATTTTTTGTAAGAATTTAGCAGAATACAGTTAAGAGGTCGAGACTCCTTTTGCTAAACACTCAAGAATGCAAATTTGATTACTCATAAGACCATAAACAGCTGCAGCTTATGTGTGTCATTCGATTTTTAGAATCAAAAAGCCTTGACAGAATATGTAGATGGCATAAAGATACCAGCTCCAGTCCAGCAAACACCTATAAATAATGGACCTTTTTTTTCAATATGTTTATTGTTTACCCTTATATTTCTCTTAAACACAAACTTTAAGCACGATTTTCTTCTTTATTCTATGTCCAATTAATCACCAATATATACCCTATGTTACTCACAAATTATGTAGCTTTCTATTGGTAAAAGAATTTTCAAAATCGGTTTAGTAAATCTAGAGATTACCTCCTACAATCTCACAAATTTTACCAACTCTTTCGAAAAACATTAGCTGTGTTTTATTATAGCAATGATCCAATCTGGATTAGATCAAGGAAAATAAAACAACTCGGATCATCATTATGTTATTTTTGTATTTCAAATCTAATTTTTGGATTTCAAAAACAGATCCAAGCATAAAACAGGATTTCGTTTTGTTGTTGTAACGTAAATAAATAGATGATCTGATCTGGATCACAGGGAAAATAAAACACAGCTATTATTGATTTAGGTACTGTGGGCCTTTTGTCAAGATTCCAGTTCGACCATTCTAAACTTTAATCTTCAATATTATTTCTGCATTGTAAACAGTGCTATTTTGGCAAGTCTAATTTTAAAAGTCGTTTTGAGACATATGTACATATAAATAAGGTGGATTTTATAATTATTTCAATTCAGAAATTCAGATTATAAAAGTGGCAACCCTATGTCTTGATTAAATATTGAAGTTTAATGTCAACTGTGACTATCAAGTGTCAATTTCGTAAGCAATTTAATTTGAAATATTAAAGAAAAAAACATTTTGTTTATATATTTATCTATATGTAGGTATAATTTTGTTTTACATAGTACAGTGTTCGATAGTGCAAGAACAAAATTGAGCCATGGTGTTTTTTTTAATTTGGTGCAGTCGTTCAATAGTTATGGACGTTGATACATTTCAAAGACCCTTGTGCCAAATTTCATCCAGATCCGTTCAGACGTTCTTGTGTTATTGAGCAAATAATAATAAATAATAATATCAGAAGGAAATAGGGATTGTATCAATAATTTAATTGTTAAGCCCGATTGAAATTCTGATTTTAATTTATTGCACGAATTCTAAATGTCTTCTATAATGGTATTAATATTTAATGAAAGGTTGTTTTTGGAGCTGAAATAAAATAAAATCCAACTAACCCATAATGTAAGGGGAATCACCATGAAACATAATTGTTTCGTAAAAAAAAGAACATTTCTACTGCTTTTTAGTTAAGATGAATTTTACCTTATTTTTTTTATAGTTTTTCCATTTAAATCGAATGTTAAGTGTGCTAACTTTAAACGGGAATTAATATTCAAGAGTATTTCAATCAACATCTTTAGTTCTTCGATCTTTCAAGTTGTCTATATCCATATGCATACTCGATCGTTTAATCATTAAATTTTATGCAGGTTCGGGAAATCCCATCAAGGCATTCAATTGATTTGCATAAATTATATAAGATCTAGTTTCTAGAACGTTCTTCATCTGAAGAAAAATGACATGTTTAATAGCTACTTTATTATTCTTTGTATGAAATTCTATTAGTGAAGTACCTAGAATTCTATATATTGATATCAAAAGGTTTTCCAAGGATTTTTTCGGTCAAATTTTTTGTCATTTATCAACTCTATTTTGCCAAATAAAAAATTATTAAAATTTTTCTATGAATGTGAATATGCTGTTACAGTAACGTAGCTACACGATATCCATTTCCAAATGGAAGCGAACACAAGTTACATTCCATACGGGGTTAGTTTTGATTTCAGCACACAAAAAACCTTTTGTTTTTAATCTTATGTATGTATGTCAAAATTACTTAGTTTATATTACTTATGTCTATTGTAATACTTAAATTCATATAATATGTGGGACTTACTGGAGAAAACTGTACGTAAAGGGCTTTCCAATAAAGACAGGTTGATTTTGACAGCTTGTGGGGGCCATATTGTTTCCTTAACTTTCTGTTTCAGTATCTTTTTTAAATCAGTCACCAAAGACTAATCATCATGGGAAGTTAGAGCGTCGAGCAACACGTGCAACTGGACCAGTTTTAAGTTAATCTCAATTTTTGTCAAAAAATCATCTTTAGGGATGAGTACGTGATTGGGACGACACCAATATCCACGCCAGATTCACGAGGTGCCAATGCATCCAAATAAAGTTACTGTTTGGTGTGGATTCTGGGCTGGAGGTGTCATCGATCAGTATGTCTTCGAAGATGATGCTGGCCAAGCATTCACCGTCAACTGAATGGCGATGGCGCGGCGATTGCTAAAGGTCGATAATCACCAACTTCTTGTGGTCTGAATTGCCACACAACTCAAGACACCATCAACATTTTGCACGATCGGTTTCATGGCATCGTTAACTCACTCCGAGATGACGCGAAATGGTCAGCAAGATTGTGGTGACTTGACCCCTATAGACTTTTTCTCGTGGGGCTTTCCTAAGTGGCTGGTCTTATTGTTTGTGGTGAATTTAAGATCGACCAACTCGGACCACTGTTAGAGGTTCAAATTGTATAATTTATACGATACACAATAATTGAACACCAACTACACATGGAGCTGATACGTGCCAAATTTAACATTTTGCACGACCCATTTTCGAACGTTGGTAACTGGTTACCTACTTATTTATATCTAGAACAACTTAACTGATTTTCAATTCATTGTGTTAATAGAGTAATGATCAATGAATTATAAGTGGAGTGTGTCATTGACGGTCATTTTGGGTTACATAATGTAAACTACAAATACATATATATATCAATTTCCAAGCGAAATAATTATAAGTCTAAGGTTTAAGTGTCAACAAAAAAATTAAAACTAATTAATAGTCACACATTAATGCATATACAAGTATTTAAATGTTTAACACATACATACATTACATACATATACATAAATAATAGAGGAATATTGATTAAAATCACAATTAAACTATCTTTTTGACAATGAATAAAAATCTTGACAATTAGTTTAAGATATAGATAATATGTTACGTGGTCCTAATATTTCAAAACAACTAAATATATGTATAATTGAGATAAGTAAAATTCAGTTCTGGATTTACTTTAAGTCTTATTACGGTCGGGCCTTAAGGGCGGCATTTTGCAAATATTAATAGTAAGTTAAGAAAGTTAGTTATGACCTCAGAACAGAACTAAAAATTAGAAATAAGTCAGTTTGTCTCTTTGATTCCAATATCTATTTAGAATCACTTTAAAATTTCAGATATTAGTTGTGTTTTATTTACTGCTGCATAGCTAGCGCAGTAAATAACAAAAACTTGATTGCTGGCGAAAAAGAAGCCAGTTAAAAAAAATAACAGCTGTGCTGGTGATATACATATATGTTATAGGCAGTGAGTTTGATCGTTTTATTCACTTGATTGCTTCACTAGTTATGCAGCAGTGAATAAAACACAACTTTAATTACCTTAATCAGACGATAAACTTAAGGATATTTTTTTAAAGTGTCAACAATCTTAACTAGAATGTAAACGAAAACTAAGTTTCTTTTTTTCGAGAGACTTAAAAAGTTAAAACCTGTACTGATTAAAACTTTATGGAAATACACCCACATACTTAAACTATACCCCATCATGTTAATCTTTTTGAATAATTAATTCAAGAATTTTCTCAAGAATTATGAATAAATTTGTTGACATCATTATATCTAGTGATTTAAAAACGATGATAAGGTGCATGAATTTGTTGTAAAATAAAAATGTGGAAAAGCTGTTGGCACTAATTGATTGTAGTTTTACACAAATATTAAAATTAATACTGCGAATTCTTCTTCTTTTTTGACGTTGATTGAAAATATTGCATGAATTTTGCCTTTCATCCATATTATGTAAAATGTTTGTTATTAACTCCCGAAAATTGACTTTTCCAAAATTTGGAAAAGGAGTCAGAGGGGATTCTTAATAAAAGTAAAATTGATTCTTACTTGACGCCTGCCATATAACCAAATTAAAAAAAAATGTTTTTACGACTTAAAGGATTTATATATTAATTAACAAAATATTTGATTTCTTTTAAATTCATATTTTTTTATTTAAAATTTTCAGTTGACGGTCTTTGTATAATCAGTAACCCCCAGTTTCACAGTGAACATTTAAACTTTAGTTCAGCTGAACCTTAAACGGCGCGGCGGCGTTCAAGTTTTTAGTCCGGGTTCACTGTAAAATCTGAACTTCAGTTTAGTTGAACTTAATTTAAGTGTCATATTTTATATGTCATTTCTATGACGTTTTATTTTATTTAAAATCATTTTCCCTTCGCTATACAATTTTTAAAGTACAATTCATTACATATAAACAATATTTTCTAAAAAAAAATAACTAATATTTCAAGAAGTTGTAAAACATTTACTTTACAAAACCTATTGTGTTAAATTGAAATGTCACCGTGGGAAGTGCTTTTATTTCCTGAACTCAAGTTTAAACCTCAGTTAACTTGAACTGTGAAATAAACTAAGTTCAAGGTTTAAACGAAACTATGTAACCGAAAATTATTACGTTAAATACTTTATAATTATTTCGTTTGACAGTTCAGCTCCACAATATTTTTTATTGAAAGAGGTTGTCATTTTTTCATGCAAAAATTGCATAGGTACTTCATTTTGTTGAAAATTTAAATTCACACCCATTACAGATTCCGATGATTCTGTCATTTCCATTATCGTCAAAATGTCAAAAAATCCAAATTACACTATCCTCATTTTGAATAGTTCGGAAGTTAAAACTTTATGAAGATACCCAAAAAAGAACTTTTGAAGCTTTGAACAGTTTTTGCGTAAAACTAAATTAAAATCCAATAAAAAGAAAACAAATATTTTAAATCTTTTCAAACTGTCAATATAACATCAAAAATCAATCTAAATGACTATTATAGAGCTTCTAATACAATGCGTTCTCTAAACTTTCAGGAAAATATTTTTGATCTTAATTTGCATTGCTCAAAATGGGAATACGATTTGAAGTTATTTTTGACAATAACCCCTTGGGAATATATTATGCTGGTCAAATCGTTAAAGGCCAGGCCATAATTCATCTTGATGAAAAAATTGCTGTAAAAGGTAAATTTTTTTATCTGTCAAGTACAAAAGGTAAAATTTTTCAAATTAATTTTTCATTACAAGGAGTTAAGTTACGAATGCGAGGTTATGCAAAAGTAAGATGGGATGATAATGCGGTTTCGACGGATTCGAAAAACAAACCAGTTGTTGGAGACTATTATCGCAGTGATGAAGAGCGATTCTTTGAAAACACAACAGATTGCATTCACACCAAAGGTACCTTCCGATCATATTAGCTTTAAAAAAAATCATTTATTTACACATTTAGACCTTTCTTTTAGACAGTGTGACTGATTTGGCAGCTGGAACTCACACATATACCTTTGAATGTCATTTACCGCCTTTATGTCCTTCGACGTTCGAAGGCACATTCGGCCGTATTCGTTACGATACAAAAATTATCATAGAACGACCCCTGCTCTTCAGCAAATCCCTATCAATGGAATTCAATGTTCTTCAAGTTTTAGATCTTAATCGTAATCCTATCTTACGAGTAAGTTTCTTTTTTAAGTTCAAATTTCTCTACAAACTATCTGTCATTTTGCTAACCTTATAATTTAGATTCCAGCTAAAATGGAAGTCATGAAGTATTTCTGCTGTGGTCCCTGCATATCGAAGCCACTGATTGTCACCCTTGGCTTACCCCAAACTGGCTATGTTTCGGGGGAATTTATTCATTTTATCGTAAAAGTCGTAAATAGCAGTAGCACTATGGTGAGACAAGTACGATTTGTGCTAAATCTAATCGCACTTTATTCAGAAATACGTCGAAAAGAAACATGGAGTGAGAAAATCCCCATTGCCAAGAAGTATTTTGGACCTTTCGAAGCTGATGATTTTGAGATAAAAGATACAGTGCGAGTTCCGCCAACACCACCAACCAGTGAAGAACATTGTAAAGTTATCAAAATCAGCTACGAAATCGAAGTAACTGCCAGCTATAATGGTGCTCATAAATCGTCAGTTATTTCAATACCAATCACAATCGGAAATGTTCCGTTTATTGCGAATTTAAATACGGTATCGGAAGATTCGATAATTGGATTGTTAAATAATCGCATCGCAACAGGACGTCATTTTAATCTAAATTTTGAAATGCGTGAGTTTGATGGGAAGGGTTTTTAAAATGTTTTTAGTGAAATAATGTATTTTTTTGACATTTCAGCTTCACCTTCATACAAAAAAGCCCTATATGTTAAGACATTAAAACCAACAATTAAAAAGGAACCATTATTTATACCAAGATATCCTTTCTATAACTATTAATAATATGTTTTTGTAATAATTTAATAAAAATTATATTTATAGTGTGGAATTGAAAACGTCATTTTACAAAATTACAACATTTGACAATGATCAAGAGGGTGCCCGAAAGCCCGTCGGAGTTTGCACGTCAGCGGTTTTTTACTTTATTGTTCTAAGTATTTACTTAACGTTTATGCCGTTGTTTTGGGAGTTATTTTGGGTCAAATTTCTTAAGAATTTTTCTCATCAATATGATTTACCAATGTCAATACTTTAATTATTTCTTGCAAGCTCGAAATCGGTCTTTTGAAGTAAGAAAAAAAACTAAATTTCTGATTCAAAATTTAATTTGATGGGTATTTTCGGTTTCGATATAAAAATTTCAATTTTTTGTATTACCAGAGTGGGGGATCGTGTAGTTTTCATGTCATTAAAATTGAAACAATTTTCGATCTTCTCGGGCTAGTTGACATGACGGCCGTCCGTCCAAGTTCCGTGCAAAAAGTGAATCGTAGAGATCGAGACGTCGAAAAGTAACAAAACAGCAGATATTAAAGGACAATGATGTTCCCTTGGACTTATCATAAGATGATAAGTGTAGGAATAAATACATTTTTTATAGAAATTTCTTCCGTGGCTGAGGTGGTAGCTATTGCGACTGCGGGCGTCTGCCTGTTGTCTCCCCTCTATTTACGATCGGGTTCACCAATTTGTACTCTATATATTAAAACACATAAATTTATATTACAACTATTACTTTATTAATTTTAAATGTTTAATTTTAATTTATTTAATAGAGATGTCCGTCTCAGTATCGTGTTACAGCAAAAGTTATCAAAGGAAACAGTATGGCGGGCAGCGATAAGTTTTGGTACACTCCGAATCAAAAATATCTTTTGGTTTTGTACAGTTAAAATACAAATATCTTTTTGGAATAAACTATTGAACCAACCTTAGTGTGTTTACACTATGCATATTAATAATGTAAACGCTACACTTGTGCCCAGGTATTATAAGATTTTGATGATTGAGATTTTGAACAGAATGCAATTTGAAAATAATTTCAACATTAGTGTTTGGGATCTATAATAATTAAGTAACAGTAGGATATATAATAAACCTACATATTGCACCTACTATACATGTCTTTTTAAGGATTTTGACAAAGTGAAGTATTTTTAAAAAGACTATACATATCGTACGTTTGTAGGTTTGTACGTTCGTACGTTCGAGATACCCTTTTTCGTCCATGGTATCTCAAGAACGGGTAAAGATATCGATTACAATTACATTTACAGGTTATAACTTCGAAAGATGCAGAAAGGACTTTCATAAAAATTGGCCAATCGGTTTTTTCACTACAGCAGTTTAAAAAATTTTGGTTGGTAGCAAATATCTCAGGAACGGATAGTGGCATTGACTTCAAATAAATTTTATTATATACTACATTGTAATGTGTTACATATTTGATATAAATTTTGAAAATTTTCAACTTGCCGTTATTTTTTTTAAATTGAAAAACTAAAAAATAAATTTTTGGCTCGCAAACATACAATGAATTAAGAACGATGTTGTGTTCAAAACAACTTTCTACAATGTGAAATGACGTCTTTGACATCTGGTAAAATTTTGGAAAAAATTCTGTCGATAGGTTTTTTCCCAAAAATTAAAAAAGTAGAAAAAAAGTTGGTACAAAATGTTTTTTGACTTTAATATTTTGAGAATGGGCAACGATATTGACTTCAAATTTATTTAAGTTTATACAAAAAATGATAAAATGTTTATGAATGTCAAATTGACATTAATTTATTTACAATAAATACAAAACAACAAAAAGTTCTAACAAAAATCATTAAATATTGTTTTTCCGCTTCAATAACTCTGATATAATTTTTTTGTTAATAAAATTGTTATCAACCATCATCAAAAGTAAATCGATTAATACCATATTAGGAACGTTTTCAAATTATGCATAATGGGAAGTTGTCAGTGTGGGTAGCATAAATAATTTTGGTCATTTAGAATTCTGAAAAACAATTTTTCGACTACTCCCTTAATTTTACTCTTTACTTACTTGCACTACACGTGCACGCTCTCTTTATTAACAAAACCAACCGGCATAATGTATTTAAATGATAAACACTATACAACACTAATCCAGGGTTGTTGTATTTTGTTTATAAATCATTAACAGTCAAAACCAGTTTTCTAAAAAAAAATTATAACTTCATCCATAGTTGAGTTGAGAACATTTCCAATTGAGAAAATCACTCGCAGACGCCTTTTTATATCGGAGTGAGTTAGTTGAATGTGAGTTTTAAGAAGAGTAAGATTTGCAAAAATTGAGTCGTGTTTTGTATTGATTAAAATAAATAATTTTGCATTTATTTAATATTCATAAAAAAAACTTCGAATAAATTTATTGCAGCCACTTAATTTTAGTTTTGTTTCCTTGTTTTTAATCATTGTTAGTGTTGTTTTATTTTATGAACCTACAAACGTCATTAATCGCAAATATTGGCATAATATATTTCAAATTGGCAATATCATTTACTTCCGCAATCAAAAGATCAACGGAAACATGTAAGTACTATCTTTTTTTTTTAACTTAAAAAAAAATGAAATCATTACGTGCATACATCAAATAATCAGTCAAAAATGGTATTTTTGCCGGACCTTAATCTTTAACATTTTTAAACATTATGCTAATGATTTAATGATTATAAGTTAAGAATCAATGCACATGTGGATACTTTGAGCGCTACAGTAAAAGACGAATATGTGAAAGCCTCATTAAAAATTAATTAAACAAGCTTAAAAGATAAACTTCCGATTCAGAAATGTCTAAGCCTGACCTTAATGAATTCGTAAAGATGTGATAGAATTAAGATTAACAATCAAAAAAGTCCATATTTTGACACATGTCACATCAGTTTTTGACATATTAAATCAATTTTAATCAGCTAAGCAATAAACACATCACCCTAATGCTTATCCTGAATCAAAGTTTATGTTTTTAAATTTGAATAATTATTTTTATATACTCAGTAAGATAAAATTAGATAGTGATATCTGCTGTTAACTTAATCATATCTACAAAGCCAATGACACAAAATTTAGATAACATAAAACAATAATTTAATAAATTACCTGACATAACAATATACTTCCGAATTCAAAATAAGAGAGCGCGAACAGACAACCGTTTTTTTTTTTTTAAGATAAATTGATTTTTGAACTTGAAACAGAGTTGCCAGAATGTACATGTTTTCGAAAATGGAATAAGTCTACTTTTCAAGATTTGAGATTTAAATTTTAAATTCTTTGCTAAAAAAATATTAAAATGTTAATTTGCAAATTGTGTTGTCAAGCTTTTTTACTCTTTTAAGAACCATTAATTCCTGTCAATGATGTCCCTGTTATCTTTCTTCACCATTTACTTTTTCTTTTAATTTTGTGTAAATAAAACAAATTAAAAATTAAAGAATCGATTCCAATTTTGACAAAGTTAGACCCAAAGGGGAAATACGCCAAAGTTACTTCATTTTGTTTTTGGTCTAAAATTGACGTTCAGATACACATTATGTAGTTGTGTTTTATTCACTGCTGTATAGCTAGTGGAACATTCATGTGAATAAAAAGATCAAACTCACTTTGCATACATATATCGCCAGCACAGCTGCTTCTTTGGCTTCTTTTTCGCCAGCAATCAAATTGTTGTTTGCTGAGGGAAATTTTACTGTGCTAGGTACCCAGCAGTAAATAAAACACATAGGTCAGAAAAAAAACATATTAAAAATTGGTGGTTGCAGAATTTCACCACGGGGTGTGAGTATTGCAATTTAGAAAAAATTTAAAATATAGATATTGAAATTGATGGTAAAATAATGGAAACAGAACTCGCCGATGAGATGTAAGGAACTTTATTTTAAAATATGAAATACATATTAACCCTAAATCTGCCTTAGACTTTTGATATAAAAGTTATCTAATACGAAATAAAAAAAAGTGGTCCTGAATGGAAACCCAGAGGAACTCTTGATTTCGCAATAGATGGGTTTTTGAGTTTAATTATAGTAATCTGAAGCAATCAGATATCATTAAAATAAGGACAAAGCTTTGGCAATTTTTCAAGACGACTTTTACATTCAAAAATATAATCAAAAATTATAATTCAAATACAATATGAACTTTCCGTCACAATAAAATGCAAAAGCAAATACATACAACAAGTGAATGAGTGTCTCGTTAACAAAATGATTCATTAACTTAAAAAGAAATGTTATACATTATATCCCCGCTTTGTTGATATTGTGATAAGATAAGCTTTGAAAATTATAAACGAATGAAAAACTTAAAAATCTATGAAAACAAATTTTATTTCAGTCAGTCAATTTTTTGAACCAAAACAAAAAAAGAAAATTAAATTTTATTCGCACAATGGGAATTCGATTTGAAATTATTTACGAGGAAAACTCAAATGGAATGTATTTTACTGGGCAACCGGTTAAAGGTAAAGCCATCATATTCATCGACGACGAGGAGATTCCATTCAAAGGTAATAAAAATAATTTTATATTGTTAACAGTAATCAATTTAGTAATAATAACAAATACAAATATTGAGTTTAATAAAGTAAAGTAAAGTAAAGTAAGGTTTCAATTTAAGGAATTCACTTGCGAGTGCGAGGATACGCAAAAGTCAGATGGAGTGAAAGCTCCGGAGAATCATCCGACACGTATTTCGATGAAGAAAAATATTTCGACTCCATAACCGAGTGCATTGATACCAAAGGTAAGATTTTTAATGTTTTCAATTCCGGAAAACCAACATAAGTATTATTAACCTTATCATTATCAGCTTGACACAGCCAGCCTGGAGCACCTATTCTTCGAAAAATAAGAAATAATAATTAAAAACCTTCATATAAACTGTTCCAGCGCAAACTAACTGCTTCATTTTTCTGTCAAACATTACGTCACTTGTCACTAAAATTTTTGTTTATGTATTCTGTTTTTATTATTTTGCTCTAAAGGGTTCGTATTTGCTGCGTGTCAAAAAAAATTTGTACTTCTATTTGTAGGTTTGGTAATTTAAGAACCAACTTGACAGCTAACGAACTGCCATTACTTTTCAGGTCTGCGCACTGCACTTGTATTGTTTCCCTACGGGGATTATTTTTTCCATCCAAATGTTTTGAATTCCCTTTTTTGGAGTAAAATCCTTATATCTAATAAAAGTATCAACATTCTTCAAATAAATTTTCTTTTGAAAAGATCAATTTTTTTTTTCATATCAACAAACGTCAAATTTTAAGCCTAGAACGCAGGTCTCAGAGATCATTAAAAAAATGATCGTTCAGCTGTGATTTTTTAATTCACTTTAAATTTCTTAGATCTCTGTGAGATTTTGTTGAATATAATTATCTCTATCTATTCACCACAGTTCTTACCCTGCGTCTTCGTTGGCGTTGTGGTGAATTGATTTGATAGTTATTTGAAACAATTTGACAGCTTTCAAAGGGTATTTAAAAAAAAGGCTGTATGTATATAAAAACTATAAATTATGTATCGTCATTTTTATTAGAAAACAATCTTTGTCAAAATGCATTTTGATTTTGCAAGTATCATTAAAGATTCATCAAGATTTGTATATCCAAAAGAGCTTTATAATTTTATTGATCTGTCAATTTGATAATGTTGTTCCGATTTTTAAAGTTCTGTTTCTCAGAAACCAATTGTGCTTTATATGAAATTTTTCGGGCTTCATGTTTTAAAGTTGTATGCTTATGTAAAAAAAATTGAGATCTCTGAATTTCAGCAACAACAAAATTTTAATACATAGTTATACTTTTGTTTAAAGTTTCTAATATCTACCGCTTTGTGTTTCAGGCCTTGAACTAAATCTACTTCCTGGTACATACACATACACTTTTGAGTGTTTGCTGCCATCCGAATGTCCTTCTTCTTTCGAAGGGGTCTATGGTCGAATACGTTATGACACAAAAATAACCATAGTACGGCCTCGAGCATTTAACAAATCGTTTTCACGAGGATTTAGCGTACTTAAAATTTACGATTTAAATCATTATCCTGAACTAAGAGTAAGAAAGTTATTTTTTTTAATTTGACATTTTTTAAACTTAATAGTTTTTTTTTTCATTGCACTCTTCCAGGTCCCTGCAATAATGGAAGAATTTAAGTACTTCTGCTGCGGACCGTGTAAATCCAGACCTCTTGTTCTATTCCTAGAAATACAAAGAACCAGCTTTGTACCAGGTGAATTAATAAACTTCCATACCAAATTATTTAACAACAGCAGCACAGCAATAGAACAATTACGTGTGGCCTTAAATTTGGTAGCTCTGTACTCAGTTAGAAATCGTGTCCGTACAAAAACCGAAAAGATTGCCGTTGCTAAGAAAAAATTTGGTGGATTTGATTCGAATACACTTGAGTTTAATGATAATCTTCAAGTGCCACCAACTCCACCGACATGTGATGGAATTTGTCCAATTATAAAGATAACTTACGAAGTTGCTGTTACAGCTAAAGTTAAAGGTGCCCATATTAGTCCAATTGTTGTAATTCCAGTTACAATTGGTAATGTTCCGTATGTCGCGAATTCAACCAATATGTCAGAGCATAGTTTAATAGCCAATTTATCGAAGGGTACTGCACCAATACCATCGCCAGATGCAGAATTTCGTAAGTCTTATACCATAATATTGTATGTTTAATATTTTCTAATGAGTTTTACATACACAGCTCCGCCATCATATGAGGAAGCAATTATTTTCAAAAACGTTCCAACAAATCCAACTATCCAAAAGAGAGAAGATCAAGCTGATAATATTAAAGGGGAATTCTGCCCGAGGTATCCATTTTATAGTTCATCGGCTTATCAACAATAGGATTCATTTCAAACAAGTCAATAATAAGTACCTTACTAACAACATTTAATAAAATAATATCCTTGAAATACAAATTGATTGTTTTTGTTTAAAAGCTTTTAACTAAAATTTTATATAAAATAAAATAAAATAATGTTAATTTTGACAATCCTCTGTAGAATTATTCATTTATAGCTTACATAACCTGAGAGTTTCTTGATTTAATATGTATTTTAAAACTTTATTTCTGATATTTAGGGCTAGTTTTTGACTGGTGAGTTAATTCCGAATTAACTCTGAGGTTAGTTAATCCTGATCCCGGAGTTAACTCTTGAATCAGTTTTTCATAAAGAATTATCATCAAAATGTATAAGTTCATTTGGCATCAATGAAATGTCATTTGTCAGTTGTCATATATATTATTTTATAACGGTATCTTGCTCTTTTGCTCTTTTGCTCTTTTGCTCATTGTATTTGTTGTTTTTAGAGTTATTTTTTGTTTGTTGGAAGAAAAATAGTCAAAATTAAAAAATTGATTATAAAAGAGGATTTCTAATTAATTTATATTTCAATTTATTTACCGAATCCGCACAAGCAACACCACGCTGAACCAGCAGCTTAGCTTAGACTTGGTGTTTCGGAATCACAAGGTAATTTGTCATTCGTACCTTTACGATTCACATTCACCTTTAACCCAAAATAGCATAAATGGGGAAGTGGAATATTGGTAGGAATAGGAATTCGTCATCTACCTTTATCTGTTCAGTACCAATCTTGATAGGCTAGTATTTAACTATAGGGTAGTCTCGTAATAATTTGGGTCCTGTAAATCATTTTCCCCCGTTTATTCCTCTGTCCACTTCTTCTAAGTGTACAACGGACAAAGCTTAAGCCCATCGTTTATTCCCTAGTTTGGTGGGACCTAGGGACCGAGGACCGAATCTCACCGTCACCGTTTATTCCGTAGTAACCTTCTATCGCCACGAGGTAGAGCCCCGTTTATTCTGCTGGTTTGCTGCCACTGACACGAAGGGAATTCAAGCCCTGTTTTATTCCGCTGTCCACTTCTTCTAAATGTGCGACGGACAAAAATTTGTTTCATTTTACAAACTAAGGCCTGTTCCGTTAGCAGAGCAGGTGGATCAAAGAAAATGCCTCATCGTTTACGAGCTTACTATTAAAATTGTTGTCAATGTTTGGCAATACAATATTTCGCTGTCTTCGGAATAATCTTGACGGTTATCGGTAATTTAATAAAAATTATTCCATCCATCAAAAATTTCAGAACATTTACGATACAACCATACATACATACATAAATATGTAGGTACAATAAATTCAACAAAATGAGAAAAATAGTGTCGTCAGATTTGACAACTTAATTTTCGAACTCAAAATCTACAATTTTATGTACATAAATGTAAATATATTTCAGAAATATTGACTCAGTAAAGTTTCAAGTCTTACTTTTACACCAAGCGAAGGCTTTCTTTCCAATTACGGAGAACATTGGTTGGACCTCAACATCTATTGGGCCTAGAATGCCCTTGAGCATTTTGTATCTTGTTATCCTCTTTCATTTACCCTATAGAAGGTGCAACTTCTAGGATAGGCGATGTGAATAAAGTATGGGGGAAAATGTCAAAAATTTGATTTCTTAATTTCAAATTCCGGAAGTGATCTTAATTTAATTGATTAAGTGTGAGTACACATGATTTCTCAATCGATTAATAGTTCAATTAATAAATATTATCACCTGTATGAGTTTATAATTATATCATGTTTACAAATGCAACAAAACGTTTTTTCGCAGAAGTGTACTAGGTATTTTTCTGAATACAATACATACATACACCAATACCAAATAAATAAATTGATAAGATATCGTTATCTCTAACTTACTTAAGGTTCAATTGATTTAATTTTTCAATCAACCAATTTTTGCAAGCAACGTATACAAAGATAAAATTAAAATACAAAATTAGTTGGCATTGTCTGTTCTTTGGTTTTGTTTATAACTTTTTAGTTTGATTTCTTCGGGTATTATTCTTCAAAAAAAAAAAAAATGGTTGTAACTTGTGAGATTAATTTTGATCAAAACTCCCACGGAACTTATTTTGCTGGTCAAACAGTTTCCGGTTGTGTTATTTTGAATTCCGACAAAATAAAATATATCAAAGGTTACTATACTTAAAAAGTCTATTTAATTTTATAAATAGAAATGGTTCCTTAAATGATATAATATTATAACCCCAAAATCAAGTTATCTCTTAAAGGTGTCTTTGGTCTTACGCAGAATTAAAATTAATCTCCAAGCAGCTAGCGCTCGGTGAACTTCGATAATCGATAGACAGGTCACCTAACTTGGATGTCTGAAGAGGAATTAGCTTGGAAATTCATATGTTTCAAGATCGTTACAAAGTTAATGGTGCAGTTTCTACTTGTCAAATGGCAACAAAATAACAGCTTCGAAAGTGACATCTACCGATTTCTGTTTGTTTGTCGAGCTAAAACTCGAGAACGGCTTGGCCGATTTGGCTGATTTTTGTTTTGAAATGTTTGTCGTAGTTCAAAGAAGGTTTTAAAAGTGAGAAAAAATCGATGAATTGGTAGGAAGACTGTCAAAAATAACTTAATTTTTCAGTAAAATTTGTTCTAACTGGCAAAAAAAATATTTTTTGATTTTCAGTTGGTTTGGTTGTCAACGTCTGTAAAACGTTACCGGAGTTGCCGGTTATTCTGTCATAATTATACATTTATTAGAATCTTTTATCATCAGTTTGTCAATGCCTCTGAGATTTACTGGTCTTAAAGACGAACTTCAATTTTAAAATTCAAATTTGGTGGAACAAAGTTCACCGGGCCCTCTAGTTTCCGTATATATTTTTAAAAAAATGTTAAATGAATGATGATTTCTGCATATTTGGTTTCAAGATATTGCTTTCTCTAAATTATCAAAAATATTTTATACATTACAGCCTTATCTCTGAAAATAGTTGGTTTTGCCCGCACCAAATGGACAGAAAATTGGAACCCAAATGGAAAAGCAAATTCCCGAAATGAAACGATGGCCATCTATCATGGCAGAGAAGACTATTTGTCATCAACAACATATCTGTTAGGATCCGAGGATAGTACGTAAAGTGACTGATTTATCAGATTATCAGAATTCCGAACATTAAAATAATAATGTTATTTATATTTGTTTGGGATAATTTCAGCTGAAACCGTTCAAATTCAGCCAGGAATTAACAGCTACAACTTCTCATGTGCTCTTCCTCGACAATGCCCGTCGTCTTTTGAAGGAAAATGCGGTCATATACGTTACATGGTAAAAGTTGTACTTATTCGCCCTTGGAAGTTTGATCAAACGTATTCCCGCGGCTTTACCGTTCTTAAATTAATGAACCTAAACTACGACTCACCAGTTCTCAAGGTAAGGAGTCTTTTTTTTTGTAATATCACCTATTAACAAAATGACATAATTTTTTTAAGTTAGATTCCTGCCGTTCAAGAGACTTACAGAACATTTTTCTGTGGTCCCTGTACTAGTCAGCCATTAAGGCTGAAAGTCTTTCTTCCACAAACTGGATTTGTTCCGGGTCAAGATATAATCGCAACCGTCACAGTAACAAATGACAGCACACTTCCGGTGACAGATTTGAAGATATCCCTAGTGATGTTGATAACTTTGTTCAGTCAACAACCAAAAATGAATTCGCATTTAGAGCGCATTATTTTAGTC
This sequence comes from Scaeva pyrastri, assembly GCA_905146935.1. Taxonomy (NCBI): domain Eukaryota; kingdom Metazoa; phylum Arthropoda; class Insecta; order Diptera; family Syrphidae; genus Scaeva; species Scaeva pyrastri. The sequence continues at coordinate 73,204,258 of LR989927.1, forward strand.
CAAATCAAAGAAGGATCTGTATATTCCAAGTCTTCTCGAACTCTGAGTCAACTTATTCGTGTTCCAGCAACTCCACCGACGTGCTTTAATTCGTGTCGTCTTATAAAGATTTCCTATGAACTTGAAGTTGAAGCAAAACTCAAAGGAATACGTCAAAATCCCATTATAACAATTCCAATTACGATTGGAAATGTTCCGATTGTAGATGTGGTTAGTCATCAACCGTTACCGAATTTAGGCAATTTCCAGATGAATGCTTCTTCATCAGCTCAAGAAAGAAGTGAAGATATCGAACCATATGAAGATCAAGTGTCTACAATTTCATCGATAAACTTACAATCTGTTGTAATCGATCTTGATGATCTTCAAATACGTAGGTTCAATTTTGGCACTTCTAATTAAACTTAAATAATGATATTATTAATTTTATTATATTAACAGCACCTCCGTCATATGAAGAAGCGGTATTCATGACACGAGCCGATTGCAACGAAGAAGATACAAATGCCCTGGGGAAGAGTGAATTTCTTCCTAGGTATCCGGTTTATTGTTGCTCACAAGCTTGGCCGACTTTAGAAGATGAACCTTTTACAAATAATGATCCTCATAAAAGTACTTGGTTGTGAGGTTGTGATATCAAGATTTTTATAATAATTTGTTGTACCTACTTAATAGTTATGATTTTATTGTTTATGCGAAATAGAATTAATATAAGAAGAGATTGCGTTTCATTCCATAGTAAAAGCTGCAATATATAAATAACTAGAGGGCTCGGCAAACTTCGTCTTGCCCCAATTAAATGCAGAAACTCAAGCTATGGAAAAATATTGTTGTTGCTTATTTGATTTCCCATAATTTTTTTTTTTTCAAATGGCCCTGTGAATTTCGTAAGTTTAATGGATCGATTGGCAGGACAACCAAAGTTGTTGAAAATATCGGTTTCGTTGTAACCGCAGATTACTTCAATTTTTATGTACAACGTGGTCAATGTTTAATCCTAAAAAATACATTTTACCGGGGTAAAAATTAGTCTACGTGCTTAATAAGGCTATAATCTATCTCTGTGCCAAATTTCATTCGATATTATATTTCCAATATAACTATTTGATAATACGTAACGCTAACACCAAAAATTGGAAAAATAAAATTGACTGTATTCCGTTTCACTACAAAATAAATTTAGCCTATGTGTAAGTTCACAAACGCATTACTGCAGTAATGATGCCCAAATGTTCAAAGTCAAACGTTCACAAACCCAGATTCTGGCATCACTTTTCTCGTCAACTGTTCATTATTGCAAAGTTTCATAAACTGATGCGCAAAAACTAAACAAAAAAGCATCACTACGACATACAGCGTGATTAGTCGGCATCGCATCAGCAACAGCTGCATTAGCATCAGCATCGCAAAACAGCAGTAATGCCGATTCACTGCAACAAAATTTGACGTTTGTGAACTTACACTATATTTCTGAAATAGAGCCATCTATTAAACGTTTGGACGTTTGACATAGCGCCATCTATTGAATTCTTAACTTACTCAATCCAGTGCACAGATGTCGCTATCTGATAAAATCGTTTGGAGCTAACATATAATTGTGACTGTCAAATAATAACAGACAAATAATTAGCAATAAATTAAAATTGCGACTATAATTTGAGATTTAAACTATCCTATCTCTCAAGTTGGATCGAACTGCACATGGTGTGCGAATTTTATTATAATCGGTTAAGTGGTTTAGGAGTCCATTGAGGACAAACATTGTGACACGAGATTTATATATATTAAGAAGAGAAGATATTAAGATAAAATACTTCAAGGCGGTACAATAATCTTCTATTAGAAAAATCAATTTCTCTTTGTTTTACATTGGAATTTTGAAGGACAAAAAGTTTAAAAAAAAAATCATATATTTGGAAAATAATTTTATTGAAAACTAGAGGGCCCGGCAAACTTCGACCAATTTAATGCTATGGAAAAAATATTGCTGTTACTTATTCGATTGTTAATGCAATTTGTTCATAGTTTAAAGATGGCCTGGTGTACTTCGTTAGTTTTTTAAAAAGTAGATTGAGCGGCAGAATAACCGAAGTTCATGTCCTAGTTGTTGAAAACATCTGTTGCGTTGTGCGGAATGTAAAACAGTAACCGCAAATCACTTAAATTTTTGAGTAAAACTTGGTCAATGTTTAATTCTAAGAAATTCATTTTACCTGGATAAAATTTAGCGTGTGTGCTTTTACAGATTATAAACTATCTCTGTGACAAATTTCAGCCAAATCTGTTCAGCCGTTCTTGAGTTATAAATAGAGTAACTAACACGACTTTCTTTTATATAAAGCTGGTTTTATTGATAAACTAAGGTTAACTTAGTAATCGGAATCGCAATAAAACGCTATCCTTAGTTTTAAACTGACTTACGTTTTATATTTCAAAGTTGGATCCCCTTGAGCCAAATGTCAACACTTTTCAGAGAAAAAAAGAAAAAAATCAAATCAAATGTCAAAGCCTGTCAGAGAAATAAACAAAATCGCCGAAACTGTATCTTAAGTAAATTACTGAGCTCGATTACTAACTTATTTCTCCTCAGTTTTCGTTTGTTGTTGTTTACTATGTAAAATTTTACTAACCTACTGATAAAATGGACAACAAAACGCGATTACAGTAAAATAGAAGATAATACAGGAAGGATAATAATATAAATCACATAATAATATAAATCACAATACACAGAAATTCTGATTTCTTTTTCTGTCAAATTTCTGTGGAACATATTTTCGGATTTTTGTGGAAATTTAATTTTGATTACAGTTGTTTATAGAAACATTCATTTAGGCCTATTCGGCGATATCTTTTATTCTGTTATTTTGTTATGATTTTCCATACAAAAGTCTGAGCTGTCAAAAAATCTTTTATGAATTTTAATTTTGGTATTCGGCATGCATAATCTGTTACGAAATCTGCTATAAGGATCTGTTATGAACTGTCAAGAATTCGAACATGCCAAATAATCTTTTACAAATTGCATTTCTCGTATTCAGTGTTTCAAAATCTTTTATGAAATCTTTTATAAATCATAAAAGAATAAAAGTGAGATTTTTGTGCCTTTTATCATAAAAGATTGTATCTAAGGCTTAATAAAAATGGATATTTATCGATTATATCGCCAACGAAATGTAATAAGAAGAAGACAAATGTAAGAATATACTAAAATATAAAGTTAAATACCGACATAAAATTCTTTTTTTGTAGCCGAAATCACAGAACACTTTTGCTGGAGCTAAGATTAAAAAGTAGTCCCTTTGATCTACCCGATGTCCGTTTCATTCAGCTTTTCCGTCTGGACAAACAAAATACAAAGATTTTGATAGACAAACTGCAACTATTGACGCCAACCACAAATTCAACCATTCCATTTGAAATTCAAGTAACTTTTGAATTCATATATGTATAAAAAATAGATAAATCTTCATATTTATTTACAGTTTCTTTCAACTCTTCATTTTTATGGATACGGTTCGTATCAGACATCAGTTGGTAGCGGTCACATTTTTGGGTTGTCACAGCCCAGTACATCGAGGTCGATTCGTGTCGTTACTGATCTTATCAACGCCAAATTTCTTAACAGTGCAATTAAGTTCCCAAATGGTTTACTTGATACAGCTGAGATTAAAAGACAGTAAAGCAGATTTTTTGTTAATTAAACTATGTATCTTTCTATCTCATTAATGATTTGTATCTTTTTTCTAAGGTTTTCAGTAAAATTCAACATGCCGGGTATTATAGGAGTAATTGATGGAACCCACATACCAATTGTCGCTCCACCAAAAAACGATATTGAAGCACCGGGACATCTATATGTGAACCGAAAAGGTTTCCATAGCCTCAACGTATTGGCTATAACGGACGCAAATTTAAAAGTGCTATATGCCGATGCTCGATTTCCAGGATCGGTCCACGACTCGGCTATATGGATGGTTTCCCCTGTACGAAGGATGCTCAAAGGGATATTTACATCAGCAGAAAATCAAAGATCACATATAATTGGTAAATAAGCTTTTAGTAGTGTGTACTTTTGTTTTGTGATTATTTTTGTTTGCTTTACTAGGAGATTCCGGTTTTCCACTCGAACCATGGTTGTTCACCCCGATCAACAATCCGGCACAAGGTTCACCTCAATCGACGTTTAATAAACGCTTTTTAACCACAAGAAACTCAGTAGAAAGAGCTTTTGGAGTTATAAAAAGTCGCTTTAGATGTTTATCACGCCAAAGGGTACTTTATTATTCGCCTGAAAGAGCGGCAAAAATAGTTTATGCTATATTTTGTATACATAACATGTATACTATGGGGACAGAACATTTTCTGGAAGAGGAAGAAACTGATGAGGAAATGGAAACCATTGACGAAAATGATGATGGGGAAAGCCACCGAAGAAACAGGAATGAATGGCACACCATTGGAGCTCGGACTCGAGAAAGATATATTTCTTATTTGAACTAAGGATTGCTTTGTTTATATTTCTTTTAGATTTTAGACAATAAATAAATATTTAATTTAATGATTTGTATTTATTATTTAAAGATATATCTAATGTACATATGTACATATATACAAGTATGTACATTTTTTTTTTAAAGGAAAACATTAATCTTTGCTAGCTACTATCATAGCCAATTTTTCAATGGTTGCGTTCAAATTTTGAACACTAGAAATAAGCTCATCCAATTTCGAGCAAATTTTCTCCGTTTGATCCTCCGATGCTTTTTGCCGCTGTTCCTCCGATGCTTTCACCAACTGAATAAAGTCATCATCTGTAATATTTTTAATATAATTAAGTTAAATTTAATTGCAATGTTACTTTAGCTTCATATGGATTATTAAAATGCCTATCTTAAAATAAAATCAATTTTAAATTTTACCCACTTTTGGCCAAAATTTCCAACAAAAATTATTTTGATTTTATCATTTTTCAAAGTAATACAAAATTACTTTTAGATTTACATTTTTCACAATTGTTGTTCGAATTCAAAAAGGATTTTTGTTTTTTTTTAGGAGACTGAAATTGTAACTCAGAACCGTTTCAATAATCCAAATGAAGCAAGTAAGTAAGTAAGTAAGCAAGCAAAGTAAAGTAATGACATGCTATTTAATCGGCAAATCGTGTGAAATTCCTTTTAAATTTATGAAATTTCTTGAAACTATTAGATATACCCCGATGTAATTTCCAAACTGCTTGCTTCATTGGGGTGATTTAAATGTTTCTGAGTCTTAAATTAAGCATCCCCAGTGATATCTATGCTTTTCATAATTGAACAACGGCCGAATTACTTTTATATAGAGATTTTTTTTCAATTTTTGATAATATTGAAAATGGATATCATATTTAGTAAGAGGAGTTAAATAAGATTTAAAAACAGTTTAAATCATCCAAATAAAGTAAGTAGTTTCGAAATGACAGCATTTTATATGTAAACCTTAAAAGAATTTCAAGAGATGGCTTACCAAGAGTTTGAGTGGTACTCCTTCTTTGCCTTTTTGGTTTCGGTTTCGGCTCGACCAAAAACTCGACATCGTTACAATCTAGCAACACATCTTCGTCAATATGACACTCGGGTTGATCTGTGGGAGGTTCTTGCAATTGCTCAGTGGGTTCAAATTTGGAGCAACCTGCAACAGATACATTCCTGTGCCCATCCACCACAATGCGGCCCCAGGAGGCCATCGCTCTCTCCTCCAATTTTTCGATGTCCTTTTTAAGTTTCGGGGACCCACCACCTGTTCTTTTTATCTCCGCTTTTTGTAAGCGAAGTTTATATGTGACAGCGTAGCGCCAGTTGTCGAAAACCTAAATATTATGTAATTTAGTTCTTTATTAAACGATTTCTAAAGAACATTCTACCTACCTTCTTCCACTCATCAACAGTGTGATGGGCACCGCATGTGCTATTTAAGAGTACTCCCAGACTTTCCCACAAGGATTGCACGGAAGCATCACAATTTTTATATTTCGTTATCAATGGATTTTGTTCCATGAAGGAGCAATAAATTTCCTTTTGCTCCTGGGAAATTTTTTGTTGTCTTCTCCCTAAATAAGTTTTTAAAAATTGTTAGTTATATTTATATATAATTAACAAAAAGGGGTGGACAAGACACGCTGCTAGTGTCCATACCATGGTATACCGAAGTTTACATCGATGTACATAGGTACGTTTCAGGGAATAGATACAAGGAAGGGAGTACCATGTTGAGTACAAAGCTCTTAGCAGGGTTCTTATCGCCACATAAAGTGCAATGGTATTTCCTGAAACATACATAAATCGTACAAAAGTATTCCATGGTATGGATACCAGGAGTGTGCATGTAACAGGTTACTTTTATTTTGGTCCTGGTAATCCATTTCAATTATTTTATCATTTGCCAATTTCCAGTAGGTATTTAATTATAACAGCTGATTATGACAACAGATTTTAGTTCTGTTTGCTAACAGATTTCGTTTTCGAAGTTTCATAACAGAATTTTATAAAAGATCGAACTTCTGAATACCAATTATAAAAAATCTTTTATGGTGGAAATCTTTTATGGTTCATAACAGAAAATTCATAGCAGAATAACAGATGTGGCAGAATAGGCCTAATTATTTTGAAACTTAGCGTCAAAGGCGCCATCTGATGACAAGATTATCTTGTTTAGTAATAAATTGTGGATTGTATTTTGTTCATTCATTGTGTACATAATAAATTGGAAGAGTTTTGGTTTGTGTCTTTACTTAGAAAAATTAAGTGATGCCAATTACTTTTTTTTATGTAGTTTATGAATTTCAGTCAAATGTTTAGTTTTCTTTGAAATTATAATTTGAATAAGACTTTCAATTGATTACACTTACAATTTATATTTTTTTATGTTGGTTTAAAATTTTTAGATTTTTTTCACCAAGTATCAAAATTTTATTTTAAATCGGTTAAGGTCGAATTTCTATATGAATGTTGGTTAATTTATATAAGCTGTCAAAAAATACGTAGACAAAAATTCAAGAAGTCACTAACTTTATGGCTCGAATATTAGAAGAACAACAATTAAAAAAACTAACTTCAGAACAATTTTTTTTACTACTTAAGGTGACGTTCTTGATAACTACTGGAAATATTTTGAACAAATTTATCTTTTATTTTGGTGAATTTATGATCCAGTTTTCAAAGGAACCAATGGGAATTGCATGGGGCGCAAATAAGTCTAAATTTTTTTGCTTTGTTTTTAAATTGACAACATTTTTATTACAGACAAATATCAAGTTAAAGCCCCTTTTAGACGATCAGTTTTCAGTTCATTTTTCAATTTAACTGTCAGTTCAGTTAAAATGAAAGTCAGTTCATCAGTTTAACTGAGAACTGAACTGAGAACTGATGGGAATTCCATCAGTTTCAGTTACAGTTTCAGTTAATCGTTTCAGTTTTTGTGTTTAGGCATCAGTTTAACTGAAAGCTTAACTGATAGCTCAACTGAAACTGATCGTCTAAAAGGGGCTTAAGACTGAGTTTCTTGAGTGATTAATTTAAAAAAAAAACGTAAATTTGATATTTTTCTCAACATTTTTACCATTTTTTAAATTTTTTCGAATATTTTAGCAGATGTGAAAAACTTCGTACTTAGACATCTTTCTACTAATGATGGATTTAGAGATTAGGATTTGCCAAAAATTTCAATTTGACAAATCGGGCCAAATCGGAAATACAAAAATGGTGTCTAAGTTACAGTATTTCTCTGAGTGTACCAACAGAAATGAAGTCATCAACTTAAAGCTAATTTTTTTTATTGTGTAATTGAGCATATTCATACATACATCACCCTTTAGTAATAAAAGCAAATACATATTGTTTCACTTTCAGTTTCAACCATCTATGAACCTAACATAGTCAAATTAGGATTCTTCATAAAAATGTCTTATATCTTCTTTCAAAATTCAACTGAGAGAGTTGAAATTGCAATTATTATTAAAAGGCCTTCAAAATGAAATTTTCCTGGAAAGAATTTTTGAATCCCTAATTTTCGTGGCATAGAATGGAAAATGCCTATAAAAGTTAGTATTTCAACTTTTAAATTTCAAGCTAAAAAACATAAAATAACTTTATGTGATATATTATTAGTTTATGTATTTTAGATTGAAATTTAAAAAATTGTCATTCTACAATATTCGAAAGAGCTTATTGTAACTAGCTTGTAATTCTATAATATATTTTTGTTTGTTTGTCTCGCTAAAACTCGAGAACGGCTTGACCGATTTGGCTGATTTTGGTTTTGAAATGTTTTTTGTAGTCCATGGAAGGTTTAGAAGGTGAGGAAAAATATGGAAACATTGTAAATGAGACAATAATAAAACCAACAATTTGTTCCATCTGTAAAAAAAAATATTTTTGATTGTCAGTTGGTTGCCATATTTCAATCGTCTTTAAAACCTTAACGAAGTTGCTGTCATTCTGTCATCATTATACAATTATTAAAATCGTTTATCATCAGTCTGTCAGGGCATTAGATTTACTGGTCTAAAAATGCCAAGGATAAGACGAACTTCAACTCAATACAGTTCAAATAATTTTATTTCCGAGAGTAATGAAAATTTTGATCGGTTGGTGAGATATAGACTATAGAGGCGTGCTGTTAGAACTCAGTTGGCGTGGGACAGAGTTTACCGGGTCCTCTAGTAGGGCGTAGTTTTGATAATTATTGAGTAAGTGAGTCACTTGCAGTTTTTGTGATCTTTGAATTCTTATACCTTGTTCTCTTTGACAACAACTACTAACGTCACGTCGGTCGTGCGTCGCTGAGAAGCTTGAGCAGGTAACGATTACCTGTCAGCTAAAGCCATACATTGGACAGAATAAATAAAAGTATTCTTTGTAGACTGAAGAAATGACATAGACCAGTTATACCTCCCTGAATCTTTAGAGTGCGCAGCTAAATGACGTCAGGACAAGACCGGGCCCTATTGAAGACTGTAGAGCTGATGAAGATTACAACTTTTTGTAAAAGTTGTGAAATTATATTACAATGTGATATGTTTCGAAAACAAGATTTTCTCACCTGATCTTTATTAATTTAATGTTTAAGATTAACACGTTCGATGTATTAATTCTTATAACAACAAATAAAATGCAATTAAAGTTCATATGCATAAAAGTCACTGACTGATAAACCAGTTCGATTGTTTCTTAAAACGCTTTTGTAGGTTTGTACATCTTATAGATATACATATACCTATACCTAACTCTCATTTCGAATAAATCCAAGCAAGTTCTCTTAAAAAACCACGTCTCACATCTTAAAACCTGCTGTTTTTGTATACATTAAATAAATAATATTGTATTTATAATAATTATTAAGCCCCATTGTAAAGCTTGATACCTCCACTCCATGTCTAACCAGTATCAAATCTAACCTCAAGATGAGAGCTTCTAATTGGACGAGTCATTCGATTCTCTTTGCTTGCATCGCCTTATGTGTTTTAGCCGATAGTGAGTTTAATTCTAAAATTTTTAAATTATAATCATTTATCATTTATTGTTAAACATATATTTCAGAAAATTGTTTAAATCCAAATAAACTTAAGGGCTATTGTATAACACCCAAAGAATGCCCAGTTCTGTTGGCTTTGGGATCTAAGACATCGTTAACGCCTGAGGAAAGTAAGTTCCTTAGTGATTCAGCATGTGAGGATGGTTTCGGAGAACCTCCGTTTGTGTGTTGTACTATTGATTCCACTTTTAATGATCCGACGATTAATCAAAGATTAACGAATGATTTATTACCTGGATTGGAAAATTGTGGTGACCAACCAAGTGGCAGTAAGATTTACAGTGGAAAAGAAACTGAAATTGACGAATTCCCGTGGATGGCTTTATTGAATTATGGTGAGTTTTATTGAAAATGGAATTAGTATTCAAACTTTGTATTATTCTGAGAAATGAGACTTATTGTTGTTAGTGGGTATGATAATATTTCTAGAGGTTTGTTATGATGATTTCGAAACCAGTTTTAAGACATCTGTTAAATTCCAAGTACTTCGTATTTCAAGCCTCGGATCTTGAAATTAAATTGATGCTGAAAAATGTATTCTGAGTCACTTAATGGTGCAGTGACTTCACCAAATTTCTTGTTATTAAACTCCTTGTGTTATTGACGGAAAATTCTGACAATTGGTCAAGAAAACTAAATTAGAATGCAGTAGGTACCTACTCCAAATAGAAATAAGTCAATTGGATAAAGATTCTCTTCGTTTTAATTTTAGACAATTTTTGTTTTGACAATTTCATATGCGATTGATATTTTTAAAACTTATTCTTATACATGTAAATAAATAAGTGTAAAAACAGTTAAGCCCGCTTAAGAGATCCGGAAAAAAAAATTCAAAATAAAGTGAACAAATTTCAATTAATCGGATTTGAATTTTCATTTGAACGATCATCAAGCGCGTCCCACGTTCGGTGAATGGGTTCAAATCGAGATGGCCACCGATCCCGATTTTCGATTTTCACAAGAAAACTTTGTTCAGCGATGAAGCTCATTTTTGATTGAATGGATAACTTAATAAGCAAAATGGTCGTATTTGGAGTGAACATAGTCCACAAGCCATTATTGATGACTTTTTCGTGCCTGAATTGGAGGATGTTGATGTGGACGACCTTTGGTTCCGGTCAAATAAGACGGTGCTACATGCTATACAGTCAATCAATTTATTGAATTAAACTTTTGGAGAGTGCATTATCTCGCGTCGTCGTCGGCCTGTGGCGTGCGTTTCCTTCAAGATCGTGAACTACTTTTTGTTGGGTTATGTGAAGTCGCTTGTCTACGCAGATAAACCCAAGACGATTAACCCCCAATTGCTGCAAAAAGTTATCGAAAATCGGTTCTCTCGGCTGGAATTTATTCGACCCGCCCCGTAGCCACTTGGCAAAAATCAATTTTAAAACATAATGGCAAACCTTTATCTTAATAATAAATTTAAATTCATAGCCATTACATTTAATAATATACATTTTATATCTTCTTAAAAACCACACGTCTAAGAAAAACAATTTTTACTTTAATTTGTCCTATTGTGTAAAATTGTCAATTATGTCAAATGTCACATCATATTAAATTGCAAGTGTCCTTCAATTCCTGAAAATTTATGACTCCAAATATGGACAATGAAAAATATTTATAAATCAAAAAAAAAAAAAGATTAACAAACCCAAGGACACTGGGACTTTTTAGATTGTAGTTTCATCTCTAAGAATTTTTTTAAATCTAATTATTCTATGTACTTCCACATTGACGCCAATCACGCTCAATACCTCGATAAATAAAACTTTAACTTTTTGCAGTTTTGAAGGACGAAAAGTTTAAAAATAAGTGACTGCCACATTTACGTGACAATTAAGAAAAAGAAAAAGAACAAAAATAAGTAGTTTCAAGATTTCAATGCCACTCAATAAAAAGAGTTATCAAAAAAATAAATTAAAGTGTAAACGAGTTACCTGTTCCGGTCATATTGATCAATCTCGTTCATTTTGCAGGACAACAAACTTTGCTTATATAGTGTTCAAGCTCCAGATAAAAATTAATCCGACATAACTTTAAAATTCAAACCTTTTATGTATTTTAAATTTTAATATAGGTTTTATTTACTTTAAAAAGAGAAAAAGAAAGATTCTGCATAAGCGTAATAAAAAAAAATCATGTCATGTCGTCATGTTCAACATCATTGTTGTTTTTTGTCTGTAAAAAAGTTGTATTTCATATAAAATGATGACCTCTACGAGATTATTTCAACATGTTTTTTTAGTTGAAATATTTTATACTTTAAATTGCATATAACAACAAAAGAAAACAAATTTTTTATCTGTCCCTGAAACATTTCCGCCAAGTAGACAGCAGTTTTTTCCACGACCAACTCTCAATTATTAAAATAAACAAAAAAGTGTTAAATTGGCAAAATAACATTTTTCATCGATCTCAAAATTGTTTTTGCGCTTCTGACAGTTTTTTTTTTTTTGTATGTCAACTTAAAAAAAAAAATGTCCTCGAGTTATGACAATTCGTCGCCCTAGAGCCACAAGAACGTCACTACACTTTTGAGATTTTTAACTGGGAATGGTAATTTTTTGAGAATTATAGTGTTTTATAGTATGGCAAAAAATTGTACGCATAGCTCTAAGTGATATAGTTTAGAAGTTGTCAGTAGTCGAATCAACATTTCTTCCATAACACTACATAATTAAAAAAAAAAAAATCACAAAATCGACTCTTTGAAAATTAACAAATATTGACTTACTTTTTTGTGGCACTAATTAGACGAATTTAGAATTCGCAGTGCAATGTTATAAGTCTTTCCTGCTTTGCAATCCGATGTTGACTATGATTTCTTACTAAGGAGTTTAAAATGCGAAGCTAATTCATTTTTTTCAACTTCCAATAGTTATTTATTTCCTACTAGCAATTTAACTACAGATTTAAATTTAAAAAAAAGAGGCTGGGCTTCTGAAAAATTGGCATTCCTGATATTAATCGATTTACATTTGATGTCGAAAAAAATTATCAAACTGAAAAAAAATACTCGAGATATTGTAATGGTAAAAGAAAATTTAACAATAATTTTTCTTAGAACTTTTTGTAGTTTATATTTATTGAAAAAAAATTTCAATCTGATTTTTTGTCAATATTTTATCATTTAAGTTTAACAAATGCATTATAATGAAAATAAAAAATAATTTAAGTTATTTAAGATGAAAAACAATTTTTGACACATTTCGGTAAATTTTAGTTTTTTTTTTTATTTTTCACAAAAAACTGTCAGTTCAATATTTGCTAAAAATGTACCATACCTACGTTAAAAATTGTATTATGCAAAAAATAAAATAAGTTGCAAGTTTTAAATGATTGATCACTCTCGATATAAGTAAAAAAAAACTACTTTTGACATTTTTTTGTTAATTTTTTTTAAGTTTCTTATTTTTTGTAAGAAAAACTGTCAATAGATATTTTTAAAAATTATAGCATAAGTTAATAGTTGTATTTTGTATAAACTTAAATAAATTTCAATATCGTTGCCCATTCTCGAGATATTCAAGTCAAAAATCATTTGTTATTAATTTTTGGTAAAATTTTTTATTTTTAATTTTACCAGATTTCAAAAACGTTATTTCATTATTGTTTGTTTCTTCACTGTATATTTGTGCCCCAAAAAACTTTTTTTTTATTTAAAAAAAAACAACATACCGTTACTTTTTTTTAAATACATTATACAAAATCTGTGTCGCATCGAAGTCAACATTATCCGTTCTTGAGATATTTGCGATAAACCAAAATTTTCACAGTTTTTTTTTTTTAATTGCTATAGTGAAAAATCCGCTCCACAAATTTTTGTAAAAGTCCTTTCTGCATATTTTGAAATTATAAACTGTCGAACAAAATTTAATTGAAGTAGATATCTAAATTCGTTCTGGAGATACCGTGGACAAAATATTGTATCTCGAATGTGGAAACGTGTAAACGTATGGCAACTATTTACAAATGACGGTTCTAGATTTTAGGGTTCTTGAAATGTCCTGATTTGTCAGAATTTTCAAAGTTTGCACGTTTTTATAGTAAAATTTTATTTTAAATTCTTTAATTTTAACTCATCGTCATCCATGATCCAAGGAAACTCTAAAAGTAACCTTCTGAAAAATATTTTTTTGGTTTTTAACCCGTCTTAAGGAAAAATTACTTAAATTTAAAAAAAAAATATTAAAAAATAATGGCAACACTTACAATTAAGCACTATATCGATTTTGTAAGCCAAAAGTCTGTTCTGTGATTCTAAATTTAAACAGCATTATTAACATTATGTCAAGTGTTTGAAAAAAATCGCATGCAACCTAAAAATTCTTATTAAAAAATAGTTTTCACCAAGTTTTATTCAAAATTGTGCATAAAAATTCTAAATTGGCTTTGGTTTTATGTCTTCTAGTTTTTAAAAAAATTGAAAATTACTAAAACATTATGAAATTTTTATCTTTTGGAATTTTCGGTGATTTCATTTTAAGGATGTTAACGTGGGTTATCTTTGTACAGCATTCCGCTTCTGAGTAAGTCAGTTGTTGAGTAATGTCGAGGTTAATACATTTTACCTTGATTTAAGCCCGAAAGCGAAACCGTTTTGAAAGCCATATTAATTTTTGAAATATCGCTACTAAAAATCATAAGTACTGACAAAATTCAGTAACCCATGTCGGCAGAGAGATGAGTTTTTCCATCAAAATTTGCTAAGATTTAGAAAAATTTATTTTTAGATATGCCAGTACAAGTAACTACCGCTTTTTAAATGTTTTTATGCTGTGAAAAAAAAATAAATTTCGGATCTCTTGCTTTTCCTAAAAGGTAAAAAAAAAAAATGTCCTTCTTCTTTTTTGGACCGAAGTACCTACTTGTAAAATATCGAATTCTGGCTTAAGACTTTAGTGGTTGTATGGAAGTTGATAATTTTACATTTTATCGTGCTCAGTTTTCTATGATTTTCGATCGCTTAACTTTTCATAAACTCTACGGAAGTCATAATGACAAGAACTAAAATTATCACAATAAATTAACAATGATTTAATGGCAAATTAACGTGTCGTTATGCCGAAGTGACAATCTTCAAAAACATTTATAAATTTAAATTTAAAAAACAAAATTTTAAAATTTTTTCTTACAGGAACCGGAAAAGATGGTAAACCACAATTTTTCTGCTCGGGCAGTCTCATCAACTCCAGATACATCCTAACTGCAGCTCATTGTGTCGTTGGCAAGAATCTGTAAGATCTCGTTTTTTTTTTACAAATAATAATATATGTTTGTATTTATGTATAAACTAACCATATGTATAAATGAATGTACACATGTACATTCGCATTTTGTATATACCTTAAAGAAAAAGCATTCGTTTAGGAGAATACGATACCAGCAATGAAGGTATCGATTGTATCGGAACTGATTGTGCTGATCCAGTTGTGGATGTTTATGCCGAAGATATTATAGTTCATCCAAATTACAATGTAAAGAGTCTCCATCGACATAATGATATTGCCTTGATTCGATTGAAAGATGATATTCGATTCACTTCGTTTGTTTCGCCAGTTTGTATGCCTTGGGTTTTGCAACTCAATCGAAGTGAAGTGGGCAAAAATTTGGTAGCTGCCGGATGGGGTAGGACACTCAAAGGTACGTATCTTGTATATCAGTGTTATGTATTTCGATTTTTTTGTTTTGTTTTTCGTTGTCATGAATATTTCTACATTGTCCTATACCTTTCTTTATTTGATTCCAGAAAAAAGAAGCGATAAAAAACAGAAAATCTCCCTGCCAGTGTATGGGCTATCTGAATGTCAGGATGTATACAAAAGAGCTAGAACGTTTTTGCTGGATTTACAACTTTGTGCTGGAGGAAAATTCATTGAAGATACCTGTGATGGAGATTCGGGTGGACCGCTGATGGTTTTCAAGCGTAAATGGGCAATTGAAGGTATAGTTTCTTATGCACGAGGATGTGGATTGGAAAATTTACCTGGAGTTTATACACGTGTAGCGGAATATCAACAATGGATTGTGGCAAATTTGAAGGAATAAAAATATTTAATGTTTTTTTTTTGTTCTAAAATTTATTAAAGACATTTTTTTTATCAAGTTTATGCTTTGTTTACTATTTTTTGAAATATTGTTAAATGGTGGTTCTGACAAAATGCTATGGAAACTATTTTATTTAAATTAAATGCGAAATCTGTCCCTGAGCACTTAATTCGTGTTTTAATTTGAAAGTAAAACTCTCCGAAAACGAACATTAATACGGAAAAGTAGAATTCAATTAAGGAAGGTTAACCAGAAAAAACAAACAGTTTTTAAATGGTTTTTGGAATCCAAATGTGAGCATCGAGATACTGATGGGCTTTCTTGGAATAACGTAAAAATACGTTTAATTAGTTCACAAATAACTTATTCGATATTTGAATAAACTTAAAATAATACATAAATAATACAAGCTATTAGCTCAAAACAATGCCTAGAAGAAAATATATACTGAAGTTTAGTGACAAAGCTTGTCAAAGTCCAGACCAATATGCTATATGAGCTACCTCACGTGCGAACCCCAATGCTGCGCATTCTAAGCGACGACGACGCACGGCAGGTTATGAGAATTATTCCGAATTAAGTTCGAGAATACAGCACAATAATTAGTGAGCACGTTGCATGATTCACATGAGCGATTTCACTGCCGGCAGCATTCCAAACATTAAAGGTACACTTAGGCGTATACGTACCTACTTTTTAGGGCCTAAAAACAAACTTTAAAATGAAAAGAAAGTTATCATTTTAATCTAGGAATTTCTTGAATTTACTCGCTTTTTTTTTAAATCATAAGAACAAAGTTTACAATTCAAAAACAGTTTAGAACAGCTTTTGAGAGAATAAGGTCGAACGAATATTTTTAAGGATTACCAGAGTACCCGGCGAACTTTGTCCCAACCCAATTGAGTTCTCACAGTATACCTGGATATAAGATTGGTCCATGTGTTAGCAACCAATCAAAATTTTCATTACTCTCGGAACTTAAAAAAGAACACCTAAAATATAATTACTTGCATTGTATTGAGTTGAAGTTCGTCTTTTCCTTGGCACTTTAGGAACAGTAAACCTAAGGCACTGACAAACTGATGATAAACGATTTTAATAACTGTATAATGGGGATAGAATGACCGGCAACTGTATAATTTTTTGTTAACGTTGGACAGACGACAGAAAAATAAACATTTGACAACCAACTGACAGTCAAAAATATTTTTTTTTGCAGGTGTATTGGAAAATGAAGTTGTTTTTTTTTAACAATATTTTCTTACTTTTGAAACCTTCCCTAGACTACGACTAACATTTCAAAACATAAATCAGCCAAATCGGCTAAGCTGTTTTCGAGTTTTAGCGAGACAAATAAATTAAAATGTATATATATAGAGAAGATTACTGTCTCAACTATCGTCAAATGTATTACAGCTTTTAGGAGTTAATAAAGTATGGAATGCAATTTTTAAAACTAATTTTGTAATTAAAAACGCATTATGTAGGTAGTTACACGCATAAACCATCCTCTTGAATCACTTTATCTGCTTAAAAGAAAAACGTATCAAAATCCATTGTGTAGTTTTAAAGATCACATCATTTAATAGGGATAGGGACCAATAGACAGTGGGAAGCGACTTTGTTTTATGCGAAAATATGTTCAAAATAACAATCATTGTCGAAAAAAAAAAATTTAAATCAATTTTATCGTCAAATAATCAAAATTTTGTCAAAATTTTAAAGTTTTCGAAAATGACCAGCAAGATCTAAAAAAACAATTTGAAATTAAAAAAAAACATGTTAACAAAAGTTTAGTGAAAAAGTTCATGTTGTCAACATTAAAAAAAAAGGAAATTAATTATTCTTTTTTTAAAACTTTCTTAATTTTATATTTTTTATTTAAGTATCATTTTATTTCCTATAAAAAAAACTATTAGACAACAACTTAAAATTTCTATCTTTTATTTCCATTACAAAAGACAATACAGTTATCACCTACATAAGTATATTTATGTACATATTTTTTTCATATTAATTTATTCTTAGCCAATCTCAAGGTTGAAGATTGCTCTTTATCCATTCCTCATAGTCTGAAACTTTTGTATAGATTCCTGGCCATCCTTCAAGTCCACATTTATTACCAAACGAGACTATACCAACTATTCCATAATTTGTGGCATCCTCTCCCATCATAAGCGGACCACCAGAATCACCATCACAACTGTCCTCAGTGAATTTTCCACCCACACATAATTGTGAGGCAGAAAGATGGACGCGTTTTGTTGCAAATTTCTCAGAGCATTGATCAAAATCATTTAATGGTATGTAGAGTTTTTGTTTGATGTCACTTTGTCGAGCTACATTATATGAGATGAAAAAAAAGAAAAAAAAATATTAAATTTGAATTTCACAGAATCTTTTACTAATTCTACAGACACATAAACAACCATCTATGACCTTGGCTAAAATCGAGAATATTAATAAAATTTTGTATTAAAATTATTTCTTCGAAAAGACCTTGTGACCTTAAACTCCACAATAATCTGAGTTTGATTTATTTATAAGCACACACATGCATAAATACAAAAAAAAAACTGCCTCAGCGAGAAAAACAAAACTTATTCCGAAGAAAACAAAATCAATTACCCACTTTGGATTCTGATTCTGACTCAAGCTTATTTATATAAAGAAAATCCCCACCGCACCCCACTGCACCCCTAAGCTTAGCGTCCATTCGCATGTATGAATTGGAATTGGATGTATCTTCTTAATTATTCATAAATAAAATCGAAAAAAAGGCTTTCGCCATTGGTACGAGAGTGTATTATAACTTACAATGCAGTGTTCTGCCCCAACCAGCAACGATTAAATTAGTACCCGTTCGAATTGACGGCTGCAGCCCCAATGCCGAGGGCAGACAAACTGGTTTAATAAAATCGCTATACGTAACAACACCATTTAGACGAATAAGTCCGATATCATTTTGCCTGTTGGGACTGGAATCATCGTATTCGGGATGAGGTATTGATTGTTCAATTCCCATGGTAACAATTGGATCGGCGCAATCACTTCCAATGCAATCGATGGGTGTTGACTTGTCGTATTCCCCCAAACGTACAGAAACTCTGGAATATTGAAAAATTGTTGTTTTTTTTTAATATTAAAAATGCATCGAGCATTTTTTTATTTTATAGTATGAACTCACAATTGTCCAGAGGCCTTTACAATAGCTCCTGTCAGACAATGGGCGGCTGTGAGGACGTATCTTTGATTGATGAGACTTCCAGCACAATTAATTTGCGGCTTACTATTTCCTATTTTAGTTTAGAAGTAAATTTTCAACTTTTTCACTCACTCGAAAGTATAGGTATCCTTGACAACGCACTTACCTTTGGCATACTCGAGAAGTACCATCCAGGCAAATTCATCCAAAAGAGTGTCGTTTCCATTGTATATTCTATCTCTGATGGCTGCTTGTCCACATCTTGGTGGTGATGGTAGAATAACTCCTTCGCCACCTGCTCCAACAGCAATTGAACCAGGTGTAGTACTTCGAACGTTCCCAGAGACAGATACACTTTGTGTGCAACAAACATGCGGTGCTTGACCAGTTCCACCACTACACTGTGATTTCTGAGCAAATAGTTTATCTTCGGTTGGGAGTGGATGTTGCTGGATGAGTTCTAAGAGACGTGGACAATTGTGTATTGATATACAATTGCCATTTCTATTGTCTGGAGTTCTGCATGAATCTGAAGTATTAATGTTAAAGTGTGTTACAAATGGTTTTCACTTGAAACGAAAGAACATACTCTGGCCCATTGATGGCTGGACAAGGAAGCACAAAATCAATGCACCGACGACGACGAGTGCACCTGTCGTTGACACTTTACAAATTCCATGTCTTTTATTGGAGTTGTTTCTTTCTGAATTCATGATTGAAATCACTTGGAATTTTTGTTTTTCTTTTTTGTTTATTTTCGAACGACCGACCGCGACCGACTGATTGTCGAGCGTTGTTTCTGTTTTAAGTTTTTAATCTGTCGAGCTTTGAAGCATTGACCACAACCGATCTATTAAGGAGCACGGCACGACTGACCACCGACTGATAGACTGTGAAACTGTCTTTCTAAAGTGAATGAATCTCCGAAGCTATGAGAGTTGGTTTGCCTCGGAAGTTGGAATAATCTCTTACTTTTCTCTTTCCAAGAATAGTTTATTAAAATTTTGCAAATTACTTCAATTCCACTCCACTCCACACCTCCACTTCGCATTCGCCAGTGTCTGTCGCGTTGTTATCGGTCCCGGTCCAAGTCAGTGTCGGCGGCGGGTCAGCGCGGCGGCAGGCGGCAGGCGGAACGTGAATCTGTCTATCAAGAGAACGTTTTCTTGAAACCGGTATTTGTTCGCATGTACAGTACATACATATGTAGATACTTTGAGCGGTTTTTAGTATTGAAGGTCCCATGTTTTGAGTGAACTGATAATTATTGGATTAACAATATAATAAACATTGCACGAGCGAACCGTAAAGTTAGTGATCAATGATGAAAACTGGAAGCGACACAGTGTGGTATTTTATAATAAAATCTGGAAAAAACTGATTTTTAAAAATCTATATTTGAGCTATGTATGTTTTTAACGAATGATAATTTTGTGAACTAATACAAAATAAATTTGTGAAAATTTAATTTAAAACATTTTACGTTAGTTAATTGGATTCTGAATTTTTAGATAGAACGTTGTGTTTTATTCACTGCTGCATAGTTAGCACAAACAAATTTTATTCTTCAAATAACAACAATTTGATTGCTGGTGAATAAAAAGCCAGCAAAAATATGATAGATGTGCTGCTCATATACATTTATGTAAAGTGAGTTTGATCATTTTATTCACTTGAATGCTGCACTAGCTATACAGCAGTAAATAAAACACAACTATTAACCTAAACGAATTTAAAAAAAGAGGCTGGGTGCAACCCACTTCCACAGATATCTTTCCATTATAATTTTATAACTTGGCAGTCGATTTACTTTTAATGTTGAAAAAAATTATCAGACTTATAAAATTATTCGAGATATTGTAACAGAAAAACAAAATTTAACAATAATTTTACTTATAACTTTTTGTAGTTTTTATTTATTGTAAAAAAAATCTCAATCTGTTTTTCGTCAACATTTTATCATTTAGGTTTGACAAATGCATTAAATAAAAAATAATTGAAGATGTTTAAGTCGAAAAACAATTTTTGACAAATTTCGGTAAATTTTAGTTTTTGTTTTTTATTTTTCACAAAAAATTGTCAATTCAATATTTGCAAAAAAAATGTACCATACGTTGACAATTGTACTATGCAAAAAATAATATAAGTTTGAAGTTTTAAATGATTGTTCACTCACGACATATTTAAGTCAAAAAACTTCTTTTGACATTTTTTGGTTAATTTTTGTTTAAGTTTTGTATTTATTTTTGTAAAAAAACTGTCAATTGAATTTTTTTTTTAATTTTACCAGATGTCAAAGACGTTATTTGACATTGTAGAAAACTGTTTTAAACATAATACTAATTTTTCGTTAATTGTACATTTGGGTGACAATTTTGTTTTTTAGTATTTTAATTTAAAAAAAAATAACGGTTTATAATTTTTTTAAAACTGATATATAGTGAAAAAAACCCTTGACAAATTTTGTATGAAAGTCCTTTTTGCATTTTTCGAAGTAATAACCTGTCGAACAAAATTTAATTAGAGTCAATATTTGTATCCGTTCTTGAGATACCGTGGACGAAATAGGGTACCTCGTATCTCGAACGTACGAAATTTCAAACGTACATGCACACACAGATATCTCTCCAAAAATGGCGGATTTAGATTTTGGGAACCTTAAAACGTCTAGATTATATTTTTAAAGATTCTTACTGTGCATGGTTAATGTATCTTATAATAATTTAAATAATAATATTGTTAGTAATAAAAAGTATTAAAATAAATCGCAATCTGAATTAACTGGAAAAATGAGTTCTTTAGTAATATTTTAAAAATGAATGAACAATTATTAAAGCCTCAAATACGAAAATGTAAGGCATCAGGAATAAAAAACAAGGTTATGTCTTGATAAAAGTACTTTTTGTTATCTTATATATACAACAATTTATAAATATGTAGTTAAAAATAATTGTAAATAAAAGTCAGTAAAAGTTAAAAAGAAAATGTACTTTAATTTCATAATATATGAATATTTTAATTTTAATTATAATTAATTTAATTTATAATTAATACATAATGTATGAATGTAATTTAAAAAAAAATATTTTTTCCAGGTTTAACTGGTAAACATTCCACTGTTAAACGATCGCAGCAAACCAAATTTATATGGATACATATAGAGGGTATTAAATTTTCTTCTGAAGTGAATTTATGAATACACTATGTATGGGAATTTCTTAATTTATTATTAATCACGTCTGAAATGGCACTTATTTATTTTTTTTTTATTGTGGAATTCCCCATGTTTACTTGATCTTGATTTTATATTATTTTTAATTGTAGATACCTACCTACAACCTACCTGTATGCAGATATTTGATTTTAAATAAATTAGTTAATAATTTGAAAACACATGTTATAAAAAATGTACTCAAATGCATACAAAAAAAATACATAATTCTCAATTATATTGTTTTGGTTTGTAAACAATGAGTTAATACAATTAATTGTTCTCTTAATTTAATTACAATTTACAACTACGAAGAATTTATTTATATTCGCATTGATTTATACTTCATCATGTCAAAATAAAAACAAAAGTATTTACATATGTATGTATAAAAAAAATGTTTTGACTCATCAAATTTCATGAGTGCAAAAATTAGGAACATTGAGTAAATTTATAAATACCTAACCATTAAACAGGTTGAATATTCATATTATCACTTAGATAATAATGCATTAAAAAAATTTAATTTTGATGATGAACTTGGAAAATCCAAGAAATTATTAAAAATATTCTTCTGATTTATTTACCTTATTTCGTTGAAAATCTTTAAGAGTGTTGATAGTCAAAAAACTATTCTGTCATGTTTTAAATCGACAATTGGACATGTTGAGTTAAGAGCAAGAATTCAAAAACTTGAGTTATTATATAAGGGGGGTTGGTTTTAGAAATGTTTTTTTTTAATCTGGCAACACTTTTTCTCAGTAAGTCTGTGTGACAGCTGTCATTTAATTTATGCTCACTTTGGTTTGCCATTTCATAATAAATACACCTTTACATACCTGAACAAAACGTTTGGTTCGTATCACTCGCTGCGTCCAATTTTCAATCGACATAATCTCCCAGCAGAGTCGTTAATTCCAGCATCCATGGATCGGTTTCACACAATGTTTAGTCTAATCATTTACTTTCTGCAAGATTTTACGGACGAATATTTGTTTGCGGGCTTACAAAATCCTCAAGGAAGTATTGAAACCGAACGATCATCAAGCACGTCCAACGAACGTTCGGCGAATGGGTCCAAAACGAGATGGCCATCGATCCCGATTTTCACAAGAAAATTTTGTTCAGCGATGAGTTTTAGTTGAATAGGTGCGTTAACAAGCAAATTGTCGTACTTGGAGTGATCATAATCCACAAGCCATTATTGAAACTTCTCCGGAGCCGTTACATCTTCAAAAAGTGACTGTTTGGTATGGGAATCTTGGTCCATATTTCTTCAAAAATGAAGCCGTCCACAATGTTACAGTGAATAGAGAATGCTATGGAGCTATGATAAATGACGTTGTCAATTTATTTCTCAAGTCGTTGGCCTTTGGCGTGCCCTCCAAGATCATGCGATTTAACACCGATGGACTATTTTTGGTGAGGTTATGTGAAGTCGCTTGTCTACGCAGATAAGCCCAAGACGATTGACTTCTTCTAAGAGAATATTCGGAGCGTTATTGCTGTTATACGGCCAAAATTGATGCAAAAAGCGGTTCACAGTTGGTCCTCTTGACTGAAATTTATTCGAGCCAGCAGCGTAGGCCACATGAAAGAACACAATGGCAAATCTTTATCTTTACAAAACAACTAAATTCTTGGCCATAATGTTAAATAATATTTGTTTTATTTCTTTTCGAAAACCACACGTCTAAAAAAACACCCTTTGTCATAGAAATCTATCTAATCTTTTGCACTTCTTATTTTGCTATTAATTTTCCATTTTCATTCTTCCAAGCTAAAATTCCAGTAACCTTAAAATCATAAAATATAATTCAGTTGAAAAAAAACTTTTAATTTAAGGTGAATTTCACTATAATGTTTTCGAAAACTTTAGCTGTGGATTTATAGAGTGTTTTATTCACATTTCCTCTTAGAAGAATAAATTCTTTTTTAAGAAGTCGTCTAAACCTTTCTTGCTCTTTAAGTAAACATGGGTAAATTTGTATGGTGCTTTAATTCTTTTACCTCTTTTAAACATAATGTATGATTATGACATAATTAAACAACATACATTTTGAATGGAAAAATGTTTTCTTATAGATTCTTACGAAATCAGTCATAAAAATAAATATTTAACAGCTCGTTTTCGTCAATTGTATACATTTCTTTAACATAACATAGTTAAATCAGGTCTAACATCGTCTCATCACAGAGACATCTCTTATCTCCTCATATTATCCTCCTCATATTTATTTCCTCAAAGATTATAGATCTTTCTACATGTATTGTATAATTCACTGTATAATGATTTTACTACTTCTAAGGTTAATTAACTCCAACTTAAGTCACAACTAAAGCACAAGACCTTAATAAACTAAACTCATACCTAGAACAATTATCTGAAATTATTTCCGCCTTCTTGAACCCACCCAGTAAATGCTCATCCCCAATTCCCCATTTTATAATAGAAATTTAAAATAACAGTTAACTATAATGTACCTAATTTTGTTGTCAAAATCTTAGCTCAAAGTGCAAAATGCACACGTATAGGTACTCCCTCTCAAGTTTCACCTCAAACGAATTCTATTAGGGTTAAATTAAATTAAAGGTCTTGAAATTGGGAGGGTACCTTACCTACTATAAATGGCTCACCTATACCAAAAACTCAACCTTTTATGTTACACCAACGTGCATGCATACTTAATTGAGTAGATAAGTATGTATGTTTTTTTTTGTCTCAATAAAACATTTACCCAGTATTTCCGAAATGATTTAACCCAGTTGGAATGATTGTAAAAGTAGTAAGACCTGGACAGGACATCTAGCTACGAGTATATATGTATGTGTTTTAATTTCACTTGAAATATTAATTCAAAAGGATTTATTGATAGTGCGTGCACCTGCCAACTGAAAATTTAATTAAATAGCAAATGGTATTTATATAACCTTGTTATTTTTTGCCTAGGCATTTATTTCGTTAAAATAAATTAAACCCCTTCAACAACGTCCTATACCTACCCTATACTACACCAAAGCCCACAAAAGAAATCAAGGGTTGTCAACTTTGTAAATAAAACATAAAATTGTAGATTGAGTTGAGGCAAACCGGTAACCGGCAACCCTATCCATAAACTCATCATAAAATGCAAACAAAAAGTAAAATGCTTTTCCGTCTTTACAAATAACGATTTACTGTACATACCTATCTACAGTAGAATAACAGCTATGGCTTAACCGTGTCGTCGTCGCTCGTCGTCATAAAAGAACTGTCTGTCATCAGTGCCAAAAAACTGTAAAATCACAATTCATTTAAAATGAAGTATTCTTTGGCTCGAAAATCATAAAACCCAAAAAAAAGAAATGAAACAATAGATTTCAGGAAACGGATAAGTTTACAAATTAAGTAATCTCTGTAACCTTAACCTGCCTTAACGGCAAATGAGCACGTGAGTTTGTTTTTTTGTTGTTGTTGTTTTAATTTCTTATTCTGTGTTATTAGGTCTCAATTTGTGACAGTTTCCTAGTAGACCCGTTAACCACCTGACATTGTGGACTGAACTGTAAATTCGAAAGTGACTAAGGAAAAGCTTTTGTTATCATCAGTACAGTATCAGAAACCCTTACTGACGGGGTAGTAAAAGCAATAGAGCTTTGGGAAACTATAGTTGTTGCAGTATTTTGTCGATTTCTAGCCGCGATAGCATGTGTCTTCTTTCCTTCACTCACATACACGCATGATGTGAAGCTTTGAGGTGAATTTCTAAAAAGCTCTTCTCCTGTTTCCAAGTCGCGAGTCGGTTATAAGGCAGTTTTATTAAAAACAAGGACAGTTCTGTTAGTGTTTCATATTAACAGTAGCTCGTAAGACGTCAGAAAATCGACCAGCCTGGGGCTGAGAACGCAGTTTCGCAATATGTACGAGGATGAACATATTTGTCTTCATATAGTATATCAACAGTTATAATGTAGAATAAAATTATTATTGAAACTTTCTAAGGATAGTTCGTAAGATCCCAGAAGAAGTTTTCTTTCACAAGCACAGTACTCGTACATATGTATTGTATTGTATATCCTTAAAGTATTGCCCATCGAGCAGTTGAATCAAATGGAAATAGTATTATGTTCCACGAGTGTTATTTCGCACTGCCACATGTTTAATATATCTGTACATCCATACAAATGCATGTTTATAGAAAAACGACCATTGAGTTCGCACAGTGAAAGGATATATCACTTTCGGTATTTTTTGTTTGTTTTTTCATTTCTATCTTTTATATGTTTTTTCATAAAAGAATCTGCAGTTTCTCAACTATCACCAGAAGGATAATTGTGTGTTTTTTTTGGTGAGCGCCGCAATTGCTATCTTTTGAAGTGCTCGTATACTAAATTGCTGCTGCACGTCATACAAAAGGATATTGAAGACACATTTTTTTTCGTTTTTTTTTTTTGCATTCGTCTATCCTTTGGATTTTGCATTGTGTGTTCCGAATTAAGTTGCATTTCCTTCCTCTTGATTGAATCTATACGACGACGACGACGACGAACGGTTTTCTTTTTGAAGCTTAACATTTTTAGTTTGTAGCAAATGCGGAAATGTGGAGTTGTTTTTTTTTTTTGTGTGTGTGATTTTTTTGACATGGCTGTAATTTGGTTTACTTTTCTTTTGTATATGTAGTTCTGTCAGAAATCATTTTGCATTTTATCGTTTATTTTTTTTTTATTTTTTTTGGAAATAGTTTGTGTACATTCTAAATACTCCTATATGTACGTATTTATGTAAATGTTCTCTTGGGAAGCAATAGAGAGAAAATTGAAAGGTTTTATCATAAAGGATATAAACTTGAACCTTTTTGAAAAGTGTCTATTAAAATATGCAAACTTTGATTGAGGAAACAGAAACATTTCAATTAAATATAATTTTGAAAGTACATATCTATTTATGGAATTCGATTTGGAAACCTTTATTTAAGTAGGTCTATCCTTATTTTTTATTTTGTTTAAATATTATTTTAGGACTATAGTTGAAAATCTAGGCTAGTTCGTTATTGTATTGTATTTTATTATATTTTTATTTATTTATATTTCTTAACTGACAAGAAAATATATTTTGTTTTTGCAGGTAGAACAAGTTGTTGTTTTTTTGTTTACTGTCTTCCTAGCAATCTAAAAAATATGTTCTCACTTTTTAAACCTTCCCCGGAAACGAAAAATTTTTCAAAACCAAAATAAATTGATTTTTATATGTGTATACCGAAGTCTTTGTACGATCGTAAAATGTATAGCAGCTTTTAGGAGTTAGTAAAGTATAGTATAAAATTTTAGCAACTGATTTTTTAATTGAAAAAAAATTATCTAGTTGAACATTATAAATCTTCCACTTGAACAACTCTATCTATTAAAAAAAAAAAAACAACATTCAAATCCGTTGCGTAGTTTGAAAGACCTAAGCATACATAGGGTCAGGCAGAGAGTGGAAAGCGATTTTGTTTTATACTATGTACGAAATTAAGGTACAATTTAAAGAAAAGTTTCTAGAATTGTAAGAACAAAGCAGATTTCAAATTTACTCAGGGCCGGCCTTAGCCAAACTTGAGCCCTGTGCAAGATTTGTGGAAAGTCCT
The DNA here is from genome assembly GCA_905146935.1 of Scaeva pyrastri. NCBI lineage: Eukaryota > Metazoa > Arthropoda > Insecta > Diptera > Syrphidae > Scaeva > Scaeva pyrastri. Next base: position 73,231,904 of record LR989927.1, read on the forward strand.
TATGCATTGAACTTGATGGGTTTAGTTTGATCATTAATATGACGATATTCTTGATTCTCCTTGAATGCAACAATGAAAGTGATGTTAAGAAAGTTTTGAAGAAATAACTTAGCAGAGTTGTCATGGTTGTTATTTTGGAATTGTTTGAAGAATAATGTTGCTCCTATGGTAATGCGCCCCAGAATTTTGCGCCCAGTGCATTTGAACATCTTGCACATATGGTTAGTCCGGCCCTTCTTGTGTTTAACGACTAAGGCTATCAGATGCTACAACTTAAGGCATTTATATGTTTAAGACAGAGACTACATGGTATGAAAAAAAAACACACTCGACTCATACACCTGCAAAATAAACTATAAAATGACGAAAGTTCGTTGCTGATGAAATCAGATGTCAATTTTGAAATTTCAACTGCATACAATATTTAAAAAATGTCAAAAAATTATTCCGAGTAGATACATCCGTAACTCGTTCATCGGATTCTATTATCGATAAATGTATGTGTGTATGGATGAATTTAAATATCTCCCTACTTTTTGTACACGTTTCAAGTCACAAGTTCAAATGAAGACTCGTATAACTATTTTCATTGTCGTACAAACATCACAATTAATTAATTAAAAATGTCAATAGCCTCTCCAATTTATTGATGACGTAACAATTATTAAGTGTAATAAAGCAATGACTATATCAAGAGGCAACTGCTAATTAACAATAAATTATCTATTATTAACCCAGTGTGTTGTATTATGTAACGAAAATGCAATTTTTCTAATGGGATGTTATCCTGCTTTTGGTATTAAAGTTTGTCTGCTAGTGGCTGGTGAATTTAAACGCATGAGAAACGCAGTGAGTTGTGACAATATTACTAAAGTGAAGCTAACGATTGTGACCATGCATCCTGGCCACATAGACCAAGTTGACAAAACCATCTTTTATATCTTCCGATACTTTACTTGGCTGGGATTTTCCACCTATGACTACAACTTGGATCAAAAGAAGCTCATCCACCGACCACTTAAGGTTCTTTACTGTGCACTCATAGACCTCTTCCTTTTAGTAACATCAAATCATTTGATTTCGTATCGGCCCATTGCTTTCCAGGACGAAATTTTTAAACGCAGTCTTGTATTGTATTGGTATAGTTTTCTTTTTTTAGTAAATTACTTTTGCATTGTTGTGTGTCGAGTCAATAGCTGGAAAATGAGGAACAAAATCAAATACATTTTCGACGAACTGGACAAAATCAGGCTAATTGATTTGGCCGATTTGGCTCGAAGTGATATTGAAGTGCGCAACGAATTGAAAAAGATCATACTGATAAAGTTTGTATGCTCGGTCACTATATTGGCAATATCCTATTCGTCACTTTTCTATCAATCGAGAGGCGGAACAAGGGAGGACTATTTATGGTTGTTGTGTGTTGCGATTACTATAATCCTTTTTAATTCAGTTGAAAATCAAATCAATTTCGGAATGATGTACGGAGTGTATCTGTTTAAATTGATAAATTTTTATCTTTTGTCAATGGTGGAGGATATTAAAGTTTCGATTGAAACCGACAATATGCGGAGAGTGAATGAAAATACTGATTTTATGTGTCTTGAATTTTTAAGAATCGCCAACGTCCGTGCAAGCGTTTTGAACCTGTTGACTGAGTTCAAAAACTGTTTTCAAATGAGCATATTATTGATCTTGCTGGCAATAATAACATCGCTGTTTTATAACGTATTTTTGATAGTTGTACTTTCGGATGGAATTTTTGAAAATAAGGTATTTCACTTTACTTGTTCGTCATTGGCATTGATGGCGTCATTTTTAAATCTATGGTTGCTAACTCATATGTGCGGCGATATCATTGATTCGTGTGATGAGTCAGCAAATATTTTGGAATTGCTGCCAACGGATGTTATATTAAATAGCCAATTGGAGAAAACAGTAAGTCGAATAATATTTATTTAAATTTAAATTAATTTAAAATTTTGAACTTTTTTTTTTAATTTAAGATACAAAGTTTAATTTTGCAGTTCAAGGAAAACAAAATAAGTTTGTCAATTTATGGTTTTTTCGATTTGGAATGGGCGACATCATTTACTGCGACAAGTACAGCTTTGGATTATTTAATATTAATTGTGCAGTTTGATTATTTTAATTTCAATTTTGAGTAAATGAGTTTTGATGAATTTTTTTTTTGATATTTTTTGATATTTAAAATTATTGATAAGAAATAAAGAAAATTATTTGGTATATTTTTTTGTAACGAACTGTCTATTGGCGGACTAGACCCGTTTTTGTGTAACCTTAATGCTGAAATTATAGAAGGTCCCTAGGAGGTAAGCACAGTATCTATAATCTGAAATTTATAACATACTAGAGGACCTTGCGAAATTTGAGTTCTAATAGCACGCTTGAGTCGAAATTATAAATTTAGTCTTTTAATTGGCATTTTAAGACTAGTAAATCTCAGAAACTGACAAACTGATGATAAAAAATGTTAATAACTGTATAATGGTGACAGAGTGACAGAGCTTTTCGTTAACGTTGGACGGACGACTCAAATATATAAACATTTTACAACGAACTAACAATCAAAACAAAATATTTTTAGAATAAATTGTATGGGAAAATGATGTTGTTTTTTTTTTTACTGCCTTTTTTTATAATTTTTTCATATATATTGAACTACAACAAACATTTCAAAACCAAAATCAGCCAAATCGGCCTCGCCGTTCGTTCTCTAGTTTTAGCAAGGCAAACCAACAGACTAGTATCTGTGCCAAATTTCATCCAAATCCGTTCAGCCGTTCTGGTGTTATTGAGCAACAAAAATCCATTTATCTTAACTTTGAAATGTATAATTAGTTTTAAGACCAAGTGCTAACACTATAAGAATTTAGGATTACTTAAAGAGGATTAAAGATTGACTTTTCAATGTTTTAATCCCAATCTGTCATTTCTTCGGGAAGCACCATTGCTACCAAATCAACCCACGAGCCTACCTCATTCCCGAAAACAAAAACGTCACAATATGATATTTTTAATATTTTATAATTTTTTTGATGTTTTGTAAAGTTCTTGAGGTTGTGGCACAAAAACTGTGGGAACGAAATGTTGAATGTGAATTCTGGAAATGTCAGTACGATGGGTATCATACATGTTACCCACATTGCTTTTAAGTGTATACAATAAAAGCAAAAGAATCAACCGCTACCGCTCTGGGTTTGTCGACTATGTCCAGAGAAAAACTCTTTATGAAAATACGTGACATTATTTTGTGGTAATACTATGATTTCTGTTTGCCTTCCAAGTGTGAAATTCGACGAAGTGTTGACGTTCAGTGGAAAATGGGTCCAGTCCAGTCCAGGCCAAGCACTACACCGCAACATAGTCGCCATTATAACTTTTAATGTCGCATGAAAGTGTTTTTCTGTGGTGGATTTTTAATTTTCATGTACATACATATGCGTTCTTGGATGAAATGAAAATGAATTATTAAAATTTAATGGAAATCATCAAGTGTCATATTTTTGTAGTACTTTATGTGTAAGATACGTCACTGAATTCGGCAACAATCTTTTTTTTAACGCAATAATACGAATACCAAAAAACGCTTTATTGATCACTTTATAACTCAGTCTTAATTTGACTCCCTAATGTTGGTATCCCTACATTATTTTATTGTCGAATTAATTATGTCAAAATTTCAAAATCTTCTGTAACGGACAAAATATTAAAGCGAAATATTCACTTGAAAATAGAAAAAATAAAATGGATAATATTGTAAATGTACAAACTCATGTTATTAGTTAAAGTCAAGTTGAAAAATGCTAGTCGAGTTTAAATTTTCATGAAAATGCATATCGAGTTGGTTTAGAATTTTTTTTTTCATTAATATTGCAGTAAAACTTTGGTAATAGATTGATTAAATTGTTTAAGTTAAGTTTCCGGCAACTTTAGCTATTTTATTTTATTAAAATTATTTTGATTTAATTAAGAAAGGTGTTAGTAGACAAAAGTCAACCTAAGACTATAAAAAAACAAAGTATGTAATTTATTCTATTAGTTTTACTATTTTTGTAACAAGATAAGTTTAAAAACGAAATATTTACATGTTTTGAATATTTTCAGTCAGGAATGGTTCTGTAATTTGTGGAACGTTTACACTTTTTCGTGTAGGTGAAGTAGAAACAAAGTAAAATATCAACGAACACAGCCTCAAGTCTACCAACATTTCTTCATTTTTTGGATTACTTAACTGCCTCCTACATTTGACATTCGGAACACTTTCTTCACTGAAATACTTCAACTGATTTATTTATAACTGACTTATTTTTGTTCACTAATTAATTGTTTTTGATTTCCTTGTAAAATTATGCGATGTAGCGAATTCACTTACCAATAAAACACGACTTATAATTACGGCATCAAAAATTGTAGACTTGACCAACAGTAAACAGACCATTTCGAATGCTGTTCTGCCTTGTTTAAGAAACGTGCCTTGTTTTTGAGCAATTTGGTATATTGTTTGTTTGCAATCTCTTGATCTACTGAACCGATTGGAAGAATTCTTGTACCAAGAGAGAGACACTGTATTTGGGATTGAAATAGGCTATAGCTACATACAAGAATTAACTTTTTCTTGGTAGTCGTTTCTTACGAACGCTGTCTTACCGATAAGAGGTATAAGTATGATTGACTCCTAGAAAAAAGTTTTGCCTAAAAAAAGTCAGTAAGAACATTATATGTCTAACTTTTATAATTATATAAGTCTAAAAAGTAGTTTTTTTATATTTAAAAAATAATCTTAATGTTTATTCGTTAATTTTATCAATACATACTTAGCAAAGTAAATAATAGATGGAGTTGTGCCAGGATGAATGCCACAATCTGATTGATGCCGTTATTATATAGTTGTGTTTTATTCACTGCTACATAGATTGTGCAGTATTCAAGTAAATAAAACGATCAAAAGAATTCCTTTAACATACATAAATCACCAGCACAGCTGCCATTTTTTTGCTGGATTCTTTATCTACAATAATCAAATTGTTGTTGTTTATCGAGGGAAATTTTACTGCGCTAGCTATGCAGCATTAAATAAAACACATCTATTGACTTAATTTTCTTTTTCTGAACTGAAAGTAAATTGTTATCTACTAATTTCGATTCAAATAAATCACACTAAAATTTGAACTATTTATTATTACTCTGGAATTTATCTTATGGCGTTAAATTGGGCTGAGACAAAGTTCGCGAGGTCCGCTAGTAAATCGAATATAATAATTTCTTCTTGGTGGGAAATATCAAAACATTTCTTTTATATTAATGTGAAATTCAAAATAATGACATACAAATCTTCATAAAAAACTCTTTTTTATTTCTATATTATTTTCTTAATTTATTTATTTTGTAAAACTGTTTTTATTTTTAAAATGAAAATTATTATAAAATATATATTTAAATGATTGAATTTGTATTTTGCAGTTTGAATATTAATTAATTGTTCTTATATTATAAATCTTTAAATTTATGTAAATAATGTATAAATGTATGCGTATCTACATCAGTAGAAAAAAAAAACATTTAAGTAAATAATTATTTAATTTAAACAAAGAATTATAATAAAATAAAGTTTGTAAATAATGATAATACATAGAAAATACTTCCAAGGTTGCCATTAAATTATTGTAGATTCCATCAAATTCCAGTCAGGGTGGGGAGGACAAAATTTGTCATTTGTTTCACATAATTGTAATATTTTTTATGGTTTAATTGGTTTTTTTTTAATTACTTTTTAGCTTGAATTATTAGCTACTATGTATCTCCTTAATAAACCTATACATAAATCAATTATTTATAAGACCGAGCTCATTAAGGTTTTTGTTTTTTGTTGGACGAAGATGTTATATTGGAATTGTTAAGACAGGACAACGTTTGTCGGGGCAGCTAGTGTTTAATAATTTTTTAAATATTAGTAGGTATAGGCCTAACTATGATAAACCTAACCGAGCTTAAGCCAATTTAAACGAACAAGCCAATACACTGTTTTATATTTCACTAACTACAAATAATTGACATTCAGTTTCGTTAAGTTTCGTTAACTTTCGTCACATTAAGCAAGAACCATTGAAACGGCTTGAACTTACGTAGGTAAACGACAGATTTGAAAAGCATTTGCTTAAGTTACCAAAATCCATTATGGTTCCTTTTTAACGATAACATTTGAAAACATGAAGGTTAAGGAATATTTTTGTATTTAAACTTGACGAAAGGTAAGCTTGACTGAATATAGTTTTTCGAAGTTTTTAAGAAGAATTATTACCGAGAATGTCGTTTATATATCATTTCGATTTTTTTTTTGATAATAATAACGTGACGTATTTCTTATTTAGTAAAAAAACTTAACGAAACTAAGCAGAACGGCTATTGTGGTTAATAAGTAATGACTGTCAGCAACATTAATGTCATACGTAATCTCTTTTAAGAACTAAGTACTTATATGGTTCCCAGTGTTACCGTGGGATTAATTTATTTCCAAAACCGCGCCCCTATAAATGAGTTAAAGGAAATAGTTGTGTTGTGCCTTTGAACGTTGAAAATGACAGCGTTCAGGAAAGGGGAAATAGTCGATAACAAGTGTAGAGAAATAATAGTTTTTGAACTGAACTAATTCAACCGTATTTTCAAAAGTGTTAATTGGTATTCTTTACTTTGAAAGAGTTTCAGTTGGTAACTCTTTAATAGGAGGAAACATCGTTGCCAGATAGTTAATTGTTTTGACACGTGAAGGATATCTATTAAGTCTGTGATTTAAACAATTTGGTCTCTTTCCAATAGAAATGTTGTTTCTCTTTTTGCAAGAATTTTTAAGAAACTTAAACAAAAATTGCGTTTCATCGTGTAAATGCCGTTTTCGACTCTCTTTTTTTAAAAACCTTAAACAAAAATCGCGTTTCATCGTGTGAATGCCGCTATCGACTCTCTATGTCCTCCGGATGAAAACGGGTATAGTGTGTTAAAAAACTGCTCTAAGCTCAAAAGTTTTTAAATATTTGCCATAAAAAATAAGAAATTCGTCATGAAAAAAGAAAAAAGTCACAGTGAACAAATTTGCAACTAAACCCCATTTCTTGTAAGCAAATTGTACCACCACCACCACTGACTGGACAATTTTTTTTTTTTTTTTTTTGGAAAAGTTACTCTATCCTTAGAGACATTTGTAACCTGATTAGGGAAGCGAATGTGCGAGCAATGTGGAAAAATAGAAGAAAACAATTATTTTATCATTGAACCCATAATATATTACGACTACTGCTTTTGTTTAAGTTCAGTCCTGACAGTTCCCGTACTCGATGTCGTATCATCTGAGGACGATGACGACGAGTTCACCGATGACGATGATGATTCCTGTTTGGAATTTTGTAGCCTGGCAGCTGCTGGTGCTGCTGCGCCGATTGTGGCTTCTGTAGGTGCAGTTTGTTGTGTATTGGCGGGTGAATCTGTAGGTCCTTGTGATTGTAACGATGATGAACTGTTCGATGTCGAGGATGGTATATGCGATGCATTTCCTCTCATCTGTGGTATTCGCGAGGCATAGCCCCCAACAGAACCGCAATTTCCACTGAGTGAAGGAACAGGTCCTGCTGATGCTGACGATGCTGCTGACGATGACGTGGGTGTGGGTGTGGGTGTGGGCTTGGTGGTGTTGTTGGGAGTTGCAGTTTTGCGAGATGCCGGGGGAGTGAGGCCGCTACTGGTCATATGCACCCGCGGAATATTTGACTTATCCATTGCAGACATTGCTTGCATACTCTGTTTAATTACCAACGGCGTCAAATCCGTGACGCGGGGTTGGATAGTGTATGTCGCCTCCGTGTGATGTGATGCATGCGTCGTTATTGGCTGGAAAGTGCTGCACACAGATGTCGATGACGATGACGAGGGCAAAGACACCATCCCGGTTTGCCCTATTCCAGATCCAGATTGCCGTGGGGCGTTTAGCTTGCCCTGCGACAAGGGATCAGCATGGTCCACCGATGATGGAGTTACCGGTGCTGATGCGGAAGTGCAATTCCTGATTTTGCTAGGCTCAAGTCCAAGATAGCTTGGTTTCTTTTTACTCACCGTAGAGTAATTACTTTCCAGATTCTTGGGTATAATCGGGCCGACTATGAGGGTATTTTGGGTGATTTCTGGTTCCTCCTCTTCGGAGCAGTCCTTTGCTAGCATAACTGGCGATGTGGTTATGCTGTGACTTTGTCGTCGCAGAGATGGCGGCCTTCGGCCGAGAGTGGATATAGTCCTTGGTGGTGGCATTGGTGGCATTTTACCCATTTGATTGGGCGTAAAACTGTTCGGTGGCAAAGAGTTTCTCTTAAAGTTATTCGATTGTCGGTCATTAGTTCCTGGCACAGTGGCAGCCAGAGAAGCTGCTGTGGTTTGTGCTACAATTTGGTTTCCAAATGAATCACACGGATAGTTGGGCAGAACTTTGGGAAAGTTACGACGTTTAATGGCGTATATCTGCTGTTCCGGTGTCAGGGGAAACTTCAGTGCAGTGTTTGGCTCTCGGCAGGTAACATTAATGTCTTCGTTAATGAAACTGGTGACTTTCTCGTCGTGGCCGTGCACAGTGTAGTACATATCAACTGGGTCGGAACGGGAGTGTTTGTGATCTATGCGGAACCCTTGCTCCTGTGCTGCCCTAATGCCGTTGTCGTCGTCGTCGTCGTTGGTGGCGGCGACGGTATTGGATTGCTGAGCCAACATTGAGAAACTGGCGCTGGCGCTTGTGTTGAAACAACTCGAATCAATGGAGTCTTCGGTAATGAGGTCAGTGTCAACATCTACTTCTTGGCATATTATTAAGTTGCGGGGGTTGTCAGATTTCAGTTTGGTAACTTCGATTGGCTCCTGTCGTAGCACACTGTTGCTACGGGCTTGTGGAGTCGCATCGATTGCCACACTCACCTTTTGTGGTCGTTTGAAAAAGTTCTTACTTCGAAACGAAAACGTTGGCGAGGAACTTCTTTTCGAACTTTTCGGACTACTTTTTGCTGCATTTTCCTGTGACATCCAATCACAAACTTTGGTGTGGGCATCCATGGTGCTGGAGCTTAATTGGCGCGTCATTTTGAAGCCATTTATTGGCGAATGATTTGTTTTGACTGCCTCATAAGTATTTGATTTCCGGCCCATATCCAATACGTAGCTGTCTTCGCCGTCGTTGTTTTTCGATCGCTTAAGTTCGTCATCAGTTGTACCATCATACGAAAGAATTCCAAGTTTTCGTCCCATGATGGTGTGCTTCTTTTTCTTCTGAATAAGAAATGTCGAATAGATGATGACATTGAGCACTATAAAAACTGCAATCAGTCCAATAAGAAGGTGCATTGTGCTTTCCGATTTGGCAACTTCCTTTTCGTCACCAGCAGTTTGGGTGGATATGATTGTAGACATGGTTGTTGTTAGAGTTTCCTCTTCCGGCTTCTCACGGTATATAACTCCGAAGGTTGGCGGTGCATTGTACATATTGTCAGCGGTTTCTTTTGTAATCGCCGATGGATGGGATTTCTGGAGGAGTAATCTTAGAGTTCTCTGCGGATCATCGGTATTGTGTTCTGAATGGGAGGGCGGAAATTTGCTCATGCGACCGTTTACAAATTCATTGGCGTAAACTGAAGTTCCACTTCTCGATCCATGGGTGGGTAGATTTGAAAAAGTGTGAATATATGGCTGCTGTTGAATATTGCCAATTTGATTTAGTTCATTTGGAAGTTCCTTATTCCAGTAATTCATATATTCGTAACGGTATTTGTAGCCGATGGAAGGTGGGATACCTAAAGAAAATAAAAAATATATATATTTTATTTGAGTTGATTAAAAATATATGTACATCAATGTTTTCTTAAAAGTTTGATGTATTTTATAAGGCCAACATTTTTTTTAAGTAATTTCACATTTCCTAAATTAAACAGCGGCTTAAAATTTGCTATTAACTCACAGAATACAAGTTTGAATCTTGTTTAAAAAAAAGTTGGTTATTCCACTTTCCCTTATCAACATGAAGTAGGTTCACTTAGGCGGATACGTTCTTTTTATAGAAGACTAGAGGACCCGATGAACTTTGTCCTACCCCAATTGAGTTCTAACAGCAAGCAAGGCATTTTATTTTATTTTGACATTTTAAGAATAGTAAATCTCAGGCACTCAAGAAAAGATGATAAAAGGTTTTAAATAACTGTATAATGGTGACAGAATGACAGGCAACTTTGTAACTTTTCGTTAACGTTGGACAAACGACAGAAAAATAAACATTTCACAACCAAGTAAAGTATCGGAAGATATAAAAGATGGTTTTGTCAACTTGGTCTATGTGGCCAGGATGCATGGTCACAATCGTTAGCTTCGCTTTAGTAATATTGTCACAACTCACTGCGTTTCTCATGCATTTAAATTCACCAGCCACTAGCAGACAAACTTTAATACCAAAAGCAGGATAACATCCCATTAGGAAAATTGCATTTTCGTTACATAGTACAACACACTGGGTTAATAATAGATAATTTATTGTTAATTAGCAGTTGCCTCTTGATATATTCATTGCTTTATTACACTTTATAATTGTTACGTCATCAATAAATTGGAGAGGCTATTGGCATTTTTAATTAATTAGTTGTGATGTTTGTACGACAATGAAAATAGTTATAAAAGTCTTCATTTGAACTTGTGACTTGAAACGTGTACAAAAAGTAACGAAATATTTACATTCATCCATACACACATTCATTTATCGATAATAGAATCCGATGAACGAGTTGCGGATGTAGGTACTCGGTATGATTTTTTGACATTTTTAAATATTGTATGCATTTGAAATTTCAAAGTTGACATTTGATTTCATCAGCAACGAACTTTTGTCATTTTATAGTTTATTTTGCAGGTGCTCATAGTCAAGTGTGTGTGTTTTTCATACCATGTAGTCTCAGTCTTAAACATATAAATGCCTTAAGTTGTAGCATCTGATAGCCTTAGTCGTTAAACACAAGCCGGACTAACCATATGTGCAAGATGTTCAAATGCACTGGGCGCAAAATTCTGGGGCGCATTACCATAGGAGCAACATTATTCTTCAAACAATTCCAAAATAACAACCATGACAACTCTGCTAAGTTATTTCTTCAAAACTTTCTTAACATCACTTTCATTGTTGCATTCAAGGAGAATCAAGAATATCGTCATATTAATGATCAAACTAAACCCATCAAGTTCAATGCATAAGGACTTTCCACAAATCTTGCACAGGGCTCAAGTTTGGCTAAGGCCGGCCCTGAGTAAATTTAAAATCTGCTTTGTTCTTACAATTCTAGAAACTTTTCTTTAAATTGTACCTTAATTTCGTACATAGTATAAAACAAAATCGCTTTCCACTGTCTGCCTGACCCTATGACGTATGCTTAGGTTTTTAAAACTACGCAACGGATTTTGATGTGCTTTTTTTGAATAGGCGAAGTGATTCAAGTGTAAGGTTTATGTGTATAAGGAGAAAAAATGCAATACATTTTACGATAGTACAAAATCTTCTGTATACATTTATGTATATAAAAATCAATTTCGTTCGTCTCGCGACTTGGCCGAATTGGCTTATTTTGGTTTTGAAATATTTGTCGCATTCCGGTGAAGGTTTAAAAAGTGAAAAAATATTTTGAAATTGAGAGGAAGACAATAAAAAAAAGCAATTTATTCTACCTGCAAGAAAAAAATATTTTGGAATGTCAGTTGGTTGTAAAATTTGTATATTTCTGTCGTCTGTCAAACAGTAACGAAAAGTTATAAAGTTGTCTGTCACCATTATACAGTTATTAAAATATTTTACCATTAATTTTTCAGTGCCTGAGATTTACTGTAAAATCATTTTAGAAGTGATTAAGCCTCACGATATCGAAAATCAAATTTCCCAATTTATTTAATTGACATTCTCTAATCTTTAGGCCGATGAATTATTACATTTACTATTGAAACTTACCAATATTAATGTAACATTGATTTCTTTTGTTGAATTCAGGCCAATCCAAGTCATATCGATCCCACTCCAGGGCATGCAAGTTAATAAATGTTCCCTTCCATGGAGCCTTTGGATTCCTGTTATATAAAGCAACAAAGTGTACATTCAATAAAATATCAGTACATGCCATATAAATGCATGTTCATTCATTTACCATCACTAGCATTTGAAAGTAATACAAAAAAAAAAACATAAAGCAAACCAGAGACCGGGCCAGGACAGACCGAATGGCTTCTGATGGTCTTCGGTTTCCTCCAGATTTTTCTTTCAATTTTAATGAATGAAACAAAATCCAAAAAAAGAAAAAAGAAATACAAGAAAATAGTTTTTCTCACCCGGTTTTAGCGAAATTAGTCCAATAAGACATCACAGCTTCTGAAAGGAGTTTCTCTTGTGCATTGTATTTATTGTGGAACGGTCCTGCTGGGGCCAATGGTGCTCCAAACACAAAAGCTAGTTCCTCGCCAGTGATGCTATGTGGCAGCTAAGAAGGAAAAAAAAATTGTATAAGAAGTTAGGTTAGTGACACAGGACAAAAAAAAAAAAACAAAAAAACAAAGGACTTGGATTGTCAAATATCTTATGGGGGTGTTATTGAAATTATTTCATGAGTTTTTGTTTTTGTACAATATCCGTTATATCGCATCGAAACACAATAAATAAATAATGTTCATACCAATGCCAAAAAAAAGAAGAAAAAATATATGAAAAGTTTTATTTTGGAAAAAATAAGACCTTCGTATGTATAAAGGAATAGAATTCAAACGTGACTTTCATTTTCTATTTTTGACAATTGTCAGATTTAGATTCTGTTGGACGAAAAACTCTCAAATAAATACTAAAATCGATATGATTTTAGTACCTATTTATTTGTATTTTTCTATTGAAACTTGAAACGTTTTGCTGTCGCATGTCTGTTGTTTCAGTTTCAGACAAAGTATAGTAATACAAAGTCTGCTCAATTGAAATTCAAATGTGATCCTTAACAATGCATTGCATTTTTATATTTGTCATGATAAAAGCGTTTCAAAATATTGATGGGATATTTTCCATCATTTTCTTTTTTATCTATAAATGAACTCCCTTATTGACTAGGAATGATTTTTCCGAGACGAACTTAATAAAAATGCTGTTAGACAACAATAAGTATTCGTTTTTGATGGACATAAATTGTTCCCCTCTTCGAAAATCTAATTCAAGTAATAAATGCAACTGTTTGTTTTTATTTTTTTTAACTCGAACTCGGATTTTTATGAAGGTCTTTGCTAGAGACGTTAAAATTTGGATCTGATTGACAATTTCTGTAGATGTTTGAAGGCAGAGCCAGTTGGAAAATTTCTGTGAAAAAAGAAAAAAATTAGATTTTAACCTTTAAACTCTCAAATGGGAATGAAGTTCAACAAAAAACTTTGTACATAACTCAATTGTTAAATAAAAAGAAGAATAAATGCTTCGAATACCTTGAACAAAATAACTACAGTCAAACCCGCTTAGGGGAAACTTGAAAATGTCACAGATTTTCGTTCACTTAAGCGGGTTTTTCTAAAGCGAACTTCGTTTAAGTGAAAAAATATGAAATACACACATTTCATTAACAAAAAAATTATCAGACTTTAAAAAATTTCTTGAGATACCATATTTTAGATTGTAAGGGAAAAACAATATTTACCAATTTTTCTGAAAACTTTTTGTAGTTTTGTATTTATTGTACAAAAATTGTCAATTTGATATTCGTCAACATTTTATCATATATCAGACAAATGCATTTTAACGAAAATAAAATCAGTAGGTACCAGTGGCGAGGCGTCCATATAAGTCGATTATTTCCGACTTACCTTTTGAAAATTAGATCCTTAACAATTTTTAAGCTTCTGGCGACATGAATATAATTTAATCCCACACCTGCACACGCTGTCAACATTACTTTAACAACTTTGCTTTCAATTTTACTCTATACACAATGTATACATATGTTTGCTTTTCAACTTGTTCCTTAACAAACACAAAACTATACCAGCAATAAAATAACACGAAAAATGTCGAGTTACAAAACATATCCCTGCATAGAACAAGTCTGTTTTCTTTCCTCTTCTTTCATATACTGTTCACTGCGTGTGACACCTCTCTGTTTAATACACGCTTTCTTATGGGACAAAATAACCCGGTTTTCATCGACTTATTTTTTGGGGAATTTGTGTGTATCCCCACCCCATGCTTTTGACCTGACTCAAGAGTCTAGTTGATGAATCATGTGTGTTGCACAATGCGCAGTGCGTCAATGTTGCTTGAGGTCGTGGTGGGTTTCATAGAAACAAAAATAACTCGGTTTCCTTTGACTTATTTAACAAATGTGTGTCTGTGCATCTCCCAATCACTGCGCTGATGAATCAACATGTATCAGGCAGGCTGACGTTGAAGATGTTTCTGCAAGAAAATAACTAGCTTCTTTCCGACTTATTTTATGAATGTATCCACTGGAGTGGATCCTATATCTCAAAGGTTAAGGTTGAAACTTCATTTCCCAGTAGCTTGAATATAAGCTGTAATTTATTTTTGGCAGAAAATTCACAAAACAACTGCAACTTTCATAAAGTCGAACATTTGGCCCCAATAAATGTGGAAGTTGCAACAGGATTATACTTATTTAAAAATTCAAATTATAAGCAGAACGCAGTGCAACACTCGGTGTGAAATTGAAAATTGAAAATTTAGATTTGAAAGCTTGAAACTCAAAGTGTGAAATGTTTTTCGTTAGAAAACTTTAGTAATTTGGTTAATTTATATTTATAATATAAGACTTTATGTTAACTAAAATGAATAGGTAGTTTTCAACATTATAAATACAAGAAAAATCTTTTAAATTTCAATTTAAAACTCTTATAACTATTTGATATTCCTTTAGAGTTGCAAGCTAATATCATTACGGAATATAATGTATATTTATTATAATTTTAATTTAAAAGAGTAATTCTAATGTGTTGGTTTACAGTCTACTGCCTATTTAGTCTAATTTATTGTAATGAATTATATATTGAAACAATGAATATTTTCAACAAATCACAAAGATATTGGTATCTATATTATATAATTATATTTTTATTGGGAACTTCAGTTGGAATAGTTGGAACTTTTTAGGATTCAACTTAGCTTCATACGCAGATACACATTACACGAAATTATTTCAAGTAATCATTTGGAATTTAATATTTTGGTGACCAATTTTTCTCCGACTTACCTTTTGAAATTATTCACGCCTCGCCACTGGTAGGTACTCAATATCATTGCTTGTTGTGATGACCGAAAAACAATTTTGACACTTTTCGGTAAATTTCAGTTTTAGTTTTTTATTTTTTGTAAAAAAAATTGTCAATTTGATATTTTCCAAAAATCTACCATATGTTAACAATTACATTGTGTAAAAAGTAAAATAAATTCGAAGTTAAAATGATTGACCACTCTCGACATATTCAAGTAAAGAAACTACTTTTGACATTTATGGTAAATATTTTAATTTTTTTTTTAATTTTGAAAATTGAAGCATATTATTAATAATTATTGTATTTTGGATACATTCACGTAAATAAATACATTTGAAGTCAATATCGTCACCAGTTCTCGAATAGTCAAGTCAAAAAACATTTGTTTACCAAGTTTTTGAAGAATATTTTTGTAAAAAAAAACTGTCAATTTATTTTTTTACTAAAATTTTACCAGATGTAAAGGACAGTATTTCACATATTTCCACAAGGGTTTCAAAGATGTCCTTCATTCTATATTTGCGCACCAAATTTTTTTTTTTAGTTTTACTTTTAAAAAAAGTAACGTTATGTTGTACTTTTTCCAAATTTATACCAAACCTGTTTTACATCACAGAGTATAAAAAAAATTTATTTGAAGTTCACTTTTTTTTTTTTAAATTGTTATTATGAAAAAACCGCTCGACAAATTTTTATAAAAGTCCTTTCTAAATCTTTTGAAATTATAACCTGTCGAACAAAATTTAATTGGAGTCGATATATATAACTTAAGAACGTACAAATGTACGAACGTACGTACAAACGCACAAACAGACATCTGTCTACAAATGACTATTCTTGGGACCATAAAACGTCAAAAATTTCAATTTGACAAATCGGAAGTTATCAGTGTGGGTGGCACCCAGTCTCTTTTTTTCTTATGAGTTCTGAATAAGGAAACTATAATTAACCCTTTTCTCTAAAGCCTAAAGTAGTGAAATATAGTAGTTGTCAATTTTGTACCCTTTTATACATACGTACGTTACGTTATAGGTTTATATATGAGTATAATGGATTTTGGACATAAATATGTATTTCAGTAAAATCCATTAAGGAATCTATCCAAAAAATTGAAATGCATTATAGCTAAAATGCTCTTGGAATTATTGTTCAACATATGAAAAATGAAAAGTGTTTTTATAACCATTTTGCTTACATCCGTTACAGAGAGATTCAAAGCTAAAACTGTTTTGCTGTTCTACCATAACATGTTTTTTTTAAGTCTTTTAACTGAAAAACTGTAGTTCAACACGTACATATATCCTTCCGAAAGTTGTACGTGATTGAATAACCACACTATAGAACAATTTACTGTGCGTGTTTGACGAAAAGTTCAACTTTTACCGATTGACCTTAGAATTGAATCTTTTCATAAGGGAATGTTATGAGAAACATAACAAACTATATTTAAACTTTCATCCTTCAAGCACTAAATTTATCCAAATAATAAATTTATAAAAATCACAGGAACAGATATCGATATAATAACTGCCTTCATTTATGGTGTTCGTTGAAGGACATTTTGCCACAGACGCTCATCGTCCTCTCCGAATCTAAATATGTAGTATCTATGTATATGTTGGTAGTATAATCTTATTTGTTTCTAGAAAAGTTGCATCCACCTTCCGGCATCCGGCTACGAATGAATTTACATATTTTTGTATAGGTGATTAGACACAGATGCATTTTGCAGTAGCTATTAATACGTGGGAAATAATTCCATTGAAATGTGATTTTAGAGACAAACTTTTATGTAATATTATTTAGGCTAATAAACCAACAGCCGGCAGGGTTATATTGGTATTATCACAGTTATTTTATTAAAATGGAGATTATAATTATTGTAGCCTTGATTTTTCAGTTAGAAATACAATTGAAAAACAACAATATTCAGATACGAAAACATTGATTCTAACTTTATATTAAACATTTTTTTTTATTGTATGAAAAAACTAATGGCAGTGCTTTAAGCGGTCGATGAATTTTCGATGACTCAGTCCCGAAAGTTGGCCTCAAGCTTTTTGGCTTATAAACATAGCCTAAGGAACCAACCAACCAATTTGTGTCAAATGTCATCATCGGGTCAATTGATGAACACTTTCTCTTCCACAACTTTAGGGCTTTGGTGGTGCTTAAATCACTTACGGCCCCGGGCACCACACTAAACTATCTCTTAAATCAATACTTTCTCCAGGGATGACGAAGAGACAAAAAAGGTCTCGGTGTTAGCAAAACGTGAGACGATTATTATTTTCAAAGCACATAAAACGACAGATTGTTAATTTTGGACAGAAATTTGGCGAAACTCTTTGATTTCTCTGGATATACGATTTGGGGATTTTGTTCATATCTCTTATTTTACGATTTTGACATTAATTTAATTTTGACGAGACAAAACCAAGAGTCTCTGAAAATCGTAATAGATGTTTTATGAGCTGAAACATTAAAACCGAGACTGACGAATTATGTTCAAAAATATAAAATCTCATTTTGGATGTTTTTTTCGGTAGTATTGTTTCGATCTGGTTCCGAAACAGTTTCAAAAGAGACCAAACCAATTCGTGACCGGAACTTTTCTCGTCTCTTGATAAGAACCAATAAAATTGTTATCAAAGCTACTGAACATGGAGAAGGTTCATTCACCAAAATCTAAAAAGTCTGGTCAGTATTTTTAGTAAACAATCTGTCCTGGTAGACCTTAACTTCAATTTCAAGGTCCACACCAACATTTTCCAATTCTGGCACGAAAAGGTCATTAATCATTAATCATGGCTCATCATAGCGTTCCTCATTGACTGCAACATTATGGCCGGCTTCATTTTTGAAGAAATTCGATCCAATGATTCAATCTGCCCATGCCATAGAGCACCACACTTTTTGAGGATTTAACGGAGTCCCAACAATGACTTACAGATTATGATCCCATTCAAACCATTCAACCAAACATGAGCTTCATCGCTGAACAAAATTTCTTTGTGAAAATCGGGATCGGTGGCCATCTCGTTTTAAATCCCTTGACGCGCTTGATGGTCGTTCGGACTCATTCGGGTCTTCTTCGATACTCTGCTCCATAGCAGCAATAGCGTTTTTAGTGCACACTGTACGGTAGCGTCTCTGAGGATGTGCATTATCCACTAGAGTTAACGTGGTACGAAACCGATCCATGTTTGCTCGAATTACCGACTCTGATTTTGATAATAAACTTGCACTATCTTCAAACTTTGTTCAGGAATAAGTCAGTTCAATATAAAATGGCAAAACAAACTAAGCATAAATCAAGTAACAGCTGTCAAAAAGACCAATTCCAAAAAAAAGTATTGCCAGATTGAAAACCACACGTCTACAAAAAAACACACAACATCCTGTTGATGTTTAGTTTTTCCTTAATTTATGAAATTAATATCTGTTACAAATTTTTTCGACACCATTAACCAACACCAAATTCGAGTTTTATTTTTACACGAAAACAAGTTCCATGAAGTAAATTAAAAATGATTAACTTTTTAAATCGCACCTTAACTTTTTTACCTGTATATTTATATTTAGATACTTTGGCTCTTTATTTTTATTTTATTTCATTAGATTAACCGCAATAACTACCTGAAACACTGTGAAAGATTACGAAGATAGCAGACGTTGGTTTTACACGTAAACAACTACAACACAAAATATTTTATTGTATAATATACATGCAGATTTAATATGTATCTCTGTATGTGTATTTAGATGCAGATACGAGTATATGTACTTACGTTTGAATGGGGTCCAGCAGCACTATTGTGCCCAAACACATACATATAGTTTCTGGGATTCACATCCGCATGAAATAGTCCTGTCTGAATTAATGGTCCAACAACTCTAGCATCAGATAAAATATCTAACACAACATCTCGGTGTTCCAGAGTGGATGCTTTAACAGGATTGTTATACATATCCGTGTACCTTTTCATCGTGATTAAGTTGAAAACCAGGAATTGATATGAAATAGAAAAATAAAAAAAAAATAAAAATAAAAAAAAAATTCCAATGAAAATCCTATTTCAGTGTAAATAAAATATTATTTTAGATTATATTCATATAGAACTTTTGTATGTGTATTTTTGGTTATAGATACAATTTAGAATAATAGTCGACAAAAAAATGTGTCAACAAGAGATCAAAATATTGGTATCTCGTTATTTGCAGTTAAAAAAAGTTTGCCTTAGATTTTCCGCTTCATAAAAATTGTGTGGCTGATGACTTTAGTTTTGGAATCGCAAATATATTTGTAGTTATTATATTTTGATATCAAAGGTGTGAAGCTTTTTGTAAGGAAGTTAGTCCTGGTTTACAGGAGAACCAATTTTAGCTCAGGACATTAAAGTAAATTTAATAATTTAACAGACTTCTGGTTTGTGGTACATAAAAACTATAGGTACCAACCATCCCTGACATTACTCCCACACAGGGATGGTTGAGAGTTTCAAATCACTATAGAAACTGGGGCGAATTTCATACACAATGACAAGTGACAGGTGTCTCATATAAAAAAATTGTCAATTTTGTAGAATTGTCGGGGAATTTGAGACAATTGTCAAGATTTTGGATAGTTGTCATGAGAATGAATTGTCAAAATAGTACAATTTACAATTTTGTCAGTATTTAGTTGACAATAATTGTGACAGTCAATTGAGTCTCTGTAGTGAAGTGAAGCTCTTGATGGTAAGACACAAGTTGTATGTGCTTTACACTGCTTTTGGAAGTGGAAGTGGAGCACAGTACTATGTGATGATAGGGTGATGGAAAGGGTGTTTCAAAAAGTTCTATTCAGCGTTGCGTCAAAATGTTTTGCAATATGATGAATTGCTGATAGATAACCTTATGAGAGAGGGGGGAAGAAATCCGCTGGCATTCGGAAAATATAAAATCTATAACTTATCGTTTTTAGACATTTTTCAAAATGAGTCGTGTTGAGCTCAGAAATGGAACGCCACCCCTAGTGTCAGCTGGTCCTTACATTTGTTTATGTTATAATCATTGTAAATGTCAAAATCAATATTGTCTAGTCATGTTTCATATTTGTTTATTTCTTTTATCACAATTGTCAATTTTAAAGTAACAAGAATAATAAATAATTTGAAAATAAAACACTTACAATTAGAAAGTCAATCAAGATGGTTGTTTTCTTTAAGACAATTTTATACAATTCTCTCGGCGAAACAAGTCGGAATTTGTTGACAGAAATATCACCACTCAATTAGGCCATTTTCAAAAGCTTTAATATTAGGAGCAAACGGTTATGGACGAAAAAGTTGGCTAATCACACCAGTTTTTCAAGAGTAATTGAAATGCACACCTTCCAGAACTAACGAAGATACATTCGAGCTTTCTCCCGATAACCATAGGTTAACATCAGAGAAGTGAATTTTGATTGTCGATTTATTAACAAATGATTCAACCAGTACAAATTCTGAACTCGTGAATTTGGCCAAAGTAGAGATCTGGCCAGACAATCGGAATGATCACATGATTGATCATCTAAAAACTGTCGGTCGGTTCAACAAAGGTTCAGCGACCTAACTTTCTGAAAGGACCAATTCCCTGAAACTTCTACAAAAGAAAAGACTTCAGTTTTTTTGTTGTGGTTTGATAAGAAATTCTCTTTCAAATTAATGTTGTCAGCAAATCATAAATCGTTAGAAATATCTCGGTAATTGCTGTCATTTCTTTGAAGAATACCGAAAAACGGGTTTCAAAAAAGTATAATATAATGCATGTGACCTGGCAAGAAAACTTTAAATCCAAGTCGAATTCTTCAACAGGTTCCTTGGGGTATCGTTTTAATGTCCTTAAAAGAGAGACTTCATTATTTAGAAGATTATTCACAAACGTGGTGTTTTCAACGCGAATGATCAGAAAATTCCGGCAAAAAATAAACTCTCAGTGTTATGTACCAATCTTCAAAAAAGGCTAATTGTTGGTTCTACATAATTCCGATATCGACTGAAAAGCATTCTGTGATGGCTGACGAGGTCATAAGTCTGCAGAATTTTTCTTCCAGGTGAAAATATTTCGTGTACAAAAGTTCTTAATTTTATATGACAGTGGAATATTTAAGAATTGTATCTAATTGTATGGATTGCATAGCATTTCGGATTTTTGCAACCATCCAAACTAAAATTGATCAGAGCGTATCTTCGATCAGCAATCTTTCAATCGAAACTCTCTAATCATGGCTACTCTGTCGAATAAACATAAAATCGCTTAACTGTTGGATGTTTAAAGAAAAATAATCAGATAGTTAAAAACTAACAACCCTATTCTAGTATCTATTCATCGGGGAGAATTTTTCTTTAATTTTCACTTGCCATTATCACTGCTATTCCTTCTTAGTGAATCTGTATTTAAGTCGGTAATGTCGGTAACACTCCCCGGTATTCTGCTATTCACTTGGGCAATACTTTTTTCGGAGTTATTCTTTTTGACAGCTGTTACTTGATTTTTGCTCTGTTTGATTTGCCATTTCGTAATAAACACAATTACTTTTGGGCAACGTTTGCAGGTCGTGTAAATAATGGTCCGGTTTGCGCAACGCATCGCGAGTTTCGTCCAATATTCGGTTGACGTAATCGCCCACCAGAATCAGTAATTCGCGCAACAATGGATCGGTTTCGCACCAAGTTTACTCTAATGAATAATGCACATCCTTAGAGATGCCGTACAGTGGTCTCTGAAGACGCTTTTGCTACAGTGCAACAGACTATCGAAGAAGACACGAA
This sequence comes from Scaeva pyrastri, assembly GCA_905146935.1. Taxonomy (NCBI): domain Eukaryota; kingdom Metazoa; phylum Arthropoda; class Insecta; order Diptera; family Syrphidae; genus Scaeva; species Scaeva pyrastri. The sequence goes on from LR989927.1 coordinate 73,254,022, forward strand.
TGTGTCCATCCGTCATAGCACTAAACAATTGGAACTGTGCCCATCCATTTTGTGGAAGATCATGGTTTGCGGCCTTACAAAAACCAACTCGTGTTTGAATTGGAGTCGAACAACCATGAGTTCAAATCGAGATGGCCACCGATCCCTATTTACTCAAGAAAAATGTTCAACGCTGTAGCTCATTTTTGGTTGAGTGGCTAGGCTACGTTAATAAACAAAATGGTCGTATTTGGAGTGATCATATAGTGCACAAGCCGTTATTAAGACTACGTCGTTCGCCGTTAGATTAGATCCTCAAAAAGTCATTGTTTGGTGTGCTCTATGGACAGAGGGAATCATTGGTCCATTGGTTTCTTTAAAATAAAGCCGGCCATAATGTTTCAGTCAATGGGAAACGCTATAGAACCATGATTAATGACTTTTTCGTACTTTATTTGGGTAATGTCCATGTGTACGGCCTTTAGTTCCAGCAAGATGGCGCTACATGCCATACAGCCAACGCAACAATCGATTTAATGTAGGAAACTTTTATTGAGCGCATTATCTCGAGTGTTGGGTCTTTGGAGTGGCCTTCAAGATCCTGATCGCTAGCGCTGGATTATCTTTGCAGATAAGCCCGAGACGATTAACGCATTGAAATAGAATATTCGCCGCGTTATTGCTGAAATACGGCCCCAATTGCTGCAATAAGTGGTCGAAAATTAGTCCTCTTGGATGGAATTTAATCGAGCCAGGCACTGTGGCCACTTGCCCAAAATAAAGTTACAACTATTCTTGGCCATAACATTATATTTTATGCGTTGAAAACCACACGTACAGCCAGGAGTTCTGTTAGAACACAATTGGGGCAGGACAATCTTCGCCGGTTTCTCTTATATAAAATAAGAGACAGCTGGCTTTCATTCTAAAAATTTTCGAATATTTAATTTCGTCTTAATTGCTGTTTAAAAAACTCTCCTAATTGAGTTCTTATACAAATCAAAATTATGTTACCATTAGTAAAATTAAATAAATATTATAACTTCCAATTGAAATTCACTTCGAATGTATATAAATTTCTGGGTCACGATTTGCCCATATTTTTATTTGCTCTTTAAAGTAATAAAAAATTAAAATTAAAATATCAACACCAAGTACAACACTTTAAATTGAATTTAAAGATTAAATTTTATAAATTTCAAATTTTCAAAATACCAAAAATGAAATCGTTTTTTAATTAGGAAAATATTTGTATATATAAAACCCATGAGATATCGACATTCAAAAAAAAAAAAACAAAAATTTAAATTAGATTTAATTCAACATGAGTGCATAACTTATTAGTTAAATACATAATACAATATTTTATTTGGTAATATACATACATATGTATTTATGTAAACATAATATTATATAGATTTGGTTTGTAATTGGTTTAAAATAGAAATTAGCTAATTCAAAAAAGTATTATTGAAACTACTGTGTATATTTTTAATGGATCAGCATATTTGGCATTGGTATCATTAAAAAACTGGCACCAGTCAAAATAATCATGTTTGCAAATAAACAAAAACATATGTACATACATAATCTAATTATATTCATTATTGTATTAAAAAACATACACAATCAATTGCTCGTTTTAAACATTAGTTCGATGCGGGAATTTTTAGAGTTAAATCAAATCTAACATAACCAAAATGGAAGGGTCATCAACAAATGTGTTTTTGGATTCCATTTGCATATAAAAATAAAATATTATAAATATATATATTAATGTATAGGTACATCGAATTATAGACAAGATTTAGGATGGGTTAAACTAAATTGAAAAGGATTCTAAATTTTATTCCAGATTGGCAAGTTCGAATAGAAGTGGACCTAGATGGTTGCCTTGAGGTACATTTAAAGAGAAGATGGAAAATCAAAGCCTTGCTAAAGGAAGTCGTACATAAAGCTTTCAAAGAGCTTAGCAACCAATATAGTAGAAGGCTTTGACTATGAGAAAAGTCAATCTAAAGTTGAATAAACGTTTTCCAAGACCACTGATTTTCAAAAGCAATAAACTCGACCGAAAAATAATGACGCGTGTTAGAAAATTTCAAAACTTCTTTATAGTTGAAGACCTTTTCGGAACTTGGGCACTTTTTTAAGTAAGTTTAATGTTCCTTTGAAAAAATTTAATATTTTTCAATGTCAAATTTGTCAAATTTTAACAAAAATCCCTTCCTGGAAATCCTTAAAAAGAAAAACAAAAACAAAAAAAATGTAACATAAGGTGCGAATATACATAACTTACTTTTTAAGTGTTGCAGCCAATGCAAGGTCTGGACGAACGTCAAAACGACTTTGCATATAAAAACGCAATAAATTATCCCGCTCGTGCTCTTGCATTCCGTCCTCAAGTTGTGGTGCATTTAATGTGTGATAGGACTCCACCTCTGTCATGCCAAATAATAAATCATATCTGCAATATTCACAGAAGGACAAAAGAAAAAAATGAAGAACTGAAGAAATGTGCATTTAATGTCAAGAATCTTTTCATTTACTTAATTAATAGTTCCTAAAGCCAATTTAAAACAAAAAAATAAAAAAATGAAGGATTTCTTCACCTCAAGGTGATGATGAATTATATTTTTGTGCGATGTAAAAGAGTTTTCAATTACAATTTATTTCATTTACGTCTTTCATCACCTTTGCCAACCCACCCTCCATTTGTTATATTTTTCATTCCTTATGTAAAAGTACGTTTAAGGATGTCTCTGTGTTTCAACATAGTTGAACCCAATGAAAAAAGTCAAATAAAATAACAAGGATTCTTAAAGTACTGTAGTATTCTTAAGATTTCCTGTGAGTACTTTTTCTAGCTTTTAACTAATAAAATTCAATGATGTAATAGTCTGAGGGGTTATGTTGCTCCTTAACCTGGCAATGAGTAATGAATTGGATAAAAATAGTTGTGTTTTATTCACTGCTGCATAGCTAGCGCAGCAAAATTTCCCTCGGCAAACAACAACAATTTGATTGCTGACAAAAAAGAAGCCGGCATCTGTGCTGATGATTATAAGGAATGTGTTTCATCGTTTTATTCAGTTGAATGCTGCACTACCTATGCAGTAGTGAATAAAACACAACTAATATTAAACCTAATTTGACACTTTCAATTAGTCTCGAAAAACTTATGTGAATCTTTGTCACTGTCAGACAATGAAAATAAATGAAAGCAACTCTAAGCATAGAAGGCTGATGGCTGTTCTTTTCTAGACTTAAATTTTTAGTTAAATCGAAAATCACTCAATGCAATAAAGTCAGTGATGTTAATTTTTTCTTTAAAAATTTCACTTTTACTTGAAAACATAATCTTAGACATTTTTTTTACAGAAATTGTCACTCTTAAAGACCGAGACACAATTGCCTGTCACAATAATTGTCAATTAAATTCTGACAAAATTATTATTTGTACTTTTTTATCTGTTACATAAAAAAAAAATTGTCACAAAAAATTTCTCGGGAAATTTGTGACAATTTCTTAAAAATCCTGACAATTTTTGTATGATCCAAAATCTTGAAAATTGTCTCAAATTTTATGACAGTTCTACTAAATCAATTTTGTTATGGGATAAAATCTACCTAATTGTCAAGTTGTCATTTACATATTGTCACCTGTCATCTTTTTCACCTGTCAATTTTTATGTATAATAGGGCCCAAGACTTTTTATGACTTCTTTTACACTAAATTCCAGTTTTTTTAACTACATATATACCTACATAATGTGGTCGATCGTAAGTTACAGTTTTCAATTTTTAAGTTACAATTACACGATCAATGTAAAGGGTCAACGCTTTGACTCTCTGACGTATAAGAATGACGTCAAAATTTGTTCCCAGAGCGTCACTTAGTTTAATATTATTTAACGAAAAGCACAGTACGCGACGAGTACATTGATACACATTTTTGAGTCATTTAGCTGACAGAATTTTTAATAAAAATTTAATTTTATAGATTCAGGTAAGTTTTTTTATGTTCTGTTTATCCTTTTTTTAAATTTACACTTATCCCTATATTCCAAATTATGTTATTCAGCACTAGAAGTGAGGATATCGTGTGATCGTCGAAGTTTTGCGAGTCAATGTATTGACATTGACATTGATTTATTATCAAATGTCACTTTGACTCACATACGTGTCAAATTAGTTTTTGGGACAACATTGACCGAAGAGTGTTATTCATGTGATGGTCAACATTTTATGCATTTAAAATTTTGATTTTTTGTGACGTCAAGCAGTCAACGCGTTGATCCTTTTCGTTGACAGTCTAATAGTAGCTTTAGTTCAAATAATATTAAAGATGTTTTTTTTTTAATTCTAATGGAATCAATACCAAAACTTTAATAATTGTTGAATGTCGATTTTTCTGAGTATTGTAAACATTTGAGCAACATTAAGAAAATTGAAAAAAATCCAAAAATATTTATAGCACTAGCTGACCTACTTACCTTTGCTCAGAAAAAAATGAATTCAATTTAAATGTAGTAATTTACTGAAAATATCACTTTTTCACTAAAAAAACTTTTTTTTTAAATGTAGAATACGTAGTTCATTTTAAAAAAATGAAAAGAATGGAAATAATGCTCTAAACTTTAAAAAAATTCAATACGAAGAAAAAAAAGGGTGAACTAAAAAAAAAATAAAAAATTCTTAAATAAACATTCGGAAAACGAATCCATCTTTGTTCGGATTTATTTAAAATTGAAAGTGTCAGAAACAATTTTTCAAATCTATTTCACCAATTTTCAACTTAACATTCCCGACCAAAAATTAAAGCAAATTTCTTCTTAAACCACAAAAAATTTGTATACCTAGAAAATACAAGAAAAAAAAAAAAATTAAATGAAATAGTGAACGAAGGGTGGAATCGTCTTGAGCATAGTTTAACGCAGCATCAGGATGAATTCTAGGATAAATTTTAGAAGGGTAATTTATGCATAACAATAAAGTCTATATGAATGAGCTTCAAAGAAGAATAATTACTATAAAAAAAATTAAACATTCTTTCTTGTTAAACATAACCTTAGGTTTTTTAACCATTCTCTCAAATGAGAAATGTTTATTTTAAAAATTAATCAAGCAAAAAACTAACGTTGTTCTAAGAAAAAATACATCAAGCAATTTAAGGACAAGGCATGATGGTATTTTGCAGTTCCTTTTATAAATTTGTAAAATAAGTAATAACCTTTTCATTTTTGTAGAATTTTTTAGAAAATCCAATTTTTGAAGCATCCAAAACAAAGTTGAATATTAATGAAAAATCTCTCCAGAGATAACAAAATAGAAAATAATATTTAAAAAAATGCAGAATTGTTGTATTTATTAAATTCATATACTAACCTGCTGAATAATTCTGTATACTGGCTCATATCTTTATATGGTTGATTCGGAATAACATTGCCATCAACAATGGGACCCAAAGAAGTTGAGAACTGAGAAAGAGATGTTGGTATTTTCTGGATATCTTCATATCTAATAGAATAGAAAAAAAGAAGAAGAACAAATTGAACTTTGAATAAAGATTGTCAAAAGGAAAATTCTAAGATATGGATGTACACGTACACATGACGTATGTACGTATATAATATGATATGTGTGTATGCATGTACCTACATATATAAAAAAAATTAATTTAATTTTGATTTCAAAGTAGAATATTGTACATTGCAGTTTTCAAATATTCAAAATCATAAAATGAACTCAATAATAAAAAGAGGCTGTGTGTGACCCACACTGATAACTTCCCATTATGTATGATGCTGATTGATAACAATTTTATATTAACAAAAAATTATCAGAATTAAAAAATTATTCTAAATTTTGTACCGGAAATACAATTTTTACCAAATTTTTTCTTTGAACTTTTTGTAGTTTTTATTTATTTTTAAAAAATGTCAAATTGTTATTTGTCAATATTTTTTTATCATTAAGGTATTGAAAATAAAATACATTTGAAGTTAATATCATTGCTTGTTTTGAAGATATTTAAGCCGAAAAACAGTTTTTGACACTTTTCGGTAAATTTCAGTTTTGGTTTTATATTTTTTGTAAAAAAACTGTCGATTGATTTTTTTCCAAATTTTTACCAGATGTCAAAGATGACATTTCTCATTGTAGAAAATTGTTTTGAACATAATACTATTTTTCCTTTTTTTTAGTTTTTCAATTTAAAAAAAATAACAGTGTGTTGAACGATGGATGAAATGGGCGAAAAATGGTATCTCGAATGTACGAACGTACGTACAGTACACACACACATAGACATCTCTCTAGAAATGACGGATTTAGATTCTAGGAACGTTTTTGTCAAAAATTTCAATTCAAAAAATCGAACTGATTACAATAACTTTCTATGAGACGTTATCTAATAAAGGGTTTTCCAATAAGAGGTGGTATTTTGAATAATCCGCTATTTCCGTAGATGTCACTTTTGAAGCTGTTATTTTTTGACATTTGACAAGTAAAAACTACACCATTAATAAAAATGGATCGGAACACTCTTCAACAAAGAATTAAAATTATTAAAATTCACTATAAACATAGTGAAAATTTGACAGAGACTGATGAGGCTCATTTCCGTCAATAATCAAAATTGTTGCATATGTGGCTCGGAAACTCTAATATTTATTGTTGAAAAGCCTCTCCAACTTCAATGTGTCACTGTTTGGTGCAGTTTAAGATCCGGCGTGGTCATTGGACTTTACTTTTTCGAAAATGACGGTGAATGGAGACGTTGCTACGTGCCACATTAGCATCATCAAACTTTTACGGGAAATGTTTCCGGACCGTGTTATCTCTCGAAGGGGTGATCACAATTGGCCATCTAGATCTTATGACTTAACACCTTTTGACTTGTTCATTTAGGATTACGTGAAATATAAGGTCTATGCCAACAGCCCAGTGTCGTTTCAAGACCTCAAAGATACATCCACTTTGCGATTTGGTGATGGAAAATTTCATGAAAGGGATACGGTTCTGTAAGCGTAGCTGAGGCGGCCATTTGACTGATATTTTTTTTTCATTATTAATCGCATACCTTCCTCTTGAGATTGAAATAAATACCCGATCATTTATCTCAAAATTGAAGATCATATTATGCGGTGACCACAAAAATGTAATTTTTGTTTTCTAGGTGAATTCGGTGAAAAGTTTAAATTAAAGTCATAAAACTTAGCACTCAATAATAATTTTTTGACAGATCATGAGTCACTCCTATCAAACTGCTTTGTCATTTTTGTTCAGTATCATTTGACAAAAAAGTTATCATGGAAAGACTCACACCACAAAAATTAGCTGTGATAAATGTTTTTCGTACAATTTTAGAAATGTACGGTGTGCATGATTGAGCTAATGAAACCTCCATTACCAATTTCAGCTGTGTTTTATTTACTACTGAGTACCTAGCAAAATTTTCCTCGGCAAATAACAACAATTTGATTGCTGGCGAAAACGAAGCAATATTTCTGTAAAGTGAGTTCGATCGTTTTATTCCATTGAATACTGCACTAGCTATACAGCAGTGAATAAAACACAAGTACTATTAGCAAATTTTATACCCAGTTTATATGTACTTTAGTGAAAAGACAGTGACGAATCGATTATAGGTATACTCGTAGTCGTCTTCAGCAGCTTGACTTGTCGAATTCGACAATTTGGCGCATTTTAAGCGAGGATCACGGATCAAAGCGACTTTAATTTTCGTCGTATTTTCTGTGAATGTGCTCTGGAATCATTGGTCAATATATCTTCAAAAATGAGGTAAATACGAATGTTAGCGTCAATGGTAACCGTTATTACGTTATTTTAACGGACGTCATGTTTGAACCACAAAATCAAGTCCCTAGTTTATAAAAGTTCGTGGTTGAGACGTAGACAAGAGTATTTTGTTCGATTTGATCGAAACCAAGACGAGACTAATAAAACTGTTTTCGGGATCAGTCTAAAACATTTTCAAAAATTAAAACTACCTTCTTGATTTAAACAACACAAAATTGATTAAATTGATTCAAAATCTTCTTTTTCAGATTTACACGAGATGTGAATAATAATACTTTCATCGTTTGATAGCTCAATTGAACCGATGTCAATCAAAAATTTAATTTCAGTTCTCGACAATTATTTCAGATTAAGTGTCTGCATACAAATTTTATTTATATTAACAATGTTAATTGCCTATTAATTCATTGATATTTTTTAAGGATTTATTTATAATAGGTACATTAATGGCCAGATAGCATCAAGAATAAAGCTCTTTAAAAAACCTGAAACCTGAAATACCATCAGGATCAGTTGAAATTCAAAAATAACCCCAATTAGTCAAGGAGGAAAAATACACACACATATCCTTTTCCTTTTATTTTTCAATCTGAAAAAAAAACAACATATTTTTTCTTTGGTGCAATCTGCAGATGCAGAATTTGTCCTCAATTCCGTTCCATGGATGCAGTAAATCATACTGTCATTTTTTTTTTCTTCTTTAAATGAATATATCTTCTGTAATAAATATTGGTTATTGATTTTCGATTTGTGCTTTATCGTTATGAATATGCTTTTATATCCTTATTTTTAAATTCACTAAATCAAGGACAATGTATAGTTGGAAGAATTTATACATAAAGGTTTTCTTAACATTTATAAATATTTACATACTTTTTTTTGTATGTTTTTTCCCATTTTGATTTAAATAAACGTCACTGGGATTTATACAAAGAGTTTTGTAAATAATCTAAAGTTAGATATTAGAGAATACATTTTTCAGGATTAATAACTGTTTTGCAAAAAGAAAACATTCAGATAAAATAAAATGGAATACTTTCCGGAAAAGTCGGAAAATTGGAACAAAATTTAAAATTGATTTTTTGTATGGCTTTTAGAATTCTTAGGATATTTTCTGAAAATGCAAAGTTTTTTTTTTTTAATTTTTCATTATCGTATGATGATATTGATATTGATATGATTTAAAGATGGACAATTCGTTGTGAAGATGGGAAAAACAAAAGACGGCGGCGCGCGGTGCTGTTTTGCGACCAATGCCACAACCCAATAGATGGCGTTATACGTTGGTCTGGGATGGTTTATTTATTTCAGAAGACTTAACAACGCAAATGGGTGCTAAACAAGGTTGTGTATTAAGCACCTTGACTTTACTCTTCATTTTATTTATCAATGATATCGTGGAAGTTATTAAAAGAGGTATAGAATTTGGACGATTACGGGTGCCATGTCTAATATTTGTAGACGATAAAGTTTTTCGGGCAGAGATAGTAGAGGGAAGTGAATGATAAACCAATTCGAAATCTATTGTGGTCTTAGGAATCTTTCTCGGAATGAAATACAAATATCTACATAGGTCTGTTGATCACCCCAAACCTTAATATGAAAAGAAATTTTCAGTTGAAGTTATCGGAAGCGAAAAGAGTAATCTCAACAGTTTGGGGTCGTTGCATCGATAAATATAAAAGTGTTGACCATAGTGCAAAGATTAAACTGTTTCGAGCGACTGCAGTGTCTATTTTGCTGTATGGTGCTCAAGCTTGGGGTTATTCCAAGTTCGAGGAGGTAGAACAATTAACGAGATACTTTCTTAAACGAATTTTCCGATTACCTTCGAATACACCATGTAGGTGTACCTACTTAGAAACATCAGTACTACCATTGATTTTGAACACTCTTAAATTACATTTTGATTATGTATTAAAAGTCTTGGAGATGGTGGAGGGATGACTACTTAAGCTGATCCTTAAGAGCATTATAAGGGAATATTGTCTGAAAGTGGGGGCAGCTGGATTTGGCGAAAACGTCAGAATTCATCCGGATATTATCACTGGTGACTTGAGGAGCTGTTTCCAGAAGTTAGTAGAAAGAGGATTGTTGGAATCGCAATCTTCTCAGCATAGAATGACTCAAACTCAATTACATTCCACATCGGCTGACAACTGACAACTTTGTGCAACCTTTGTAATCTTAAGAAGAGAGAAGACGTGTATCATTTCATTGGAAAATGTCCAATACTTTGGCAAGACTTTTATGGATGTGAACGAAGACCTGAGTGTTTTGAATGGTGAATCAGGCTGGGAAGTCTTATAATATGAATATGCAGTAACAGCGGCGGCGGTTAGATTTCAAATAAAATTGAAGGGGATTTTTAACTAAAATGAAAAAAAAAAAAAAAAAAAAAAATTAAGAATTTTTGAAATATTAAGCTTAAATAAATAATTATTTATCAATCTGGTAGACGGCCTAAGGCAAAACCAAATTAATAAAACCAAAGATTGTTATACTATTTTCATTTCAAATAAAGATTTCATTTAACTAACTAAACTAAATTTGTACAATATTAAACAAATTTCAATCATTCAAAATTGTGCTACGGTAATCGATTGCCTGTCAACCCAACTGGCTTCCAGTTTTTCATTATAAGTCAAAATATCGAATTTGACAACCAACTGACAGTCAAAAATATTTTTGTTTTTTGCAGATAAAACAAAATTATGGGAAAATTAAGTTGTTTTTTTAACTTCCCATAGGGAGTTATTGTAATCGGTCCGATTTGTCAAATTGAAATTTTTGACAAATCTGGACGTTTTATGGTTCCTAGAATCTAAATTCGTCATTTGTAGAGAGATGTCTGTGTGTGTGTGTGTACGTACGTTCGTACGTTCGTACGTTCGTACGTTCGTACGTTCGTACGTTCGTACGTTCAAGACCCTTTTTTCGTTAACGATATCTCGAGAATGACTAGAGGTATCGAATCGAATTAAATTTTATTCGATAGGTTATAACTTCGAAAGATGCAGAAAGGACTTTTATAAAAATTGGTCAAGCGGTTTTTTCACCATAGCAGTTTAAAAAAAAAGTGAAAATTTTAGTTTGTTGCAAATATCTCAAGAACGGATAACGCTATTGACTTCAAATAAATTTTATTGTGTAGATAACGATGTAATACAGGTTTGATATAAATTTGGAAATAGTTCAACATACCGTTATTTTTTAAAAAAGTAAAAACTAAAAAAAAATGTTTGGAGTGCAAATATACAATGAAGGAAAAATGATATCATCTTCAAAATAATTTTTAACTATAGCAAATACTGTCTTTAACATCTGGTAAAATTTTCAAAAAAATTCAATTGACACTTTTCTTACAAAAAATAAATAAGTACAAAAAATTCTACCAAAAGTTGTTAAAAAATGTTTTTTGACTTGATTATCTCGAGAATGATCACCTATATTGACTATATATTTATTTAAGTTTATACAAAATACAATTATGAATATATGCTACAATTTTGACAAATGTCGAATTGACAGTTTTTTTACGAAAAATAAAAAACTAAAACCGAAATTTACAGAAAAGTAACAAAAATCGTTTTTCGACTTAAATATCATCACAACAAGCAATTGACTTCAAATGTATTTTATTTTCAACATAATGCATTTGTTAATACCTAAAAACAGGTAAAATATTGACGAATATTAAATTGACAGTTTTGTACAATAAATACAAAATGGGAAGTTATCAGTGTGGGTCGCACCCAGCCTCTTTTTTATGACTATCATCCTCACAATTTCTTCATAATTTCTCACTTTATAAACCTTTCCAGGACTACGTCAAACATTTGAAAACCAAAATCAGCAAAATCGGTCAAGTCGTTTTCGAGTTTTAGCGAGACAAACAAACAGCAATTGCATTCCAAAAAAAAAAACAAAAATATTTCTGAGTATCCAACAAATCACTTTCTGACATAATATTTGTTTCTAGTTTCCGAACGAATTACTTAATACCTGACATTCGTTTCCAAACCCTTAATTTGGTTTTTTTACAGAGCGACCGTTCCATTGAAGCCGAAGCTATCCTTCAATAGTTTCAATTCAATTTTTCAATTTATATTCCTTAAGTTATAAAAATTAGAATAAAATGTCAATGTTCTAAAAGGATATAAGCATCATTCAAACACTTCCTTAACTTACTTACTGTCTATACATCCTTAAGCCTAACAAGAACAATATAATAACATAATTAAATTACCGTTTCAATCGTAAGCAATTCAGCAATTCTTCATTACCATCATTTAGGGGACAATTAAGCTTATGTGCTATTTGCATAGTCAACTGTAGTGAATTGTTCGAAGCCGCCCAATCCGACATTGCTGAGCCAGACATCAAAATTGCCCGATGAAAGAGTCCTTCGTATAGGTAACATGTAAAAGGGATAATATTATAATCAATATAAATGATAATATGTATGTATGTATACATACCAGATGCAACAGGTGATACCATCAGGTAATTAACACATACAGCTCCTGTGCCATGGCCCATTAGTGTGACACTATTTTTATCACCACCAAATACTTCAATGTTCTCTTTTATCCAATGTAATGCAGCAATTTGGTCTAATAGGCCAAAATTACTTACGGTATCGTCATTAATTCCAGGTCTCATGAACCCTTAAGTGAATGAAAATAAATGATCTAGTAAATTGGATTGTATAAATAATAATTATAATTAGATTCATTCAACAATATTATATTATAGATATACATTTTATATTATAAAATATATAGATGCAATATTGTGTTAGACTTTAGATAAAACTGATGCTTTATTATGGTATACCTGATTGCAAATAATATTGTAATTAAATGCAAATTTGTAGGTATGTATGTGTATTTTGGTCTATAGGAGGCTGTTATAATAAAAGAGTAAGTTAAATGGTTTTGCCTATAAAGGAGACATCAATAATTTTCATAGTTTAACCAGAGGCAAAAGAAACAAGGCTTAGGTTATAATGTTTCTTTTGAAAATACTTAGGAGTTGAAACAGACGTTTGTTTTGACTCCATTTTATGCATTTTATAGGGATTGTTAAAATTGAACTTTAAGGCTTTTTTATACTGAAAACTTAGTATCTTATTTTTTCAATCTGGTAATACTTTTTAGGGAGTTGCTCATTTTGACAGATGACACTTGATTTATGCTCAGTTTGGTTTGCCATTTTATAATAAATAGACTTACTCCTGAACAAAGTTTGCAAATCGTTCCAATTTATTACCAAAATAGTAGTTCGGTTCGTGGGACTCATGGAGCGCTGCGACCAATATTCGGTTGAAGTAATCGCCCAGCAAAGTCGTTAGTTCCAGCAACCATGCATCGGTGTCGCACCAAGTTTAATCTAGTGGATATTGCGCATCCTCAGAGATGCGCACCAAAGACGCTATTGCTGCTATGGAGCAGAGTTTCGAAGAAGACTTGAATAAGTCCATCCGACATCGCACGCAACATTTGAAGCTGTGCCCATCCATTTTGTGGAAGATTTTGCTCAAAGAAATTGGTTTGCGGAAATTAAAGCCGAACGAATATTAAGCGCGTCCCAAAACGAGATGGCCACCGATCCTAATTTTCACAAGAAAATTTTGTTTAGTGATGAGTTTTGGTTGAATAGGTGCGTTAATAAGCAAATTTTCGTACTTAGAGTGATCATCATCCACAAGCCATTGTTGAGAGGAGATACATCCTTATTGGTTTGCTCTATGGGCAGAGGGAATCATTGGTCCATCTCCATATTTCTTCAAAAATGAAGCCGGCCATAATGTTACAGTCAATGGGGAACGCGGTAGAACAATGATTAATGACTTTCTCGGGGAAGAAATGGGGATGTTGATGTGGACGACCTTTGGTTCCAACAAAATGGCACTACGTGCCACACAACAACAGAAACTTTTGGTGAGCGCATTAACTCGAGTCGTGGGCCTTTGGTGTGTGTTGCCTCCAAGATCATGCGATTTAACACCGCTGGACTGTTTTTTGTGTGATTACATGAAGTCAATTATCTACTCAGAAAAACCCAAGACGATTAAAGTCTAGGAAGAGAATATTCGGCATGTTATTGCATGATAAACGGCCCCAATAGCTCCAAAAAGTGGTCGAAAATGGGGCCTCTCGGCTGGAATTTATTCGATATTTATTCGCGGCTGGAACTTGCACAAAATCATTTTGAAACCATAGTGGCAAATATCTTCTTTACAATAGATCTAAATTCTTGGCCATTCCATTAAATAATGTGCGTTTTATTTCTTCTTGAAAACCACATATCTATAAAATACAACCTACACTTATTTTCATTTTTAACCATTTTGAAATATGTTATTGTACTCTGTGGCTTCTAATCTAAAAGTCTCAGGAGGCCCTTTGCCTCCTAGTCCGCACCTGTTACACTTTAACGAACTTTCGAAGCGCATAAGATGAATTGTTTAATTATATTATATTAAGAGGTGTATGTTTTATTAACTAAAGTTAGTTTTGATCAAATGATACTTTTGCCATGTTTTTAGGGTTTACATTTAATTTTGGTAAACTAAGGTGACGACAACTTTGATGCCAGTTATTTTCGGTAAAAAGCGGAGAAACACATCAAACTTATGCGGTTTCGGCACAAAGTTCTTGTATCAAAAAACCAATTTTTAGACTGTTAACCTTCATTCTGCTTTTCGAAACAAGGTGTATAAGACTAATGAGGGTTTTCAAGTTCTATAGTTGCATGCTACTCCTAAGTGGATGTATGTATATATTTGATCATTGATTCAAGGATTGTCGTTTAGAAGTTTATAATTTGAGTCCACAGGAAATTCACTCAATTCTAATTACAAATAAAAACTTTGCAATATGAAGTTTACTTAACCTCACTTAGAAATTTCCCGAACAAAAATGAATATTGGCAAGAAATTGTTACAAGTTACTGTGTCCGGAAGGTCTTAATATCGAGTTCTTTTTTGAAAAGAATTAACCAGAAGTTGTACGAGTATATTGATTCTTTAGCCCTTTGCTTTGTATTTATTTAAATAAATGAGTAAATAAGAAACATCCCTCTTGGATTTAAAATAAGACAAGATTTAACAACAAATACTTCAGAAAAATAAAAGAGGAAAATATAATATTGTTATATTTAAACAAAATGTAAACTCTTTTCTAGAACTTCAATTTTAATTGTACACCCCACATTGTAAATTTGTTTTAAAAAATGTAGCATTATCTCTATTTAAACTTTTAATATAAATTTATTTTAGTATAAGCTAATATTTATATTGTAAACAGGATTTTAAGTAATAAATACAAAATACAAATATAGTAAAGTGTAAGGACAAAAATAATATTTTGTCTCACAAAATACATTTTCACAAAGCTTCTCACCTAACACCCCCAATCTGTAGTTTACTGTCACTATTATCACTTGTCCATAGCTGGCCAGCACGGATCCATCATAAGGATTACCACTATTCCATTCAAAGGATTCTCCATGCAAGTACACTATTACTGGATACTTATGGCTCTGATCAAGTCCATCTAAAAGGCAAAAAAAGGAAAAAAAAATCATCATGAACATTAACTAAACATTATTATGCTGATAATTAATATCTAATTAACCATTACATTGTATCATCAATAAACTCAGGAAGGGATGATGTGCAAACAAAAGACTCATTTTTTAGCCTCTTAAGTTCGTCTGTTTACATATTTCATTTAAACAGTTTCGTAATTAGGTATTATGATAATATTAAGGTATAGGTACTTACCTCCACTTGGCACATAAACGTTTAGATAGAGGCAATCCTCGTTTTCCGTTTTGAGATATGGTAAAAGTCTTATTAAATGTTCATATCGTCCTTTGGACATTTTAACACTGCCATTTGATATGTCTGGAATTTTTTGTGGACACACTGATGGTAAATGTCGGGCAATTTTTAATCCTTGCCATGGAAGTGGTGTTCCTTAAATTAAATAAGAGCAAATAAAAATGTTAAGATAAAATTTGTCTGCTCATTAAAGTCATTAAAGTATGCATATAAAAGTTTTGAAGATTTTTGAAGAAATCTTTAATGGTGGTCAAAATCAAAACTAACTTCGAGCAAAATAAATGAAAAAATTCTTTACACTGGATTTCTTAATACTAAGATAAGATAACAAATTTATTTAAGCTGCTATTTTTTTCTCTAAAAATATGAAGAACTAAAAGAGCATTTGTCAAAGTCCACCAAAGTACGCTTTTTTGAAGTTTTCGATAATTTTATCAGTGCTCTTATTGTAGCCCTAAAATTCGTCGTCTTAGTGTCACAAAAACGTAAGTCAATATCTCCTGATTGTCAGGAACTCCTAAGCTACATCACTCACATATCATCCAGGGTTATCTCTGACTTAACTTCGGTACTAGATTGAATTAAAAAACTGAAATGAAAAGTTAAACCAGAGTTAACTCTTATACTCGGGGTTGAACTCGAACGGAAAAACTGGCCCATTTTTTTTCCATAATATAGAATGCTATATTCTCAAAAAAGTGTCATACCCGTTCAAAAATCGTCAAAAAATTTAGTTACGTTCTTGTGGCTCTAGGACGACGAATTATATGCACAATTAATTAATTTAAAAAAAAATGTAAGAAGTGCCTTAAGTTTGAATCTGCTTAATATTGGGACAGGGACAGCCAATCCTAGAAAAGTTGCATTCGACAACATCTTGATAAATAGGAACTTTTGAACAAATTTTAAAAAATGTATCTATCAAGTTAAGGTCGGTTGCCTTCCAGTTAAAATAAAACCAGTCATTTATCGAAAGCATTTCGACAGGATCTTCCAAAAAGTCAAAATAACGACCGTATACAACCAGTGATATACTTCGAATTTTGTATGAGTGGCAAAAATATGCTTGCTTACGCCAAATTTATATTTGCAATTATTATCTAAAGATCAAAGATTAGAGGAGAACGTAGTGTGAGTTTTATATTATACTCGAAATGGAGCTTCAAAGTCAACATATTCAAATCCAAGTTGAGCGTAAATTTTCTTAAGAAGTAAAGGTGCTTCTTCTTTAACAACTTCTGAGAAGACTTTCATACTCGGTTTACTCTTTCTAAGACTTGTATTTGTGGCTTTGACTATGTGAAAAATTTTGTTGTTTTCCACATAACTCCATTTTGACCAAAGGCAACTAGAGAAATTTATTCAAAAGCGATTATAAAGACTTCCGGAATGATACCACATCTATACACAAACACATAGTCCAACAACTGACGCCCGACCTAGAAAATCTATCGAAGACAAGATACAAGTTCCTTGAGCCCTGCACCGGATACAGTAGCTATTATAGACAAGATCGCACTTGATAAAATATTATGTGTCACTCCAACCCTCTTTTTAGTAAAACAAACAATCTTTTTCTTTAGTGCATTCGGTATTGTGCCAAGGCCAAGTTCTTAGACTTCTCATACAATTTTTACAGAAACAAACTTAGCACACTTTTAACTTCATTCTAAAATCTTAATATCTCAGGAACAGGAAGTAATGCTATTTACCACAATCTTAAATCAATTTTAGTCTGCAAATTATACTGGAATACAAATTTTGTATGAATTTTGAAAACAAGTATAAAATTTTTTGTGGTTCAAACATACAATTAATAAACGAAAAATGATATCAACTTCAAAACAGTTTTTACTATTTAAATTTACGTTTTTTGACAGGTAAAATTTTCGAAATTAATAAATTTCTACCAAAAAATTAAAAAAAAATGTTTTCCAACTCAATATCGCGGGAGCAAACAAAACAATATGATTAACTTTAAATTCATTTTATTTAACAAATATTGAAATTGTTTTATATCTGGTAATTTTTTTTACACACATATGAATATAATATTATATGCTTATTGTTCAATAGCACTCGAAAGACTGAACGGATTTGGATGAAATTTGGCACAGAGGTATTATAAATAAACAAACATTTGACTCAACTCAAAAATTATTATAAATATGATGTTCTTTTCTATTATTATCTATCTATCCCGAGCGATATGTTGGGACAAGCCGCTAGTTAGTATATAATAAAATCAGAAATTGAAAAAATTACAATCATTAAGAAACACTGGACCATTTGGGAAAATGTGATTTAGGTAGCACTTCGGACACTACCAAGTAGAAGAAAGCAATCTTCCCTTACTGACCCTTACTACCCACTACCCAAATACTCAACTTTCTCACTAGAGGAAGAACTGTTAAGTTAGAGCCTCGTCCATTTCTAGAGAGGGGAACAATAGATCTTTTAAGTCCCAATGCATTAACCCCCAAAATAAATCATTCATTAAAGTAAAAACAGCGTAAGTAGACTTATGTCGAAAATGAGTTTTTGATACTATCGGATGCATAATAAGCCATTGTGTCGGTCAAATAATTATTTTTCGTATTTTTATCTCATACGGTTAAGGAATAACAGACAAAAGAAAAACGACAAAAGTCAAAATGTACAGATCTTCCAAAAGTAAAAACAACATAATGTAAGTACAATTTCTTTTTATAAGTTTACTTAAGTTAATAAATTTCAACAATTTGTTGAGGAAAATGGAATTAAGTCAATTTTGTTTGTGTTTGGAAAAATTACACAACTTAACTTAAACAAAATTATTTTATTATACTCATTTTGGAAAAAGGAAACAAGGAACATCGACATATTATGCAAGTCAATTTTTTTAGTAAAATCAGTTATAAATTGACATCAAATTAAATTTTATTAAATTCAAAAAATTTCATATGAAAACTGCGTCTGGGCGGGGAAAACTTACCAGGATATTCCAGGAAACCCTAGAGTTTTCTGAAACAATGGTGAGTAACGCTATAAAATGTCAAAATAAAGTATAAACCGGAAGCCCTAAATGGATGACGACTGTTAGAACTGACAGAAAATATATTAAGTTTGCTAAACAAAATCTTTCCATAAGCTCCAGAGAAATCAAAAATTACTTTGAACTGTCTGTAAGCGTTGTGACAGTAAGAAGACGACTTTTGGTTGCCAAATTCAAGCCCGAAGTCCATGCAAAAACTGAGGAATGTTCTGTGGAGCGATGAGAGCGACCAAGGGTTGTCGTCGGGAATATGTCAGAAGACCCCAGAATGCAGCAAACGTACCCACTACACTTTGAAACATGGTCGGGCCTATTTATCCCATTGAGGGTTATGCTACCCTATGCTGAAGAAGAAATGCCTTTGGTTTGGGTATAAACCAGCCAGATAACGACCCAGAACACACTTCTAAAAGTGCAAAATCATGGTTTCAGGAGAACAGGGTATGCGCTATGGAGTTGCCCACTCAATCCCCTGATCTCAACCCTATTGAAAACTTGAAAAATATGGCCCATGAAGCGAAACACAAGAATTCAAAGGATGTGTGAAGCTTAGAATACCTAAATTTGTTATTAGAAGTTTAGTGAAATAATTATATTATAACTTTGATAATAATAATGACCCTGCGACGGGAAAAAATAGTCGGAAGTTTCAGTGTGATCGCAAATATCTTTCAATACCGCAGATTGAGTTCTGAGTAAAAAAAACTCGCGTGAGTGCCCTGAGCTATTTCCGCAACGCAGTGTCAAAAAAAACATATGTGTGCAAAGGGGTTTAAATTACAATTAGAGTAAGACAACATTTTTCGGGCTTCAATCTACTAGCTCATAAGCACTCGTATTTTATTCCTTTTTATAGGTTTTAAAATTAACTTTCATTCCCTTGTTGTATTGAGGACGCAAGTGACAGTTGGCAGCTGGCATAGACTTCTAGTTTGACAAGTCCTGTGGTTCCATAGGTACCACGATGACACCACAAATTTGACTACCGTGTAAACAAAACACATGCCAAAGTAAATAATGTGACATCTGTACTGAACATAATACCCATCTTGGTAAAATTATATTAAAACTATAATAATTATGTATATCACACTAAATTAGATATACGAGTAGTTGTGTTTTATTCACTGCTACGTAGAACGTAGCTAATGCAGCATTCAAGTGAACGATCAAACACACTCTTTATTATATCACCAGTACAGTCGTCATTTTTTTGCTGCCTTCTTTTTCGCTAGCAATAAAATTGTTGTTGTCTCGACGAGGGACATTTTTATGCGTTTGCTATGCAGCAGTGAATAAAACACAACTATTGCTAATGCCAAAAGTCATGATTAAGGCTTTTACCCTTCAAAATTGACAGAGGCAAGAAATGAAGACAGTCGATGGCGGCGGCGGCGGTGTCGAGCACTTTCCTTTCAGCAGATCTTATCTAGTTTAGTTTTCTATTACTCCTCCGGCTTATAAGTTCAAAAAAAGGCCGATACCATTAACATGCCTTCCCTCAAATAGTTTTCTATTGAAATCAACAACTTTATAGACATACAACTATATTTTGTCTCAAAACATGCACTCAAACAGAATACCAAAATACCAATTTCGGATATCACAATAAATCATCTTATCTATATAAATGTATGTACATATTGTACATATGTATATATTTTGCTCCTTACCTGGTGGCATAAATCTTCTACTGCCCACTGGAGCTTCAGCATAAGGTAACCCAAGATATTGGTCGACATCTCTTAATCCAGTTTGTGGATGCATACTCCTTACAATTCCCTTTAGTCGTCCTTGCTTCAATAAAATCTCCTTTGTATACATAAGCTTTTCTGGTGATTGTCTTCTGGGTGGTGCCGGATATGGATATGAACTGCCATACTTGGTCATGGGCGAATCATTCAAAATGCCATCACCATCACCATCTCCATAGCTATCTTTATCCCCACTGTTCTCAGTCTTTATGCTGTTCGGAGAAGTTAATGGAATTCCCTCCTTTGAATTGAGTGTGTTGCTACGAAGATGTCCATCATCATCATCATCAGCATCATCTGGGCTGTGTGTATCTCTTAAATGCCTGGCTAAATTACTTCTTACAATTTGCTGGAAATCTCCCTCTCGATCAAAGGATATTTTGGTAGTTGGCGAAGATTTAGTGGTGACTTTTGCATCCGTTTCTGGCAAAATCAACGTCGTAGTCGTCGTCGCAATGGTTTTAGCATTCCAGATATTTTCGTCGACATGCATGGAATTTTTTCCATCGGTTGCAATCTCCTTGTTGTTGCTTCCGTCGTCGCCGTCGAATGCAACCGAATTCAGAAGCTTTGGACTGTAAGTGCAGCAAATAAGCAAAACTACCATTCTCGTATCCATATCTAGCAGATAATTTCCGAAAATAAAACAAACAAAAATCCGACACGCTTTCACTTTATTTCTTAAATTAATTATCCGTTTTTGTTTTTAGTACAATACTCGTATTTGTTTTGGGCCAAAAAGGAATGTCAAAAAGAACAAAAACACACACTGACACTTGGCATCAATCACATGAGTGTGTGGCGTTAATTTTATTATCAACCAAACCAAATAGTTGATGAGCTCACACCCAACACCAACACAAAAACCCAACACTAAAAATATTCAAACTATCAAAACAAAATCACACGAAATATTTTCTCAAAATCACTTCTATTTCGGTGAGAAATTATTGTAACGCATTTACTATGCAACTACAAATAAAATTATGTATCTTTATGGTGCATATTCCGTTAGAGGGAGAGTGTTTACAAGACAAGAATGGTGCAATCCTATTTCTATAAAAAATTCGTAGCTCAACTTTTGAGGTTTAGGTTAGTGAACTTTTTACACAAAATTCTAAATGCTGCTGCTGCCTCGTTCGGCAAAGTGCGAGTATGTTGCAGTTGTAGGTTATGAAAAATAATCTTCACTCTTTCTCATTATGATGTGATGCTAATGCTGATGCTGATGATATGGGGGGGCCAAGCACGCATTCAGATGTTATGTACCTACGACTTTGGCACAGCTGCACTCAAAAATTATTTGTATGTACGTCAAGAACGCGAACGCGAACACAAACGCGCTGCATTAAAAATAAATCGCGTAAAAGATATACAAATGCGCGCGTGGTGGTTTATTTTTGTACCTCATTAGACAAAATATCTGCTACGTAAAGTTTGAGCGACAGGGGGAACAGAAACCGAACACAACAAAAGGAACAAACTTAAAACCTTTAAAAAGATTTGACTTGGGTATGTTTCGTCAGAGATATACATTCACGAAGATACACCTATTTACATTTTCGTAAAAATAAACACTTCAACTTTTGATCTCTTTGGTGAAAAGAATGTCATAAATATTCTCCAAAGACAAGATTTCCTTCGTGTTTCCTTTCAGTTTTTTTTTTTTTTTTTAAATTTTTTTGATGCTTCGCAGTTCCGATTGCCGATAAAATGTCGAAAAATAAACTGCACAGTGATGTATGACACTCGTATTGACGTAGATACGAGGAGTATATATTATATTTTTAAACGCGCACGGTGTCTGTCAGGCGTCTTCACCGATCGAGATACTATTCCGAACTGTTTGGGGTGTTTTGGCATTTGGATGTTGGTCCATATGGGAGAAAATGAGGTGCGCCACCGGGTAAATAGTCGAATTCGTTTCGTCATTTTGGTTTGGTATAAAGATTGTTGACACATGATGTGAGGAATTTTTCAAAAAATAGAAAGTGAAAATACGGACAGCTGATTTTACACTGAAAAATAATAATTCGTGTTTGTGTTCATGTTTGAGTTTGGTGGAGTCTTGACTGTCGACAGACAACATTCGGAATACGTTACAAACAAGCGAGTTTATTAATGTGAAATATTTAAACTGTCATTTATCAAATTAAGAGTTAGATTCTCCAACAGGAACTAGGAGCTTTGAAGTGGTTTCCAAGTATAATACCAGGAGTGTGTTATTTTTTTTTTTTTCAGAATCTGGGAATGATTTTTTCGGAGTTGGTCTTTTTGACAGCTGTCACTTGGTTTATCATCAATTTGGTCATAATGAATAGACTTACTCCTTAACAAGAACGTCAAACGTTCGTTCGGTGAATGATCCCAAAACGAGATGGCCACCGATCCCGTACTTGGACTTGGATTGATCATAATCTACAAGCCATTATTGTAGAGACGCAGTTCTCAAAAAGCCACTGTATCACTGTCACATATTTCTTTAAAAGTGAAGCTGGCCATAATGTAACAGTCAATGGGCAACCTATAGAGCCATGATTAATGACTTTTTCAGGCCTTAATTGGGGATGATGATGTGGACGACTTATGGTTCCCACAAGACGGCGGCGATACATGACGTACAGTCAACGAAGCAATCAATTAACTGAAGGAAACTTTTGGTGAGCGCATTATCTCGAGTGGTGGGCCTTTGGATTGGCCTCCAAGATCGTGCGATTTAACACCGCTTCACTATTTTTTGTGCTCTTATCCGGTTATGTGAAGTCGTTTATCTACCCAGATGAGACCGAGACGATTGACGCCCTTTAAAAGAATATTGGCGCGTTATTGCTGACATACGGCCCTAATTGCTGCAAAAAGTGCTCGAAAATTAGACCTCTGGGCTTAAATTTATTTGGGCCAGTTACGGCTGCCAATTACCCAAAATCATTTTTATTCATAATGGCAAACTTTTGTCTTTATAATAAAGCTAAATTCTTGGCCATACTATTAAACTGAATGCGTTTTATTTATTTATAAAAACCACACGTCTAAAAAAAAGCACCCTTTGGATACTTGTATATGTCAACTCTGCGCTTCTTGACAAATTTAAATTTCTCACAATTTATTTCACATGTAGCTAACAGCTAATTTAGGAAAAGTCATAAATCAGTTAACTTTTGTAATTTAACACTTTACAATCCGAATTTCGAAAGGTGTTTAATTGACACTAAATAAGCAAATCGAATGCAGCAAATGAAACTTAGAAAACATTCCTTAACAAAGCCAAAACTGTCACAATTAATTAAATGACAAATTATCCGACAAATAACTTTCAGATCATATGAAGTCTGTCCCGCTCCTAACTTGTCACACTCACAAAATAAATCCTTCAAAAACGATTCTTGGTCCCCTATTTTTTGGCGTCGAGTAGACGCGTTGCAAAATCATTTGCTAAACATTCCCTCCTAGTCCATCATGTAAATGTCACCTTCACTTTTCTTAAGTATTTTGTTCTTCAGAGTTATAACTGTAACTCGTTATAACAAAACATCAACTCAATATGACAAACAAAGGATAAAAGGATTATAAGAATGACATACGTCTTATTACTTTTCTGCTTGTTTCGATGTTTAGAACTTCAGAATTCAGAAACGTGGTTACGATAAAAAAACAACCCCCGCTAGTATTGTAGGTCTTCACAACCCTTGTACTGGTACCAATATCAAAACAGTGGACTAAAGTTTTGTGTTAGAATGCATTGCATTTCCCTTTCCCGGGGAGCGAACGAATAATGCCACAGGATGGAATGGAAACCTGTAGCAAATGGATGTTTAACTTCTTCCAACACTTTATTTTCAGTAGCACATGGCTATAGAATTTTTACTTTTGTTGGTCTTTTGCTTACCTCCTGCTTCCTGACTTCGGTTTGAACCTTTATTGTACAACTTAATGTTGGTGCTTATACTCCTGGTCCTGGTCCTGGTATTGGTCTTGGTTTGTAGTACTAAGGACGATAATCTTGTGCTCTAGTTCTTGTACTTGTACAATTGTCCTCTTGTTTTTTTTTTTCTTGGTTTGTGTAATATTCCTGCAGCTGGAAAGACACGGAGCCTGGGCGATGTGACAGCGCGCTACAAGGCTACGACATCGCTATGACAGTGGTTTAGAGCTGTTTTCTAGAGTCGTCTTTTTTTTCGCATCCTTTATCCTTGAACTAATTTGATTCAAAGAGAGAGATTTGGCTTAATGTGTTTTGTTATGCTGTGCTGGTTCGATTTCATTTTTTTTTTTATTTTTTAAACTTTTACGGATGCTAGGTATGAAGAAAGTTCATTATAGGCGAATAGCTTTGAGTTGGAATGAGTGTCGAAGTTCATGGAATTTTTTTATGTCCTCTGATTTCCTTGGTCAAATTAAATTGGTGTCATTGTGGTTTTCATCAATGTATTGCCATTTACTTGTTAATGATATTGCATGTTGGCCGATTGTAGAGGATATTGAAAAACCATTCTGTATATAAGCTTTGGAATGATGACGGACGTGGTTGGTTATTGCCAATGGATTTCCGGTGGCTATGTATGTTTGCAAGTGTAATCAACTTAGCCGATGACGAGACATGTATATGTAGGTAGAGTAGCAATTCCATCCTTTTGATCTGGATGCATCTAGGGACAGTAATTTGATGCAATTATTTACATAATGCACTGTGGAGCATGTTGACCTTAAAAAAATATCAAAATTTTTGTTTCCAATGAAATGTATTAATTTTTCTGTTAATATTTTAAAACTTAATTTGACTTATGACAAACTTCGGCACAGCTATTTTGATTAGTTGCATAAAGTGGAAGTATAAAGTGAAATACCGTGATCCTGAGTTTCTCAATTTCTTAAGAATATTTTTAATATTTTAATTGGTGGCATGAAAGGAACAAATCCAAAATACCTACTGCATTACTAGCTAGACTTATCTATCAATTTTAAGGACGAGAAAAGCCTCTGACTAGTATTGGTTAAGCTTCGTAAATCCAAGACGGGAGTTTATGTTTTTAACCAAAAAAGAATCAGAGAAGACTTCAAATTTTACTCATTTTCATTAAATTTGATTAGTAACGAGAAAAAAATGAAATCGGGACAATTTTGAATCCGCATATTTTTCAATTTTGACGGAAGTCTCAAGTCTCTTATCCCATGACCATCCTTAAGAACCCTTGACTTATGAACTATCCGCAGTTTAGGGATCATTCTCATTTTATAACAAGGTTTTATTTCTTACGAATTGTGGTAGTTTACTCTTTAAGCAAGGATGTTCATAAAAATAAGTAATGAAATGTTAAATTCACTACAAACAAAATGGCTTTCCGCTGTCTGTCAGTCCATATGTATGCTTGGATCTCTAAAATTACTCAACGGATTTTTATGTCATTTTGTTTTTTATGTAAATATTTAGATTAATTCAAGAGGAAGGTTTACTTCTTATAACTTCCGTTTAAAGGTTTAAAAAGTAAGAAAGTAGAATTGCTAAGAAAACAATAAAAAACAACTTCATTTTCCCATACCATTTGTTCTATACCAGCAAAAAAAAATATTTATGGTTGTCAGTTGGATGTCAAATTTCAATCGTCAATCCAACGTGAACGAAAAGTTATAGAGTCACCTGTTGTTCTATCACCATTATACAGTTATTAAAATATTTTATCATCAGTTTGACAGTGCCTTAGTTTTACTGGTCTTAAAATGACAAGAAAAAGACGAATTTTAACTCAATACAGTTCAAATTATTTTTTTACTATAGTTCCGAGAGAAATGAAAATTTTTATCGGCTGGTGACATACCGACCAACCTAACAGGCAGGCATTTAGTAAGAACTCATTTTGTTTCTAATATGTAAGTCTTAGTTTTTAATATTTACCTATTTACATATACATATATAAAAATAAAATTAATCCTGCCCATGTCCTGCCCAGTGCCCATACATAACGTGGAACGTACAACTACATAAATCCTGCCCGGCCCACAACATTTCAACCTTTTTGCTGTTGAACCAAAGTTCAAGCCCTTATTAAACTTAGATGCGAAAAAAAATTGAATTGCATGTTAATTAAAGTCTATAAATATTCTAAAAATATGTGAGAACTAATTTTAATTTATTTGCTTCCTAAAATTACACTCAAAATCTATTTCAAGAACTCCCACCATCTAAAAATTCATAAAGAACCATTTGGCGCCACCGGACTTAAGTCCATATTGCAATCGATTTCAACTGCACAATATCTGATACATAATTCTCGAGAGCTTCCCATTCCCATGCTACATATGTATACCAGAATCTCGCTGCAACAAATTCAAAAAAACACCATCAACTACTGTAGTATTACATTATACCTACATACATACACAAAAAAGCAAAATCGAGTCTATTAATAGAAGACGAATTGCTTCCCGGATAAATTTAACGACACTCTTTTGATAAATGGACATCATCGTAGCTGCATATACAGCGCATAGTGTACATAAACTAAAAGGGAAAAACATCTCAGCAGAAGTGCTATAAAAAGTAAGTCCAATGTTTATAAACAAACGCCACCGTTCGCTTTCGTCTTCTTCTTCGTCGCCGTCGCCACCATCAGTGTCCTTCAAGAAACATTCACAAAGTAGGTGGCGACGTCATCATCAGTATGTTGTTTTTTTTTTTTTTATTCAAAATTTAAATTTAAATTTAAGATACAAAATTCATCGTTTATTATTATTTAAGATAGTTTTCACATTTCTGCTTGACTTTAATTTAAAAAAATGGTTTAAAATTTTTCTTTACTTTGGAGTGCGTTTTTAATTTATAGATACAATATTTACAACAACATTATGGAATTCATTTAAGACGAAAAAAGCCCAAAGTGCATTTTTGACACTTTTTTTTAAATGTGTGTCATGGTTCTACAGGCAGGTACAAAAGTATTCGAACTTTTATATTAAATGCAAATCATGCCTAAAGTACATTAAGAAAATAGAAGATCGAATTTTGGTAAAATTTTACTTTCTAATTGTAAACATATTAAGTTAACATGATAATTGATAACAACCCAGCAAAAATACTAAGAATTTTAAAAGGCTTTTTTTGAAGATATACGGGGCGTATGTGGAAGGTTTAATTCTTATTTTAAAATAAAATGTAGGGTGTTTTCTTTAGGTGTGTGATTTTCAATCTGACGAAACTTTTTACAGAGTTTCTCATTTTGACAGTTGACACTTGATTTATGCTCAATTTGGTTTGCATTTTATAATAAACAGACTTATTTCTGAACAACGTTGGTAAGTCGTGAAAATGTATTACCAAAATAGCCTCCAATATTCGGTAATCGCCCAGCAGAGTCGTTAGTTCCAGCAACCATGGATCAGTGTCGCAATAAGTTTACTCAAGTGGATAATGCGCATTCTCAGAGCTTAGCACGTTCTACTTGAAAACCACATGTCTAAAAAAAAAAAAACAACCTTTATGAAGTCTCAAGTATGTAAGTATCTACTTCCAAAAAATTTATAGAAGTTTTGTGGTGGAAAAAAAAAATGAATGCAATCATTGTACAATTGTTCTCAATTGCTGAATTAGTGAATTAATTGAATGCAATCAATGATTGGATTCTCAAACGATTCCATTCTTTTGAGGTCATGGAGTAAATTTCGTCAATTTTTTTTCGTACAATTAATAAGCAAGACATAGCATATACTGTCACCACAACCCGTCCCATTTCAGATCACTATCCTAAAGGTGTAGAGAATAGTTTCAAGAACTACCTACATAGATTTTTAAATAATTCCGAACTTAGAAATTTAAGGTCAGATTTTTGTGTCACAATTTAGCCATTCATCTACCATCAATTTGTTGGCCTATTTCGCGGCCATGTCCAGCAATTGCTGCTGGTTCTTTGTAATTTATGTATTTATTGGATTGTGTGTTATGTTCGGGTTTTTTGTTTTTGTCCGCTTCCCCTTCCGCTCCCGTCGTCGTTGGTCGCCACCTCCTCGCCGCACCACCGCTAATACCACTGAACACTGTTTGGGCAGAACTGTGTTTATGCGTTTGTCTTTCAATGAATAAGTGATTTAGTGTGCAATGGCAATGCCATGAAATGAAAACAGTTAGCTAAAAATGACTACAAGCCTAAAACTAGATAGAAATCATCGTGGTAAACGAATAGTGGTAACTCAACTCACCGCCGCCACCAACCCCCACCATCGCCATCCCAATCACCATTGCTCTATATCGGAGAGATGTCTGATGAACGGTCATTCGGAATCGGGAGCAGCGCAGTAAATCGTTTGCATTGCGAACAAATATATCCATGCGAAAAAAAAAACCTATCAATGACTCGTCAATATCCCCGCAATTTAAATTGAACATCAAATCTGTGGTTAAACTAAATTTATAGTTCCATATAAATTCCTGCGCTACTCTAGAGAAGTTTTTGTTTCAAAAACCAACAATTTCCTGCGCTTTTTAGACAAATCCCAACCCGCCGCCGCCGCACCGCCGCCGCCCCCGACGACCGCCACAGCACCGATGTTCATAAAATACATGGGTGATGGTTATGCAAGGACATTCTTATGTATTCAAAGATATTTCATTATAGGGTAAAGTTTTAACGATGCTTAAACTTTTTTATGAGAATGAAGTTTCCAACTTCAAGGAAGTTTCAAAAAGAGGTTCAAAGTTAATTTTTTTTTTTTTTTTTGATTTTTGTAACTCATGAACTAAATGGATTTGTAGATTTTGCTTTATTTTGCATCGGATAAAGGTTGATATCCAGGAGCGGAAAACTTGCAAGTCAAATATTAAAAATTAATTGTATATTAAAAAATCCTTTGAAAAGCTATATCAACTATAAAAATAATGCTGAACATTGCATCATGGCGCACTTATGGGCATGATGGAAATGGAAAGTGCATAAGAAGATTAAGAAGTATTAAATATTTTGAAAGAAATATGACAAAATTTGTGAGCTTTAAAAGATGCGGATAGGTATGAACTTGAAGTTTTTTTTTAAACAAAGTTTGAGGATAAGAAAATGTCTGCAGTTTAGAATTTCCCCCAGGCATTTGCTGGTGGATGCAAGGGTTGGTCGTTGGTGTGGGTAAAAGAACGAAGGGATTAATCTTAATTTTATTTATATTTTGGAAAAAGAAGTACATAATTCATGTCATGACTTTATTATGGAAAACCACACCATTGCATTCAACGTTTTGGTCTCGTCTTCGCAGTCCCCATATACGAAATTAATCATTTAATTTTTTGAATTAAAGTAATTATTACGAGTGATGAAAATCTTTGTTTGGACCCTTACACCCTCTTTGTACATCGCACGTGGATTTTTAGTGTCTTTGAAACGAAGATAAATTGCTAATTAGAGTAGCCGATAAAATAGAAATGCGCCCGAATCGTCACTCATGATGGTTTTCGTCAAGAATGTGTAGCTGTCTAGTCAACAAATGTCAAATTATGATTGACGTATGACGCCATTTGCAAAATTTTTCAACTGGCGCCCCAGCAAAGAGTTATACCCATACATCCGTTGCTTAGTTTTGAAGATCTAAACATACATAGGGACAGACAGACAGCGGGAAGTAACTTTGTTTTATACTATGTAGTGATAGTTATAACTGTATTTGAAATGCCTCTTTAACAGGACATTTCTTTTTCTTTATCAAACTTTCAAAAAGTTGCAATTTTTTTTAAATCTTAGCTACAGAAAAGTTTATCAAAAGCTGTTGAAAAAGAAGAGTAAAGCTTGAAAAAGCTCTAGATAGTAGAAAAAATAGATGCTTGAAGCTAAAACTAAGGAATAAGCTATAAAAAGCTCATGAAAAGTTGGTTCAAAACTTTTATAAGCTCTTTTAATTATAACTATACTTCATTCAACAAAAATGTGCAGTAGAGGACTACAAAGAAACTATACAGATGTCTTATCCCCATACAAAAAAATATGGGACATTTTTCAAGACTAATGGGAGAAGCTTTTTCAGAGCAGTGGCGGGCATCCGATGGATGGATTTTTTAAGAATGGACCTTTTTATAAGCTTTGAAGAATACTTGAAACCGAAAATGTTGCCGTTGGCTTCTTGTTTTTGTTGTTTCCCAGATTTGTTTTTTTTTTTTGTGGTTTGGGAAATGATTTTAACGACATAGAAAAGTATTTAGCTGATTGAAATTAGAAAAAAGGTTAATTGGAGTGGATTTTTGAATGCATCCATACGAAAATCGCGTATTATCTTACCGCTTACTGGTTTAAAAATGAATTTCTTTGTTTTAAATAAAAATTCTACAAAAGAGATGGCAGCCATTTTAATTATTACCAGAGCTTTTTGCTAAATGATAACGAGCAGTACGGAAGCCCTGGAAATGTTTTTCTTTCAAACAACACAATGGGATTGCTTTGCTGTTAGAGCAAGATACACATGTCCTATTTTCCCTGTACTGCACAAACTGAATGGACAGTGTATAGTGAACAATTCTCTCTTGCTGTTTGAAAAATATATTACTACAGAGTTACCATTGCCTATTGAAAGCAGTACCAAAGAGCTTTTTTAAAAGAATTTTATCAAAGAGCTTTCTGTTTTAAAGCTTTTGAGAAAAGCAAGGAATGTTAAGTATTGCCGATAATATTAATAAAGCTTTTAAATTATGTTTGTTCTTGAAGTAAATGAATTAAATTAAATTATTTTCTCATTTTTTCGACATAATATTCTTATATTCACCCAAAACGAATTAATTAAGTGAATTTGTGTTACATTTACGAGTACAATAAAAAAAATTATCAAGACTTATCTATTCATAAAATTAAACTCAAACGGATGGAAATCCAGTTAACATTTTTGTTAGAATCATTCCTATTGATAATGCTCAGTACGGCAACCATACGAATGCTGTTAGAGTGAAATAGTTTATTGAAAGCTATACTTGTAAGCGTGAGAGGCAAATATCCTATCTTCTACTGCACTGTACATTTTTGTTGAACGAAGTATAAAAATTATTTACAAACTTATTAAAATGATATACGAATTCTTAAATACAATTTTAAGAAAATAAAAAATATTGAATCGATTTAAGCATAAAACTGTTTATGATAATAATAAAAGACAAAATATTTCATGATTTTTGTGTAAATAAATTTCGTTTTTGCGAACAAAAATCACAAAATTAATTAGTGTCCGAACAAACTCGTATTCGACTTTGGGTATAACATGCTTTTAGTGATTCTTGAAGTTAATCAACTTAAAAAGCTCTTTTCAAAATCTAATACAAATCACTGATATTTTTTTTTTATTTAAACGATAAAAAAGAAACTGTCAACATAACTTCAAATTTCGAAACATTAAAACTGAACAGATTTTAAATTATTAAATATGGATATCAAAGGAAAAGCAAATTCTAACCAAATTCAGACGTTAAGCAATCATAAAAAATCATTATTTTCCATAAAACCAAAGGAAACACAAACTGTGAAAGAAGTTTTTGAAAAACTTGATACTGAAAATATTGAAAACAGATCGGGCGATGGATATGGCAATGGAATCATTACATTAAACGATTGCTGCTTTCTTTTCAAATGTCCCAAAAACACCAAAGAGACACACATACAAAGGAAATCATATTTCGATGACAATAATGATGGTTCAAAATTGAATAGGTACAATTTTCTACATACATATGTACATACATAGAAAAAAAAATCATTGTATTTTTTTCTTTTTTTTTTAAAGGACCAAGGAGAGTATTTGTGTTACCAATACTCGATATTCTGTTATTCCGAATGTGTCCAAATCGATGGGATTCAAAATTGTTAAAGATATAAAATTATGGAACATTTTGTGGACAGATTCGATGCCTGGAGTTGAAATTTATAAGAATATGAAACGTTTTCAGCAAATTAATCATTTTCCTGGAATGATAGAAATCTGTAGAAAGGATCTTCTTTCAAGAAATTTAAATCGAATGCTTAAATTATATCCATCGGAATATAATATATTCCCAAAGACTTGGGTTTTTCCAGCTGAGTAAGTTAAGAAATTCTGATCTTTGGAAGTATTTTAATCCACCGAAGAATGCTGTATACTGCAGTGAAATTTGTCAGTTTTTATTTTAAAATTTAAAATGTCATTGGGGTTTTTTCGTTGTTAAAAAATCACTTTTTCGACGTAGTATTTCAATGATAGTGGTTCATCTTTCGAATATTTATGTTAAATCAAGGTTTGACAATTGAATGCCTTTTCTTTTCTTGCAGCTTAGGTGCCGCCATCGCTTATAGTAAAAAACGAAAATCTACAACATTTATCCTGAAACCCGACCACTGTGCTCAGGGTCGTGGAATTTGGTTGACAAACGATTTGAGCTGTATCAATCCCAACGACAGAATGATATGTCAACTATACATTCATAAGGTGAACTTTGTGATTGAGGACCGAGTTTTTTTTTTCATTACTGACCATTTGGTTCTATAGCCACTTCTTATAGATGGTTACAAATTTGATCTGCGCGTTTATACGCTGATAACATCTGTCGATCCTTTGCGCATCTTCGTCTATAACGAAGGTCTAGCTAGATTTGCCACAAATCTGTACAAAACTCCAAGTCCGGAAAATGCCACGGATTTATTTATGCATCTGACAAACTATGCAGTAAACAAACATAGCACAGAGTTTTCCAAATGTGAAGAAATGGGTAGTAAGAGAAATTTCAAGACCATAAATAAACTTCTGGCAGAAAAGGATTGCGATGTTAAGAAGCTTTGGGAAAACATTGATGACATTATAATTAAGACAATTTTAAGTGCATGGCCAATGTTGAAGCACAATTATCGTGCCTGTTTTCCCATGCATGATAAAATCCAAGCTTGCTTTGAGATTCTGGGCTTTGATATTCTTGTGGATTCGAAGTTAAAGCCGTACATTCTGGAGGTCAATCACTCACCGAGTTTTCACACAAATCAATCGGTTGATCATAAAGTTAAGGAAGCACTCATACGAGACACTTTTACTTTGATTGGAACAATGTTAGCAGATAAACGTCAAATTATCAAAGAAGACAGAAAGCGGGCAAAAAAGAGGCTTCTGAAGAAACAGCAAACCGAGAGTGGGAACCATGAAATGTAAAAAAGAAATGTTGATCCTTTTTGGTTGGATTTCAGAAGTGTTCCATTGAACTCAAAATTAAAAACGAGCGAGTGATAAATAATAATTGGAACACTACAAAGATTCAATCGTAAAAGTCCTAAGATTTTCTTCTAGAGTTTTTATTTTTTTTTATGTCCACAGACTCTGTCGTGAAGAAGACATCCCAGTCCTGAGTCCATTGGCCCAGCAGATTGCATGGGAAGAAAGTCACTTGGGTGACTTTCGACGTATAATGCCACCTCAAAATAGTGGTGAATTTAATAAGTACTGTCAGTTCTTTGATCTGCAAAATCAGTCCTCGATTTATTCAGATACTGTGGCTAGTAAGCGTCGTGAAGATGTCGCCAGGAGGCTGCGTTTGGCACTTAAACTTAAGGCAGAAAAAATTCTAAAACCTATCGTATTAAACCATAAATCTTTCGCAAAGAATAATATTCTGTCGAAAGACTTTATAGACAAAATACGTATGAAAAATATGAAACGTTATGAAAACTGGGGACCTTCATTTATATCGGAGGCAGAAGAACGCCTCCATCACACAGCTATGGAAAATCGATCTAAAATTGTTAAAGAAAAAAATATTTTGGAAATGGTGGGTACATAAAAAATTTTTGAAATGGCCAAGTGTTAGCTATTTTTTAATTTAATTAAATACATTATTTGTAAAATTTTTGCAGATATTTCAACTTTTTTATTATTTGCGAAATTTGAATGAGTCGGATATTAAGCAATATCCATATTTTTATGGAAAACTTCAAGAAAAAAAGTTGATTTATGAAAGTGTGGATTGAAAAATGTAACGCTTTATATTTGACCATTAAATTATAAAAATGTCTTACTAAATAAATCTTGTTTAATTGATTGCTTATAAAAATACTAGCGGCTCGTCACGGCAACGATCACAATACTGAAATTTAGCCTTCTAGGTGGTGGAGTTTCAGAGATATGAACTGCCAATAAATAGAAAAAATTGACTCTCTAGGACATGATTTGGCCGAGATACAGCGTTTTAAAGTGTAAACTTGGATTTTCCTCGATAACTTCTCGTAAAAATGTTTGTATGCAAAGATGGTTACACCGTTGGAAAGAGGAGAATTCCAGCATCAGAATAGTGAAATTTCAGCCTCCTAGGTGGTAGGGCGGCAGAGAAATGCGCCGTCAAAAAATGGGAAACTATGGCAATTTTGGACCCTCTAGGAGTTGATTTGACTGAGATACAGCGATCTAAAGTGTAAACTTGGATTTTCCTCGATAACTTCTCGTAAAAATGTTTGTATGCAAAGATGGTTACACCGTTGGAAGGAGGAGAATTCCAGCATCAGAATAGTGAAATTTCAGCCTCCTAGGTGGTAGGGCGGCAGAGAAATGCGCCGTCAAGAAATGGGAAAATATGGCAATTTTGGACCCTCTAGGAGTTGATTTGACTGAGATACAGCGATTTAAAGTGTAAACTTGGATTTTCCTCGATAACTTCTCGTAAAAATGTTTGTATGCAAAGATGGTTACACCGTTGGAAGGAGGAGAATTCCAGCATCAGAATAGTGAAATTTCAGCCTCCTAGGTGGTAGGGCGGCAGAGAAATGCGCCGTCAAGAAATGGGAAAATATGGCAATTATGGACCCTCTAGGAGTTGATTTGACTGAGATACAGCGATTTAAAGTGTAAACTTGGATTTTCCTCGATAACTTCTCGTAAAAATGTTTGTATGCAAAGATGGTTACACCGTTGGAAGGAGGAGAATTCCAGCATCAGAATAGTGAAATTTCAGCCTCCTAGGTGGTAGGGCGGCAGAGAAATGCGCCGTCAAAAAATGGGAAAATATGGCAATTTTGGACCCTCTAGGAGTTGATTTGACTGAGATACAGCGATTTAAAGTGTAAACTTGGATTTTCCTCGATAACTTCTCGTAAAAATGTTTGTATGCAAAGATGGTTACACCGTTGGAAGGAGGAGAATTCCAGCATCAGAATAGTGAAATTTCAGCCTCCTAGGTGGTAGGGCGGCAGAGAAATGCGCCGTCAAGAAATGGGAAACTATGGCAATTTTGGACCCTCTAGGAGTTGATTTGACTGAGATACAGCGATTTAAGTGTAAACTTGGATTTCCCTCGATAACTTCTCGTAAAAATGTTTGTATGCAAAGATGGTTACACCGTTGGAAGGAGGAGAATTCCAGCATCAGAATAGTGAAATTTCAGCCTCCTAGGTGGTAGGGCGGCAGAGAAATGCGCCGTCAAAAAATGGGAAAATATGGCAATTTTGGACCCTCTAGGAGTTGATTTGACTGAGATACAGCGTTTTAAAGATTGAACTTGGATTTTCCTCGATAACTTCTCGTAAAAATTTTTGTATGCAAAGATGGTTACACCGTTGGAAAGAGGAGAATTCCAGCATCAGAACAGTGAAATTTCAGCCTCCTAGGTGGAAGGGTTGCAGAGAAATGCGCCGTCAAGAAATGGGAAACTATGGCAATTTTGGACCCTCTAGGAGTTGATTTGACTGAGATACAGCGATTTAAGTGTAAACTTGGATTTCCCTCGATAACTTCTCGTAAAAATTTTTGTATGCAAAGATGGTTACACCGTTGGAAAGAGGGGAATTCCAGCATCAGAATAGTGAAATTTCAGCCTCCTAGGTGGTAGGGCGGCAGAGAAATGCGCCGTCAAAAAATGGGAAAATATGGCAATTTTGGACCCTCTAGGAGTTGATTTGACTGAGATACAGCGTTTTAAAGATTGAACTTGGATTTTCCTCGATAACTTCTCGTAAAAATTTTTGTATGCAAAGATGGTTACACCGTTGGAAAGAGGAGAATTCCAGCATCAGAACAGTGAAATTTCAGCCTCCTAGGTGGTAGGGCGGCAGAGAAATGCGCCGTCAAAAAATGGGAAACTATGGCAATTTTGGACCCTCTAGGAGTTGATTTGACTGAGATACAGCGATTTAAAGTGTAAACTTGGATTTTCCTCGATAACTTCTAGTAAAAAATTTTGTATGCAAAGATGGTTACACCGTTGGAAAGAGGAGAATTCCAGCATCAGAATAGTGAAATTTCAGCCTCCTAGGTGGTAGGGCGGCAGAGAAATGCGCCGTCAAAAAATGGGAAAATATGGCAATTTTGGACCCTCTAGGAGTTGATTTGACTGAGATACAGCGATTTAAAGTGTAAACTTGGATTTTCCTCGATAACTTCTCGTAAAAATGTTTGTATGCAAAGATGGTTACACCGTTGGAAGGAGGAGAATTCCAGCATCAGAATAGTGAAATTTCAGCCTCCTAGGTGGTAGGGCGGCAGAGAAATGCGCCGTCAAGAAATGGGAAAATATGGCAATTTTGGACCCTCTAGGAGTTGATTTGACTGAGATACAGCGATTTAAAGTGTAAACTTGGATTTCCCTCGATAACTTCTCGTAAAAATTTTTGTATGCAAAGATGGTTACACCGTTGGAAAGAGGAGAATTCCAGCATCAGAATAGTGAAATTTCAGCCTCCTAGGTGGTAGGGCGGCAGAGAAATGCGCCGTCAAAAAATGGGAAAATATGGCAATTTTGGACCCTCTAGGAGTTGATTTGACTGAGATACAGCGATTTAAAGTGTAAACTTGGATTTTCCTCGATAACTTCTCGTAAAAATGTTTGTATGCAAAGATGGTTACACCGTTGGAAAGAGGAGAATTCCAGCATCAGAATAGTGAAATTTCAGCCTCCTAGGTGGTAGGGCGGCAGAGAAATGCGCCGTCAAAAAATGGGAAAATATGGCAATTTTGGACCCTCTAGGAGTTGATTTGACTGAGATACAGCGTTTTAAAGATTGAACTTGGATTTTCCTCGATAACTTCTCGTAAAAATTTTTGTATGCAAAGATGGTTACACCGTTGGAAAGAGGAGAATTCCAGCATCAGAATAGTGAAATTTCAGCCTCCTAGGTGGTAGGGCGGCAGAGAAATGCGCCGTCAAAAAATGGGAAAATATGGCAATTTTGGACCCTCTAGGAGTTGATTTGACTGAGATACAGCGATTTAAAGTGTAAACTTGGATTTTCCTCGATAACTTCTCGTAAAAATGTTTGTATGCAAAGATGGTTACACCGTTGGAAGGAGGAGAATTCCAGCATCAGAATAGTGAAATTTCAGCCTCCTAGGTGGTAGGGCGGCAGAGAAATGCGCCGTCAAAAAATGGAAAATATGGCAATTTTGGACCCTCTAGGAGTTGATTTGACTGAGATACAGCGATTTAAAGTGTAAACTTGGATTTTCCTCGATAACTTCTCGTAAAAATTTTTGTATGCAAAGATGGTTACACCGTTGGAAAGAGGAGAATTCCAGCATCAGAATAGTGAAATTTCAGCCTCCTAGGTGGTAGGGCGGCAGAGAAATGCGCCGTCAAAAAATGGGAAAATATGGCAATTTTGGACCCTCTAGGAGTTGATTTGACTGAGATACAGCGATTTAAAGTGTAAACTTGGATTTTCCTCGATAACTTCTCGTAAAAATGTTTGTATGCAAAGATGGTTACACCGTTGGAAAGAGGAGAATTCCAGCATCAGAATAGTGAAATTTCAGCCTCCTAGGTGGTAGGGCGGCAGAGAAATGCGCCGTCAAAAAATGGGAAAATATGGCAATTTTGGACCCTCTAGGAGTTGATTTGACTGAGATACAGCGATTTAAAGTGTAAACTTGGATTTTCCTCGATAACTTCTCGTAAAAATGTTTGTATGCAAAGATGGTTACACCGTTGGAAAGAGGAGAATTCCAGCATCAGAATAGTGAAATTTCAGCCTCCTAGGTGGTAGGGCGGCAGAGAAATGCGCCGTCAAAAAATGGGAAAATATGGCAATTTTGGACCCTCTAGGAGTTGATTTGACTGAGATACAGCGATTTAAAGTGTAAACTTGGATTTTCCTCGATAACTTCTCGTAAAAATGTTTGTATGCAAAGATGGTTACACCGTTGGAAAGAGGAGAATTCCAGCATCAGAATAGTGAAATTTCAGCCTCCTAGGTGGTAGGGCGGCAGAGAAATGCGCCGTCAAAAAATGGGAAAATATGGCAATTTTGGACCCTCTAGGAGTTGATTTGACTGAGATACAGCGATTTAAAGTGTAAACTTGGATTTTCCTCGATAACTTCTCGTAAAAATGTTTGTATGCAAAGATGGTTACACCGTTGGAAAGAGGAGAATTCCAGCATCAGAATAGTGAAATTTCAGCCTCCTAGGTGGTAGGGCGGCAGAGAAATGCGCCGTCAAAAAATGGGAAAATATGGCAATTTTGGACCCTCTAGGAGTTGATTTGACTGAGATACAGCGATTTAAAGTGTAAACTTGGATTTTCCTCGATAACTTCTCGTAAAAATGTTTGTATGCAAAGATGGTTACACCGTTGGAAAGAGGAGAATTCCAGCATCAGAATAGTGAAATTTCAGCCTCCTAGGTGGTAGGGCGGCAGAGAAATGCGCCGTCAAAAAATGGGAAACTATGGCAATTTTGGACCCTCTAGGAGTTGATTTGACTGAGATACAGCGATTTAAAGTGTAAACTTGGATTTTCCTCGATAACTTCTCGTAAAAATGTTTGTATGCAAAGATGGTTACACCGTTGAAAAGAGGAGAATTCCAGCATCAGAATAGTGAAATTTCAGCCTCCTAGGTGGTAGGGCGGCAGAGAAATGCGCCGTCAAAAAATGGGAAAATATGGCAATTTTGGACCCTCTAGGAGTTGATTTGACTGAGATACAGCGATTTAAAGTGTAAACTTGGATTTTCCTCGATAACTTCTCGTAAAAATTTTTGTATGCAAAGATGGTTACACCGTTGGAAAGAGGAGAATTCCAGCATCAGAATAGTGAAATTTCAGCCTCCTAGGTGGTAGGGCGGCAGAGAAATGCGCCGTCAAAAAATGGGAAACTATGGCAATTTTGGACCCTCTAGGAGTTGATTTGACTGAGATACAGCGATTTAAAGTGTAAACTTGGATTTTCCTCGATAACTTCTCGTAAAAATGTTTGTATGCAAAGATGGTTACACCGTTGGAAAGAGGAGAATTCCAGCATCAGAATAGTGAAATTTCAGCCTCCTAGGTGGTAGGGCGGCAGAGAAATGCGCCGTCAAAAAATGGGAAAATATGGCAATTTTGGACCCTCTAGGAGTTGATTTGACTGAGATACAGCGATTTAAAGTGTAAACTTGGATTTTCCTCGATAACTTCTCGTAAAAATGTTTGTATGCAAAGATGGTTACACCGTTGGAAAGAGGAGAATTCCAGCATCAGAATAGTGAAATTTCAGCCTCCTAGGTGGTAGGGTGGCAGAGAAATGCGCCGTCAAAAAATGGGAAACTATGGCAATTTTGGACCCTCTAGGAGTTGATTTGACTGAGATACAGCGATTTAAAGTGTAAACTTGGATTTTCCTCGATAACTTCTCGTAAAAATGTTTGTATGCAAAGATGGTTACACCGTTGAAAAGAGGAGAATTCCAGCATCAGAATAGTGAAATTTCAGCCTCCTAGGTGGTAGGGCGGCAGAGAAATGCGCCGTCAAAAAATGGGAAAATATGGCAATTTTGGACCCTCTAGGAGTTGATTTGACTGAGATACAGCGATTTAAAGTGTAAACTTGGATTTTCCTCGATAACTTCTCGTAAAAATGTTTGTATGCAAAGATGGTTACACCGTTGGAAAGAGGAGAATTCCAGCATCAGAATAGTGAAATTTCAGCCTCCTAGGTGGTAGGGCGGCAGAGAAATGCGCCGTCAAAAATGGGAAACTATGGCAATTTTGGACCCTCTAGGAGTTGATTTGACTGAGATACAGCGATTTAAAGTGTAAACTTGGATTTTCCTCGATAACTTCTCGTAAAAATGTTTGTATGGAAAGATGGTTACACCGTTGGAAAGAGGAGAATTCCAGCATCAGAATAGTGAAATTTCAGCCTCCTAGGTGGTAGGGCGGCAGAGAAATGCGCCGTCAAAAATGGGAAAATATGGCAATTTTGGACCCTCTAGGAGTTGATTTGACTGAGATACAGCGATTTAAAGTGTAAACTTGGATTTTCCTCGATAACTTCTCGTAAAAATGTTTGTATGCAAAGATGGTTACACCGTTGGAAAGAGGAGAATTCCAGCATCAGAATAGTGAAATTTCAGCCTCCTAGGTGGTAGGGCGGCAGAGAAATGCGCCGTCAAAAAATGGGAAAATATGGCAATTTTGGACCCTCTAGGAGTTGATTTGACTGAGATACAGCGATTTAAAGTGTAAACTTGGATTTTCCTCGATAACTTCTCGTAAAAATGTTTGTATGCAAAGATGGTTACACCGTTGGAAAGAGGAGAATTCCAGCATCAGAATAGTGAAATTTCAGCCTCCTAGGTGGTAGGGCGGCAGAGAAATGCGCCGTCAAAAAATGGGAAAATATGGCAATTTTGGACCCTCTAGGAGTTGATTTGACTGAGATACAGCGATTTAAAGTGTAAACTTGGATTTTCCTCGATAACTTCTCGTAAAAATTTTTGTATGCAAAGATGGTTACACCGTTGGAAAGAGGAGAATTCCAGCATCAGAATAGTGAAATTTCAGCCTCCTAGGTGGTAGGGCGGCAGAGAAATGCGCCGTCAAAAATGGGAAAATATGGCAATTTTGGACCCTCTAGGAGTTGATTTGACTGAGATACAGCGATTTAAAGTGTAAACTTGGATTTTCCTCGATAACTTCTCGTAAAAATTTTTGTATGCAAAGATGGTTACACCGTTGGAAAGAGGAGAATTCCAGCATCAGAATAGTGAAATTTCAGCCTCCTAGGTGGTAGGGCGGCAGAGAAATGCGCCGTCAAAAAATGGGAAAATATGGCAATTTTGGACCCTCTAGGAGTTGATTTGACTGAGATACAGCGATTTAAAGTGTAAACTTGGATTTTCCTCGATAACTTCTCGTAAAAATGTTTGTATGCAAAGATGGTTACACCGTTGGAAAGAGGAGAATTCCAGCATCAGAATAGTGAAATTTCAGCCTCCTAGGTGGTAGGGTGGCAGAGAAATGCGCCGTCAAAAAATGGGAAACTATGGCAATTTTGGACCCTCTAGGAGTTGATTTGACTGAGATACAGCGATTTAAAGTGTAAACTTGGATGGGAAAATATGGCAATTTTGGACCCTCTAGGAGTTGATTTGACTGAGATACAGCGATTTAAAGTGTAAACTTGGATTTTCCTCGATAACTTCTCGTAAAATGTTT
Organism: Scaeva pyrastri; assembly: GCA_905146935.1. Taxonomy (NCBI): domain Eukaryota; kingdom Metazoa; phylum Arthropoda; class Insecta; order Diptera; family Syrphidae; genus Scaeva; species Scaeva pyrastri. Next base: position 73,295,827 of record LR989927.1, read on the forward strand.
TTATGCAAAGATGGTTACACCGTTGGAAAGAGGAGAATTCCAGCATCAGAATAGTGAAATTTCAGCCTCCTAGGTGGTAGGGCGGCAGAGAAATGCGCCGTCAAAAAATGGGAAAATATGGCAATTTTGGACCCTCTAGGAGTTGATTTGACTGAGATACAGCGATTTAAAGTGTAAACTTGGATTTTCCTCGATAACTTCTCGTAAAAATGTTTGTATGCAAAGATGGTTACACCGTTGGAAAGAGGAGAATTCCAGCATCAGAATAGTGAAATTTCAGCCTCCTAGGTGGTAGGGCGGCAGAGAAATGCGCCGTCAAAAAATGGGAAAATATGGCAATTTTGGACCCTCTAGGAGTTGATTTGACTGAGATACAGCGATTTAAAGTGTAAACTTGGATTTTCCTCGATAACTTCTCGTAAAAATGTTTGTATGCAAAGATGGTTACACCGTTGGAAAGAGGAGAATTCCAGCATCAGAATAGTGAAATTGCAGCCTCCTAGGTGGTAGGGCGGCAGAGAAATGTGCCGTCAAAAATGGGAAAATATGGCAATTTTGGACCCTCTAGGAGTTGATTTGACTGAGATACAGCGATTTAAAGTGTAAACTTGGATTTTCCTCGATAACTTCTCGTAAAAATGTTTGTATGCAAAGATGGTTACACAGTTGGAAAGAGGAGAATTCCAGCATCAGAATAGTGAAATTTCAGCCTCCTAGGTGGTAGGGCGGCAGAGAAATGCGCCGTCAAAAAATGGGAAAATATGGCAATTTTGGACCCTCTAGGAGTTGATTTGACTGAGATACAGCGATTTAAAGTGTAAACTTGGATTTTCCTCGATAACTTCTCGTAAAAATGTTTGTATGCAAAGATGGTTACACCGTTGGAAAGAGGAGAATTCCAGCATCAGAATAGTGAAATTTCAGCCTCCTAGGTGGTAGGGCGGCAGAGAAATGCGCCGTCAAAAAATGGCAAAATATGGCAATTTTGGACCCTCTAGGAGTTGATTTGACTGAGATACAGCGATTTAAAGTGTAAACTTGGATTTTCCTCGATAACTTCTCGTAAAAATGTTTGCATGCAAAGATAGTTACACCGTTGGAAAAAGGAGAATTCCAGCATCAGAACAGTGAAATTTCAGCCTCCTAGGTGGTAGGGCGGCAGAGAAATGCGCCGTCAAAAAATGGGAAAATATGGCAATTTTGGACCCTCTAGGAGTTGATTTGACTGAGATACAGCGATTTAAAGTGCAAACTTGGATTTTCCTCGATAACTTCTCGTAAAAATGTTTGTATGCAAAGATGGTTACACCGTTGGAAAGAGGAGAATTCCAGCATCAGAATAGTGAAATTTCAGCCTCCTAGGTGGTAGGGCGGCAGAGAAATGCGCCGTCAAAAAATGGGAAACTATGGCAATTTTGGACCCTCTAGGAGTTGATTTGACTGAGATACAGCGATTTAAAGTGTAAACTTGGATTTTCCTCGATAACTTCTCGTAAAAATTTTTGTATGCAAAGATGGTTACACCGTTGGAAAGAGGAGAATTCCAGCATCAGAATAGTGAAATTTCAGCCTCCTAGGTGGTAGGGCGGCAGAGAAATGCGCCGTCAAAAAATGGGAAAATATGGCAATTTTGGACCCTCTAGGAGTTGATTTGACTGAGATACAGCGATTTAAAGTGTAAACTTGGATTTTCCTCGATAACTTCTCGTAAAAATGTTTGTATGCAAAGATGGTTACACCGTTGGAAAGAGGAGAATTCCAGCATCAGAATAGTGAAATTTCAGCCTCCTAGGTGGTAGGGCGGCAGAGAAATGCGCCGTCAAAAAATGGGAAAATATGGCAATTTTGGACCCTCTAGGAGTTGATTTGACTGAGATACAGCGATTTAAAGTGTAAACTTGGATTTTCCTCGATAACTTCTCGTAAAAATGTTTGTATGCAAAGATGGTTACACCGTTGGAAAGAGGAGAATTCCAGCATCAGAATAGTGAAATTTCAGCCTCCTAGGTGGTAGGGCGGCAGAGAAATGCGCCGTCAAAAAATGGGAAAATATGGCAATTTTGGACCCTCTAGGAGTTGATTTGACTGAGATACAGCGATTTAAAGTGTAAACTTGGATTTTCCTCGATAACTTCTCCTAAAAATGTTTGTATGCAAAGATGGTTACACCGTTGGAAAGAGGAGAATTCCAGCATCAGAATAGTGAAATTTCAGCCTCCTAGGTGGTAGGGCGGCAGAGAAATGCGCCGTCAAAAAATGGGAAAATATGGCAATTTGGACCCTCTAGGAGTTGATTTGACTGAGATACAGCGATTTAAAGTGTAAACTTGGATTTTCCTCGATAACTTCTCGTAAAAATTTTTGTATGCAAAGATGGTTACACCGTTGGAAGGAGGAGAATTCCAGCATCAGAATAGTGAAATTTCAGCCTCCTAGGTGGTAGGGCGGCAGAGAAATGCGCCGTCAAAAAATGGGAAACTATGGCAATTTTGGACCCTCTAGGAGTTGATTTGACTGAGATACAGCGATTTAAAGTGTAAACTTGGATTTTCCTCGATAACTTCTCCTAAAAATGTTTGTATGCAAAGATGGTTACACCGTTGGAAAGAGGAGAATTCCAGCATCAGAATAGTGAAATTTCAGCCTCCTAGGTGGTAGGGCGGCAGAGAAATGCGCCGTCAAAAAATGGGAAACTATGGCAATTTTGGACCCTCTAGGAGTTGATTTGACTGAGATACAGCGATTTAAAGTGTAAACTTGGATTTTCCTCGATAACTTCTCGTAAAAATTTTTGTATGCAAAGATGGTTACACCGTTGGAAGGAGGAGAATTCCAGCATCAGAATAGTGAAATTTCAGCCTCCTAGGTGGTAGGGCGGCAGAGAAATGCGCCGTCAAGAAATGGGAAAATATGGCAATTTTGGACCCTCTAGGAGTTGATTTGACTGAGATACAGCGATTTAAAGTGTAAACTTGGATTTTCCTCGATAACTTCTCGTAAAAATGTTT